>JACVEP010000436.1:36115-81623 GCA_018137895.1 Diaporthe sp. DP-2020a
GACTACGGTGTGAGGACCTGTTGTTCTTGTGACGCCGTGATTGTGTGGGTATTATAAAGCCGTGTGGTGTGGAGACCGGCTGAAAAGTTTTGCTCGGAGCCCGCCCGACGGGAACCCGCAGCCACGAAAATTGACCGTGGGACAATTCGAAAAGCAAAGATTTCAACTGCTTAGAAAGGGGCAACTAGTACCAATATTTTTCTACGATTTCTCTGCTTTCTAATCGGTTAGTTACATCCGTGTTCTGGGTACCTGCAAATGTAACCCCACATCGTTTGTACTGGCAGGGAACACATTCGAGACTTGTAGAACACCAACTTGGCGGTGACAATTTGTTTTTGGCCCATGATTCAATGTTCAAGGCAGAATATCCCTCAAAGACTAAGCCGAATGGATCTGAACCGCTTCATTGCAAAACTCTGGTGTTGAGTCAAGCGCGGTTTGTCTCGGCAGCAGGCCATTTGTAGTGCTGGCCAGCGACCTTTGATGAAAACGTTACATTTCGAAACGGAGGCAACATCAATCGTAAGTTATTTCTTCGTATAAACCATAGTCACCATGGGTTGTTTATTTCTCGTATGTAGAAAATGCTCATCGAAAGCTGAGAATGGATGTGCTTTAGCCAAGCCTTTGAGCTGAGTCAATATGCTTCTCAGACCAGGCTCATCCGTGCATTGGTTGCAGAAGGCAAAATGCCATGATTAGTCGCAAGAAGCTTCATGAAGTGATTATTCTCTAATAATTTAGAGGCAAGCTGCCCACAAGGCAGGTGGGACACACAGGGCAAAAACCCACACAACATCCTGCTCGAGCCCAAATAGCGCCAGCAGTTGCATCAAAACCCAACTCGCTACCGATGCCACAATTTGTGGCACCGTTATTGCCATATTATGAACCGCCAGCAGTAAGGGAGTATCATCGTGTAACTCCGCGTTGCCAGAGTCGCCTTCCTCGCCATCCGCTGGCAGCATTGGGATGCCATCCTCATCTGTGGCAGAAGTGTTCTCTGCCATCGCAAGAAGCCGCGACCGAGCCTGTGCCGAAGCCTCGCACGCGATCAGCGCGTATGGCACCCAGTTCGATAACGCAAACAGGATCCCGTTACCGCCTAGCAACAGGGATACCGCGGTTGCGATGGTGGACGACAATGGCCTGGTGGCCACAAAGACAAACAGACAGATCCCAGTCAGCGATGCTGCAAGGGCCGCCAGACTTGGCCTCCAGACCCAGCCCATAAGTGTGTTGCGCGTGTGGGCTAATTTGATGGCGTGGCGACGAAGTATGTCCTCGTCATCAGTCTCCGCGTGGGTCTGTCTTGGCTTCCCAGATCGTTGCCAGACTATCGAGACGGTCACAAGAGTCACAAGAGCGGTGGTGTGAAAGAGCAACGCAACGCGAGACATTGCGGTTGCAGATCCAGATGACGGTGTTGATGATGTTTCACCCGGAATATCAGAGACATTGGGCCCTTCATCTAAGAGGCAGTCAGTATTTACGCAACCTCGACCGTAGGATTCAGAACACGAACAGACGAAAGAAGTGAGCCTGATGAACAGGAGATCTGATTAGCACAGAAACTTCGCTGAAGAGGATTTTTCACATGCCATTGCATGAGAGGGGGTCAGGAACTTACGCGCTGGTGTAGTGCAGGACCAAGAACCAAGCGAACCATGACACGAGCTGTATACGACAAGTTTGTCGTGTCATGGGTGGTAGATGACGTGCCTTGTTAATAAGTCGATGTACGTGATCATAAAAAGAGACCTGGCCAGTACTCCCGTCTCTTCCTCGGCCCACGTACCGCTGCGGATACCGCTGCGGTCCAAGCCTCGCAGTGTTTGTCAAGGCCACGACGCATAATAGCAGGGCCACAATCGACGTCACCACGACGCTCAGGTCCCAGAAGGCTGGACTATACCCGAGCCCAACGAGAGCGACGAATACCGACCCCAGTGCTGAGAAGCGGCTGACCCACAGCATTGCCGAGGGCTGATGGTGTGGACGAAAGCAGTCGACCACCGAAGCACGAAGACCAAGCGACAGAGGTTGGATGGAGAAGTTCAGGGCGTATATGCTCAGGCCGGCGATAACATGTGAGGTTGTCTTTGTTCCCTCAGAGGACGCAGAGCCGAGGATGCTGCAGTCCAATCTTACTGCCAGAGACTCAGCGGCCGCCAGGACGAGGAAGGAGATAATGGTCCCCGCGCCGCCGATGAAGATGAACGGTTTTCTCCTTCCCCAACGGCCACCAAATGTTTCGCTGAGTGCTGCCACAACTGGCGGCCCGATGAGACCTGCCAGTGGCCCAGACAGCACAAAGATTGGCAGCTGAGTGTTGGGTATCCCGAGAGACGACAGATAAGGCTGGCGGGTTGCCGTCAGTTCTCAACGATGCAAGATGTGCCACGGTCTGCTGGGTAACTCACAATGCCATACACCTGCTGGATTGTCCAGGCAAGCTGTAGGCTATGGTCCGTGTCTGGTTAGCCAGCTCCTCGATTCTGGCCTTGATCCCAGTGACACACGCACCCGAAAAACGGAACCGTCAAGACGAAGAAGTCCCATCTTCTTGGTTCTCGGACCGCCGCTGCGTCTTCCACGGGGTTCGACGAGAGGTTCTTCCCTACGAGGGGAACATTGTCCAGGTCTACGTCGTCGTCGCCGTGATCCATCATGCGCCTGGCATTGTTGGGAACTGACTGGGGTTCGGGGAAGAGGTTGTCTTAGATGGTGAGTGAAATGAAGTCAGAGAGCAACACAATAGCGCGCCGCTAACGAAGTGAGGTGAGCATCAGCTGTGGTTTCACGGCCATGTAGATGCGAAACACGAGTCGCACTGTCCAAAGTTCGGTCCGAACATGCCAAGCTTTCGGTCCGAGCCTTGGGCTTAGTTGCAGTAACGTTCAGAGGAACTGGATCGTCACTTCTTCTCGACGCCACTTGGCCAAGTCAAGAGCAGTGCACAGATGAAAATTTACCCTTTAGTATGCTAATCCTCGAGATAGTCCGCAACAGTTGAAACAGTGTTTGAAAAATCTTATTGGTCCACCTAAAACAGAATTTCCCAAAGTGCCTGGCTGCGAAGATTTCACAATTGAAAACATTAAAGAAAGATACCACAAAGAAACAAAGAAGAGAAGAAGAAGAAGAGAAAATAACAAAGTAAAAGAAATTCCTACTGGGCTGCGCCACGATGAGAAAATATTGCAGTGACACCATTCTCATTTGTGGTCAACGCCCATGTAAGCTGAGTATAGTTCGCCAGGCTTGCAGAGCCAACGGGAGGGCACGTTCCTTCGTCCGCCACGGTGAGCTCGCGAGGGCATAGACTCCGTCAGTAATTTCATTCTACGGATCACTCTGATGACACATCTGGCCGAAATGTTTCATGCGGGCACGTTGTACATCTCACTTCCCTTGGTTCCAGCCTCAACTACAAAGAAGCGGTGGGCGTCTAAGTCTTGGGTTGTCGGGTAGCTGCGTCTGAATGTTTCCATGAGGCCAGGAGCGGTGAGGTCCCATAAACGCCATACCGGTGAGCTGTCCTTCATACGGCACGTATTGATCACATCACGCGAATCTATCAGATCCAGTGATGAGAGAATATGATCATAGGGCGATTATTCACAGGAGCACCATATGATACATCACCGCGCCACGGCATCAGTGCATGTACCTCAGCCTTCTCGGAGGTGTCCTCCTCCCTGTAGAATTCATTTCTCCATTTCTTTGAGTGATGAGGAGGCGCCAGACCGCTAATTGAGATTAAGCTGCTATCCGAGACTGGGTGAACAAGGTGCTGGTTTCGGCCAATGTCTACAGCCGATAAGAAAGGCCTGCGACATCTTTCACGTGAAATAGTTGGAAGATTCTCGGCACCACCGAAGACACCGTTTGCTAGCACGCTGGGCCCATTTTCGATCCAACTACACAGTGGCATTTTCATGCATACAGATCCGTTACCTCCCCAAAAGAATTTTTCCAACTGACAATTGCTTGC
The DNA here is from genome assembly GCA_018137895.1 of Diaporthe sp. DP-2020a. NCBI lineage: Eukaryota > Fungi > Ascomycota > Sordariomycetes > Diaporthales > Diaporthaceae > Diaporthe > Diaporthe sp. DP-2020a. The sequence continues at coordinate 40,116 of JACVEP010000436.1, forward strand.
TGGCCTGCAATCACCGAGCCGGCCACTTTGGATCCGCAACAATTTGACGATATCGACTGGGCTGTCCGAGCTCCCAATACCTCGGTAGGCCATGGCAAACGCCCAACGTGAAAACCTCTTCGGAGCCGACAAACTCGAAGACATGTGCAAGAAGACAAGCGAAGATTACCAAGGTATCAAGGCCAATTACGAAGCATGGTGTGTCGATCAGAAGCAAAAGCAACAGACGGAGCGAGAAGAGCTTGAAGACGGATTGAGACAGCTGAAGAACCATTTGAGTGATATCGAGCAGGAGGATCTGAGAGCCTCTGAAGAGCTCAGAAAACTCCTCGGTCGGCCAAGGATGCACCGAGACGGTTCTCCAGACGTTGGGGAACTATTCGCCGAAGCAGACAAATGGCACTCGGACTTACGTCGCATCAGAGCAGACCGCGATCGTCTAGGCGAAAATAAGGAGGCTATCATACGCGAAATTGAGAAAATTCAGAACAAGCTTGGAGGTCTGCCAATGGCGTACGCCCTGGTTCATAAAGAGGAGACGCGAAGACTGGGGGATCAGCTGGAAGACCTTATGACCGCTGTAAGTCAAAGCCATATGGCTTCCCGCTCCATCAACTGACATGCAACGCCTGACTGCAGAGGCCCGCAAACGATGTCGGTCAGAGGCAGAAGGGACTGCTCACAGGAGCATCTCCTTTTGCCGCTGAAGGATTGTCGTCGACGTGCTCCATGCACGAGCAAAGGAATGAGCGTTCTCGATCGGCATCGCTGGAGATTATCAGCCCCACGGAGTTCAGACAGTCGACATTTTCATCGCGTTCCTCACATTCACTGTACGGTCAGCCCGGTGTACGGTCAGCTACTGTGCACCAAGGCCCAACTCCTGCTCAAGCACCAAAAACCAGTCGCATTTCAGCCGTCCCCATGATCACACCGCAACACAGAATGTCAAAGCCCTCTTCGAACGCCGCTGTGTTCTTACGAGATCGACAAGGGCGGTATCAAGCAGAGAGAGCCACCCCTGGATGGAAACCGTATCAGGCAACAACACGAGGTAAGTAACGAATGGTATTCTCCACTTAGAAATGATGGTCACTGAGAAAACTACAGAGTACGAGAACTCAAGTCCGGCACCATCGCCTGCTTCCAGTCGATTTGGTCGAGCGAACACATCTTTCTTGTCAAACGCCCATGCTGAAGGGACACGCGCCGACAGAGAGTCCACTGGCAGTCCTCGTCTTGAGCTTGCAGAGAATCGGACGATTCCCACTCGGAGAGCACAGGCAGACGCCGAGGTCATCACAGTCACCGCTGCTCAATCTGCACACCACGAGGTGCCGAACCCGTACGACATGGTAAGTACACCCCACAAGTGCCCGGCATCTTCAACTCCCTCAGTGTATGCTAACATCACACAGCCAAATGCAACCAGAGGGAAACAGTCCAAAACGAGACGCCGGAGCCAGGTCTCTGGTTCGGAGTCGGAGTCTGACGTACCGCTTGCGAAAAGGCACAAGAAGGCTGCGAAAACGATTCATTTTGACCAAGTCAACGCTGAAAACAAGAATTGGAGACAGGGAGAAAAGATCTACAGAATCTCCGAGGATGTTCTCAATTCAAAGAAGTGGTACATATTCCCCTGCAAGAAGCACTGCACAGGTTTCAAGCATGGGCGAGGGGCAGCAAAGCATCTCGCGAGACAGCGCAATGGACATCCTGAGGGTCATCGGACATCGGCTCAAGCAGTCAAAGAATTGGGCGTACGGGTCGTTGGCTGCGACGCAGGAAAGAGAAAGCGGAACAACGATGCGTATGATCGCGCCGTGGGACAAGGTTACTGCCCGAGCCGACGCTGCAACAACAGAGATTGTCCAGTGCACGCGCCGGTCGGCGGTCCTCACCGTCATTCCAATTCAGGTCAAAGACAACAGTCCGAAGATCTTGAAGACTCCGACTCGCACTCGGACGAAGCCTCCTCTGAGATACCCGAGGTTCAGAGAGGCGACGCTCGAGCACGTGAACTTGGGCAACAACCTGGTCCCCCGCCGACCGTCTTCGATCCTACTCCGGGCCAGATATACCAAGCCTTCTGGACCAGTACCGGTAACAAGTCCTGGTACCCGGCAGCCGTGTTGCCCTGGGGAGATCTGCGCGAGGTCGGGCTGGTCGGCAGCTTGGACGAGACAGCCCTCTTCAAGACAAGTCTCCCATCCTGCTTTGCCGTCGACAAGTCCCAGGACGGCTCGCGGATCGTGGGATGGAAGACAGGCTACCAATTACACCACCGTCGCTTCTCTGAGCGCAAGTTTCCTTGTATGTTCTTTGAAGGCATCTCTGCAATCCTGCCCCGAGACGGGGAGTCTCCGCAGCCTCAGAACCTCGCTTGGGTCAAGGCGACTAATCTTCGGCCCATCAACTTCCGCCACCTGGACGGTCAAGTTCTCAAGAAAGCTGGCCTTGGCGAAGCCAAAGCCTTCAGAGAGCGAGTGAAGATGTTGAAGGGCAAGGCGACTCAAGAGCCACGTCGATTGTCTCAACCGTTGGTTGACGATGACAGCGACGTAGCCAGTGCCCGTGAGACGGTGAGCAGTTGCACCCCTATCCAGGTAACAAAATATGTGGCAATGGAAGCACTAACATCCATGTAATGTAGCCGCATCCGAAGCATTCTCCGCAGCACAAGGGCGTGAAGATGGAACAAGAAGACGTGGATTTCTGGCTTTGAATCACTGGGAAGTGGGCGGACTGCTTCATGCAACGAATCATAGCGCCACCGACGGCAAGAAGTCGGCGGTCTTTTCTTGTCATCACGTTCACTTCTTACGTACTTTCCCTTGGCGTTTGCGTGGTCAGTCCAAGCTACTAGTACTGCATGGTGTAATTTCAGGAAAAACACGATTCTGTTGATATTTTCTTCTACTGGCAGCTTTTGAATATTGATAGATGGACCTGAGTAGTAGAGAATTGAAGTGAAAGATACTCTGTTTGCTTCGGCGCAAGGGCTTGCCGATATGGATTCTTTCTGCTTCCCACCCCCTGTCACTGGGTCCAAGAAGCTCATAATAAGCTTCCCTCTGTCATTGGGTCTTGGATTGGAATCCGCATCAAAGATTCTAGGCATGAGGTATACAATATTCTATTGAAGGTGGAGGGTACAATAAGTTTGCTTTGTGATTCTGACTATTTATTCTGCTGGATCCAAATCTCTCATTAGTAATTTAGTAGCTGTTTTAGAAAATCTAACAATAGAATTGCCTCCAGAGCTAATAGTCTGACTTTTTATAGTTATCCTTGCAGACAGTGTTCCCTGAACCTTCCTAGACCCTGTGTGGTTATCTTCTATCCTTCTATCTATTGTACCGTAGGGACGTGGTCACGACCGCCAGCACCCACGTCACCATCATTGTCTCTGCGGCAACGAAGAAAGCCCCCATAGCGAAGCCGCTAGACACATCGTTTGTGACAGCCGAGTAAATTAGAGAAATTGCCAGACTTAGAACGCTGAAGATGATGATCAGAACAACAAGAGAGTGCCAGTTTGGTCCTTCCACAATGTGCACACCCCAGCCGATGACTGGATCTGGACTGGGGTAGTTGAGCATCTGCATGAGTTTCTTCGGCGTGCGCTTTGTCCAAAAGTCACTCGTATGCATTCCCGGCTCAAATAAGATGTGTAGCCATGGGATTCGGAGGAGTGGGTTCTGTACCTGTTGTGGGCAAGGCGCGTAGTGGTAGGTTTTCTTATTCAAGACCTCTTCCTCTGGTGGTAGGCATGTGGATTCCAGTATTTCTGGGATGTGGTCCTCTTTTATCGGGATAACTTCGAACTATATCTGATTAGTAAGAAATACAGAATAAACAAACTAGAAAGAAATGTCTTTTTTTTTAAGAAAGAAACTAGAACAAAAGGAGAGGATAGGGGAGGGAGGACAGGAGAGGGAGGACAGGAGAGGGAGGACAGGAGAGGGAGGATAGGAGAGGGAGGGTAGGAGAGGGGGGATAGGAGAGGGAGGGTAGGAGAGGGGGGATAGGAGAGGGAGGGTAGGAGAGGGAGGGAGAAAAGGAGAGGGAGGAGGAGCGAGCTGAATTGGTCAACGGTAGCACTGCTGACCCACGTGAGAAATGGAGAGGCATTCCGGAACTGAAGAAATATCCTGGTGGCACTGCCCGGCCAGAAGACGCGGAAGAGAGCCCAATCTAGCCACTTGGCCTGACGGGACTGATATCACTTTCGCTACTCCGATTGAATGGGTGTTGGATGATATTGCAAGGTTTACTGGTCTTGAGCCAAGACTTGCATAGATAGGTTTACTATACCCCAGGGTAACAGTATCACCTACTTTTACAAAATCAGCAGATTTTGGAACAAAGAAGACGTCGTCTCCAATCCACCAGACCAGCCACCGGAGTCTTAAGATCTTGAAGACCTCTGTAGTCAGTTTCTGACTGGCGTTCCACACACGGTACATCCACCCAACAGAAATCTTGACCACCGCCGGCGTTTCAGGGTGGAAGCTGGGTTGATAGCTTCGACGCATTTCTATGTATGCGCTGCGAATGTTGTCAAACAAGATTCGGTCATTATCGTGCGATGCGATTGAGACCTGCTGCGATGCGAGAGGGATCTGCCGTAGTTGAGGAAATCTCGGCCCATTTACGCAAAGCAGGACAAATCGATTCGTGATTGGGGGCCCGGAAATAAGGCCAACTGTTGACATATTCCCACTTTGTGCTCCACTGGAAGTCCCAGGAGTCGAATTCGTGCCCGGCCCATGTGCAAGCGTTGAGCCAGACATGGCACTGATGTTGCTGCTGCTGCTCCCTTGTCTCTGCGTTGTTCCTTGAGGGCCGTTGTTCGAGCCCGAAGTCGACCTAGACCTGGCTGCACCATCAGCTGCACGCCTCAAGTCGTGCTCCAGATCTGCTGCTCCTCCGGCATAGAGTTCTTGGACGTCGCTGTACATAGGCTTTCCGCATCCCTATTACACCATTAGCTGTATATCTCAAGGTGGGTACTTATTGGATTGGTCCATTAGTAGCCTGAGGGTTTAACCTACACAAACCCAAGTAATCCTCTGGTGGCCCTTAGGAACCCTGGGTCTAATGATGCCAAGAACAGCTTCCTCAGGGGTGAAGAGGTTCTTGCACCTCCTTCGTAGTGAGGTGAGCGCTTTTGACGACAGCAGTAGCAGTGAGATATGGACAGTCCATATCGCTGACTTTCCCTTTATGTTTCCGTAAGAGTACATCCCTGTAGCGGTTTTCATCTCCACGGCGCTCACCTGGGTATCACGCAGAGCTTCAGAATTATGTAGTTTATGAAGTTCCCATTCCTGTCCTGTGTTTGTGTCTTTTGGGCTCGCTTCCCGGCCTGCTTCGATATAGGAGTCCTCCTGGCGTCGCGAAGAGTGCCATGCCTCAAGGAAGGAAACCATCGGGTTTTCAATCACTGCATCTGGGGCTGGCTCCCTGTATCCAAGCACAGGGGTATTATAATTGGTGTGACTAGACTGAAACACGCCTGGACGGGAGTTGGGGCATAGAGACTGGTATATCGTGTATAAGCCCTGAAGCCGGGCAGGGGGAAGCCTCTTTACTCGTGGGCCCCACCTTCTCCCCAGTTCATGTTCCAAATATACCGCCATATCTTCCCACGACGCGAGCTGATCCTGTTGGCCAGCTGCTGCTTGTTGTGCTTGCTGTTTAAGAGCTTCCTGGATCAATATGTCCGGCATTGCTGCCTGTTTTGATGCCGACATGGTGTTGGCGTTAATACGGCGCAAGTTGTAAGGTGCCTGAATAGATAATTGTGTGGACAAATGAATCTGTCTTTGAACAACCCCCGTAGGTTTTGTGTGTGAAAAGTGAGATGCTGCTTATGTTCGTGGCATATTAAAAATGGGAGAAGAACCGCTACTAAAATAGATGGGCATCTCAGCCGGATATCCAGCGGTTGTCCGCCGGGGCGGTGCTGACCTCGCCCTCCACATCAAAGCTCCTGTATGACCATCGAAGGTGATGGGCCAACAGGAAGTGCAGCTATGTGCCCAAATTCTTACTGCAGGGCGAAGCCCATTGTGAAAGTGTGGTCGCACACGTTACGCCTCTGTCAGCCTATCATTAGTGAAAATTCGGTCCATCCTTCCCTTATTGGTGATAGTACTGCATATGTTTTGATCATAGGCAACCGAAAGATTCGCTGCAGTTTGGTCAATTAGAGCATGATCGCTCAAGATACTGGCAGCCTAGGAGACTAGTGCCAGGAGGGGGTTTCAAATCCATACAGGAGGACTTGAGCTATGTCTTAGGCACCAGCGTAGGCTCCGCACTAACTAGGTATATTAACCAACGTAAGCGGATATTTCTTCCCGTTGTATTTATCAGTGAATGACCTTGAAGATAGTGTTCTGCTCAATATAGAACAATTCTTAAAGCCTGACACTCCTCGAAAGTTGGAACAAGTCTCTCATTCATAATGCAATCTTTCGAAGCGAAACTCGCCCAGGCAACAGCACCCAACAACAGGGATGCCATTCTTGGTGCCATCGGCTTAGTAATTAATGCCAAAGGTATGGTGGAAAAACCTAGACAGTGGATTCTGGGAGGCGTACAGTCAATCTGACATGCCACAGGTGATGTGCTGTATCATCATGCGTCAGGTCGTCAATCCTTAGACGCGGATGCTTCGCCGCTCGATCCGGATAGCACGGTTGTGCTTGCCTCGGCTGGGAAGTTCATAACTCACGTCGCAGCCTTGCAACTCGTTGAGCATGGGAAGATTGGTCTTGATGAGCCTGTCTACAAGTACCTTCCGGAGCTCGAGCTTCTCCCCCTAGTTACCCGTGGAGGTGCTCCGGGTGATCAGTCGCTCTCGCTCCGCAGATCGGCTAACGATATAACGCTCCGTCGCCTGCTTCTCCATACGAGCGGCCTTTCTGATCCCGAAGTCCCTCTGGTGGCCGAGTATCTTGCTTCGGATACAATTGAAAAACCAAAAGTCGCCGAGGATGCAGACCCGATAGTCAAACATTTCTCAATTCCTCTCATATTTGAGCCCGGCGAGGGCTTTGCGTATGGACATAGCATCCACTGGACACAGCTACTCGTCAAACGGCTCAGTGATGGCGGCAATTTCGTCAAACACATCCAGGATCATATCTTCGCTCCTCTCTCCATGGCGTCTTCGACCTACGCACCACAAGCCAACGCTGATATCTGGAACAGACGATTGAGGATGGTGGAACGAGATGGCGACAGGCTTATACCGGCGGACGAAGCGTCACAGGGCTTGACATGCAGCATGTTAGATTTTGGCGCAGTCCTCAGCGATCTGGTCTCGCTGGTCCCAAAGCTGCTCCAGCAAGCACAACATATCGACCTTCTCTTTGCTGGTCAGTTCACGCCATCAAGCGCGTCCATGACCAATCTGCGCGGAAGCAACGAGAACTATAAATTTTGCGCCGGAACACCCACAGCTGGGAGTACAGCACCCTTGCTGAACTGGAGCGCAGCTGGTCTGGTTGTGGAGGATGAAGAGCTCCCGCTATCGCGGATGCCCAGGGGCACGGTGACGTGGGAAGGTATGCCGAATGTGCTCTGGGCCATGAACCGGGAAAAGGGGGTGGGCATGTTTTTCGCTACGCAACTGCTTCCAGTCGGTGATAGAAATGCTAATGAGCTTGCTTTGGAGTTTATGAGCAGCGCTTGGAGCAAGTTTGGGTAGAAGCGCACACGTATACGTGGGAATAATGTGCAGCCGGGGCGAATACCCATGGCCCTAAGGTACTTTACCTGAATTTCTTATAAGGGGCTTCTGTGAACCAAAGTTCCCCAAACATATTGTCAAATTGCGCGTATTATCAACTCGTAGTACAGTACGTAGTTTTCTATAGCGGATCGCTTATACCAACAACGGCCGGATGGTACAAGCATCCTGGCATCAGTCAAGGTGAGATTGAAGCAAAGCAAAAGGGGGGGGGGGGACGGCAGTCTGGGCTAAGTAATCTTTATAAGAAATATAAGCAAGTAATATCCTGTCCCCATCGATTATCCTATAAACAGACATATTTTGCTGACATAATAGGTTATAATACCTGAAAGTTTGAGGAAGATAATCGTTTATGTTTACATCTCATTGTGGTGGTACATGAAAGAGATCAATCATAAAACTGTGCATAACCAGGTAGAAACACAGTTGATCGACTCCACCACAACCGAATTTTGATTGCTACAAGTCATTCCAAGCGGCTATCTGTGAAATATGCTTAAATCACTTATAGGGTGCGCTATAGGTATGGGTTGACTGTTCGACCAACTTCCGTATATTATTATCCAGGAATATGCTAATCCGTCTTGTTCAATTTGGCCCTGACTCGTCTGAGCACATGGATTAAATAATGCCGACTCTTCGAACGCCCTCAAATCGCATTGCATCGTGATGTTCCCGTGCCGCGGACCGCGTCGTATTCGCGACGCTAGGCCGAAAAGAGGCTCATGAGTGGAATCAAAAACCGGGTCCATGCCGGATTTCAGGCTTGTGCTATTATATTGGACTTCCAACATTTCCTACATTTTCCAACACCCGGCCATTAGGCGTTGCGGTCGTATACTCCACTTCAGGCATTTCTCAAAACTTTGTGGCTTGGAAGGGAACATTGACAATGGATATCGGCACTTGAGTTCAGCAAACCAGTTGATCCATCATTACTGCATAGAGATAACCGAGATGGTGACTTGCTTGGTCCAGCGCATGTATGTGCTAGTTTCAACTCAAAAATGGTCAGACATGAAGTCATTGGGAAATCGCAATTAACACGAGATGTGAACTGTGCGTGTGAGCAGTATTGGCCACCGCAAAGTCAGTCTACTCAGCTGGGGAAGTGGCTCAAGTGATGTGCCGGGCCACACGGGTCTCCGCGCATAGGCCACAGCATTATTCAAGGTTGGAGCTGATGCTGCAAAGATCGTGCAATCCTGCGGTGACTGGGTCTCGAAAAGCGGGATTCCGCCTGCTGTCAACTCCTCTTTCGGGGGCACACCTTCCACCGCACCCACCAGTCTTCCGACGTCTCCTATCACTTATCCATTTTCACCTGCCTCGGTTACGATAGCGCATGCTCGTGGGGGCCCGCACTGCTGCACATGCATGTATCCATGCACGGAAAAACAGTTTCCTAATTCAGAACCTCCGAGCCGTCAATCACGATGGACCCAGATAGTGCTTCTTGGCCGGTACCTGCAGGGAAATTCCAAATCATTAAAGACCCAGACTGTGCACGACTCTGGGGTTGACTCGAGTTTACAACTTCCTCAGTCCTTCCTCAGAATCGGCTCTGGGTCCAACTCGGGTTCTTGTTTCACCCGTGGTCGCGATATTCACCATGCGCTCTGTATTTTCCACGCTCGCGTCTCTGTGCGCCTGCTCGCTGTTGACGCTCGCTGAGTTAGCTCAAGCCGAGTCGACAATATGTAAAGAGCTCGGTTCGACATCTAATATCGACATATTTCGTTCTCCGGCAATAGAATATACTCGTGTTTCCAATGACTACTGGTAAGTGCATCGTCTCTCGTCATTAGCAAGTCCTAGAAGCTCACATGCGTGGAATCAGGTCGACAGGATGCAGTGCACTCAAGCCAGCATGCATCTTAGAGCCCACCTCTGCAGGCCAGCTGTCTCACATCATGCAGACGTTGGTTGCCAATAATGAATCCTTCGCAGTGAAGTCTGGAGGACACAACCCGAACAAATACTTTGCCAGTATCGCCGATGGGGCATTGATCTCCACATCACAACTCAACGAAGTGGTGTACGATGCGGCCAGTGGTACTGTTAGAGTCGGTCCAGGCAACAAGTGGGAGGATGTCCATAAAGTGCTCGATCCACTCGGTGTGACTGTTGTCGGTGGAAGAATCGGCAACGTCGGCGTCGGAGGCTACCTTCTCGGGGCTGGCTTGAGTTTCCTCAGTACTCAGTATGGATGGGCTGCTAACAACATGGTCTCCGCCGAGATGGTTCTCCCCAACGGCACAATCATTACCGCGTCAAACACATCAAACACTGACGTGTTTGAGGCCATAAAGGGAGGCGGGAGCAACTTCGGAATAGTGACGACCTATGTCCTGAAGACCTACCCGATAGGGCAGATCTGGGGAGGCAATCTCATATTCCTCGGCGCGCAGAAAACAGACGGAATCCTCTCAGCGGTGCGAAACTTCACGGAGCACTATGACGACCCCAAGGCAGGAATCATTGCAACATCTGAGCTCACGCTCGGAAACTCCACGGACCTCTGGATTCTGTTCCTCTTCTACGATGGGCCCGAGCCTCCCGCGGGCGTTTTCGACGAGTTTCTTGCACTCGAGCCGAACGTGAACTCCTGCAAGACCAGGTCTTACAGCGATCTGCTCACTTCTAACAACGCCTTCGTCCTGAAGGGCAGCGTCTACACAATCGGGACAGAGACAACGCCCTTGCCGCCAGCAGATCGACCAGATATCATGCGTGCCTACTATGACCACTGGCACAATACTTCAGCTAAACACTCTGGTGTTTTCGGAATGGTAGGTACCTGGAGAGAACACTTTTTTGCCTTCCATTGGATCAATTGAGGCAGTCTTTGTTTAGATAGTAGGACTGCGTTGCTGACGATAAGTCATAGATCGCCTCGTTGGCACTGCAGCCCCTGCCGAAGTCGCTTGCCACAGTGGCCAAACAGAAAGGCGGAGATTTGTTGGGCTTGGACGATGATACCGATAGGATCATCTTTGAGCTGGATTACTCGTATGTGTTTGAGGATCTCGATTCTGACACGGTCGATGGAGCCATGGTGGAAGCATATTCAGGCCTGGGGAACCTTGTCAATGATGTGAGTGGCCGGCATTCTTTTAAATCCAGCACGACCTACAGAGTGGCTAGGTCCCAGACAACTTTAGGACGAGGTCCTCTCGAGTCTTCGGTAGATGAGTATCTGCAAAAGGCTCGGAAGACATGAGCTCGTTCGGGCAGAATTCTGATATTCGGAACCTGGGGTTAGAGATTGCTGACAAAGACATAGTATGTCGCCGATGGGTCGCTTCCAGACGCGTATCTGCCTCTCTTCATGAATGACTGCTACTTCCGGCAAGATTATTGGGGTCGGCTGAAGTCAGGAAGCAGGGAGCTCGCAAAGAAGGCTCAAGCAGAAGCCGATCCAGCTGGTATTATGACGGCGCTGAGCCAGGGCTTCCACTTGTAGGGACCACATGGAAACATAAGCTCAGTTTCTGAGCATACTCCTACATGACCTAATATTGAAACCCAACGAGCGACACATGGGTCAGCATCTGAAAGGTGATTTTCACCCGACCTCAGTCACAGACTACTCCGATAAATACTTTTAGCGTGAATTGCAGGCCATTTGGTCTCTTCCTATCTTCCTCTCTTCGAGAGCCGCAACGAAAATCTATTGCCAATTCTACCATTCAGGCTGCGAGTGATGCGGGGAACGGCAGGCAAGAGCTTGGAATGACGTTTGAGGCTCGATTTACCGGTGAGAGGACGAATGCAAGACGTGGCGTGGTCGACGGGTAGTACATGTGGTCACACAACACTCATAGTTTCTCAACGGTTGCTCCATTATCCAATTGGCCTTCAGTGATCGACGTCCAGTGCACTATTGACACTTATGCCAAGAAAATGCACAGTAACTTATCTGCAGAAGACCCGGACACGTGCATAGATGTACACCTTACTATGTCCTGTACATTCCGATATAAGGCTGCGACGTGTCTTCCACCCTGCAGATATTTCCTCCGAACATCCGACTGGCGTTATGTTCCCAGGAATCCCTCTGAATACCGGCCCACTTCGTTATACGCCATGTCCATCGACGAGTACCATACAATAAGTCCTCTGTGTGCTTCTCCCGAGCAAGGATTCACAAGAACATCCGAAGTCCCTGGAGAGACAAATCCGAGACATGATGATTTTGAGGCTGCTCGCTTTGCTCTGAAAGAGGGGCCCGATGGGTTAAGTCAATGGTTCCCACAAGTTCAAGAAGACAGCTCGTCGAAACGGTTCCGCATCTGGTCCTCGAGGCGCAGCCACGCTCTCCTACTGCAGATTATACTTATCCTTGTCATACTCATCAGTAATTTATCTTTCACACTTTTTACCATGTCCCGGTATGGGAGTAATGAAGGAGTGGGCCTTATCTACGAGGGAGATTGTGCCACTGTGGGAGACCTCAACTTGTGGATCCATCTCCTCATCAATGTCCTTTCAACTGGCATGCTCACGGCGTCAAACTTTTGCATGCAGCTCCTGGCGGCGCCGACAAGAGCCGACATCGACAGAGTCCATGGCCAGGGGAAATGGATGGATATTGGAGTACCAAGCCTTCATAATCTGTTACACATCAGTATCTGGAGGAGGTTTACCTGGGCGTTACTGGCTATCAGCTCTCTGCCGATACATTTCTTGTAAGAGCTACTAAGTTGAGTCTCGGATCAGTTCATGAAACATTGCTAATTTCACGTGGAAAGATACAATTCTGCGGTATTCCAGTCCCTTGTGTCATTCAGTTACACAGTCGCAGTTGTCAAAGACTCATTCCTAAATGACACCACGTGGAGCCTCACGACGGCCGAAAGTAACCGCAAACAAGATCCTGGTTGGGATGAAAGTCGTGTGAACCCGAATTGGGATTATGCCGCTATAATCGCAGATATGCAACATGCCGCCGCTGCGGGCGAATACTCGCGCAAGAACATATCGGAGTGCTTCAAAATATACAACGACTACTTTGCGCCTCAGGGGAATGTCCTGGTCTACATTAGAAACGAATCTCTGCAGGCCACGTCAGCACAGAGTCTCCTATTATATGTCGGCATTGTGCCCCGGTGGGATGATTGGGCAAAGAACATGTGGGCATTGGAAAATGGCACCGCGCGCTTCATTCTGCAACCACCTGCGGGCAATGTGACAACCTGGTTCATTGGGAAACCACATTACGAAGTCGACCACTGTCTGGTCCAGCAGCCTCGTCGCTCCTCAAATCTTTGCCGGTTTGAATACTCGCCGTGGATCATGTGGATTGTCTGTTGCTTCAACTTCATCAAGGCCGCTATAATGGTTTGTGTATGGGTCCTCAGAAGGTGGCAAGACAAGGCACGAGAGGACTCTCAGAAAGAGATTCTCTACACGCTTGGAGACGCAATCAGCTCTTTCATGAGGAAGCCGGAGGTCAAGACACAATATATATGTCTTGCTGCCAAAAACGAATTTTTAAGCCGAAGGCGCTGGAAGGACCGCCTGGTGCAAATGCATCCAAAAGTCGATGACAAGCCACGTCCTTGGACCCGTGACCGGAAGCGGTGGGCGCAGGCTGTGGGTTTGGGACTCTGGGTGCCTTTTATCGTCTTGTAAGTGGCGGGCTTGATGATGGGCCCGACATACCTCGTCTGTTCTGACTGTATTCGCAGGTCACTGGCAGTCATTTCTGTCGCAACCTTTTTGCTCATTCAGTCCTTTCCGAGTCTGCGACGTCGAAGACTCCCAGTCAATATGTCGGCCTTTTGCTCGTGGGGATTTGGCAAACTTCAGCCTTTCACGTTCTTGGTCATCAACCTTCCGCGAACGGATGCCGCGGGTCTTTTCTCAAACGTGCTCTTAGCCAATTTGCCGCAGTTCCTACTTTCTACTCTCTACATGCTTTCTAACACTGTGCTGAGCACATTTTTAGTACAGCTGGAGTTCAGCAAAATGTGCCAAGAGCACAAAAGGAAGCCATTACGAGTCTCGGAGCCCATTGGCATACAACGCGGGAGCTACTTCATATCCCTGCCGCTCCGTTACGGTGTTCCGCTATACGTCACGTCCTCTGTTCTGCACTGGACTATATCCGAGAGTTTATTTTTAGCAAAGATAACCAGTTTGAAAGCGGATGGGTCGCCGGATCCAGCAAATTCGTTCTCAGCTTGCGCCTACAGTCTAATCGCAATCTTCACCTGTAAGACACTCCCCGTCCTTTCGTAGGAGGACAGGTGAGCTAAAAAGTTTGGACTAACGCGTACCAAATATCTTTAGCTATCCTTCTAGCACTGCTGAGTGTTATTGTCTTCATGGGAATCAGTCTTCGCAGGTATGACGGCACAATGAGGATGGTATCTACAAACAGTATGGCGATCAGCGCTGCATGCCATGCGCACCCTCGAGATCGACAAGACGGCTACGCCTTACCAGTGCGATGGGCTGTCGTCAAATCAATCAGTGGACATGGTCATTGTGCTTTTACGACCGCTCCAGCGGAGGAGACAAGGCTGCCCGGGGTTTCTGCTGGATCCTCTCATCATATCTTATATGGTGCCCGGGACTGGCCCTCTGAGGAACGAACGAGATTTTTCCAAGCCAATCAAATGAATAATTAGCCGGTCAATGAGCTACCATGTGACAGAATTATGTACTTATTAGTCTCTATGTCCGTAGATCTGCAACTGATAGCGACCTAGGTGTTCTGGAAGGGAGATCCGTACCATCATTACAGCCGGGCGGCAAGAAGGGCAACTTCTGGGGTCGGAGAAGATTACAAGGTCGACCTGGGCACAGGGCCAGGCTGAGGAAAGGAATGATAATCCAGAAGAGCTTGGGTAGCCAAAAGTTTTGTATGTCGTATTAGAGTACTTTATTTCAGCAGAGTATTAATGAGAGGTTTCAATCCAGATATTGTATTAGAACTCAATAGCATATCTCTCATAGAGTCTCTGTATTAGAGTACATATCGAAAATTAGGCCCATAGTTCTCCACCATAACACCCTCTGCCGATTTCACGTTGTTTTTCGCAACAGATCCATACTTTTGGTTGAGCCTCTTGTTCTCCCACGCCAGCAGAAGACGCTGTGCCAGAGCCAACAGGGCCGAGAAGAACATGAATGCTGCGCAGATGCTCATACCCTTGACGTACCTCGGTGCCTGGCTGGAAGGAAACCGGGTCGTGCCCAGGAAGGGCCCACACTGGCCGATGAGGTTGATCATCACGATGGACATTCCGCGGCGGCTGTCGCTGCCCTGGTTGTCTGAGATTGATCGGTCAGCCTGCTGGGGTACCCTCTGTTGATATATGTGGAAATTGCTTACTGAGCGTTAGCGGAAGGATGTTGGGAATAGTTGCGAAGACTCCTGCTGAGGCTAGAAAGGTAGCAAAATAGCGAACACCGACGGTATTTACGGTAGCAAGAATGATGTAGCCGATTCCTCCTACCACAGAGGTGCAGAAGACAACAAAACAGCGCTGCTGGGTCTTGTCTGCGATCCAAGTTGTGATGAGGGCGAACAAGAAGGCTGCAAAGGAAGGGGGAGCGGAAAGACCCTGTGCATTGATCGCAGTATAACCCATGTCCTCGAGGATTGTCGGGAGGAAGACTGGCAGGCTCGAGTAGGAGACATTGCCGCAGAAATACATCAAACCGCACAGCCAGACCTTGACGTCAATGAGAGCAGGCCCGATGTCCTTGATGTTGAAGCCCCCGACCCTCGAGTTCGGGTTTGTGCCGACCTGTCGTACTGCTCTAGACCGTGTAATATCTTTTTCGGCGGCTGTCAGGAACCTGGCCTTTTCTGGTGAGTCTGGGATGAAGAAGAAGGCCACAGCCGCCATCGCGACGGTCGGAAGGCCTTCCACGAGGAACAGCAGCCGCCAGTTGGCAAGATGTGCATGGCCGCTGGTGATGCCGTAGGCCAGAGCACCGGCGAAAGTAGAGGCCAGCGGAGCTGCCGAGGCGAAGATGCCGCATCTAAATCCGATTTCATGACGCAGGTAGAAGAATGACAAGAGATAGATAATACCGGGCCTGGTGGAGGGCCACTTGTGTTAGTTGCGAACTTGTAGCACCGCATGTGGTAGTAGTGGATGAAATGGCTTGGCTTACGCGTAAGCCGCTTCGAAGGCCCCCAGAAGAAATCTCAAGGCCATCAAACCACTCCATGAATGAGTGCCTGCCTGTACGGTGGCCACAAGCCCCCAGCCAAGGACCACGACTGCACCGACAAAGTGTGGAGGGAACAACTTCCATAATATGACTGCAGGGTCGCCGACAACGTAGGCGATGTAGAAGATGTTGAGCAACCATTGGTACCCGTCACTATCGATGTGGAATTCCTTTTGCATGCCTGCAATCTTTGCATTTCCGATGTTTGACCTGTCAAGAAAGGCCAGCATGTCTTGGTAGGTGTAACAGTCAACTTCCGGAGTATTACAGCGGGGCACAGGAAAGGGCTGGCATCCGCGTTGCACTCACACAAGAAAAAGAACAGGGTCATCAGGTTGAGATCTAGTTTGCGCACAACACGCGCTTCCTGCTGCGGCGTATAGTATACCGCGTTGCTTTGGTCTTGGCCATCTTGGGACTCGATAGGCTGTGACGAAGCAGGTGTGTATGTTTCTGACTTTGGTGAATCCGGAGTCGTAATCTGGGACATGACGACCTTCAGCTTTCAGCGTTGACGGGCGAAGGTGGGGACGGTAAGCAGCCAAGATTCCCGACTCAGAAGCCTAAACGGCATGGAGGTAAAGAGACGAATAATTTACCCTCTGCAAGCTGAGGTGTGAAAGCGGGAGTGTGAGGTTGAAGTAAAAATAGGCGTACTTCCCCTCCCTTGCCTTCTCATGTTCCTGGCTCCGAATGGATGCCGATCAACTCGCAAGCGATGTGAAGCTGGCAATTTTGGCTGAGGCAATTATCCGCAGTCGGGCAGGGAGAACGAATGAGGAGACGGCGGTGTGTCCTTTGGTGCTACACAGAATAGGTACCACCCGTGGGATATCACATTCCTTGACCGGTCCATCCGGAGACCGAAAGGTATGACATGTAGGAACACAGGGAAAGACTATAAGTACACCCTTGGACGTGTACCCATTTGATGCTGCGAACCGGGAACATACAGCTTGCAACGGTTGTTACCAATCCTTTGCGTTCATGATAAATCCCGGTCTTTGCTTCATCATGGGCTGCGCTGACTTCACCATGTCGTGTGACGGACTGCCCCATCGGATTGGCTTGATTGAGTTCAAGGCGCGCTACGGCGACATTACTATTCGCCCAACTAGGTTCGCGGGATTGAAGGGTGCATCTATGATCTGACCACCCTCTCTGACGAAAGATCAAGCATTTGCCAATGCTTGTCCACCTGCGGTTGCATCCAATGCGGTGTGGGCCGCCCACAGCATTCAACGGTCAAAGTATGATTGAAAGATTTCTGCAGTCATGCAGCCCTGTGAAGTTACCTCGGTCATCCTATGTATGTGTTCGGACGCTTCCAAGGTTGTTGTACCTCCAGCCCCCGAGGCTCGTAGCCTCGCAAATGGTCACCTTTCCATGCTGTGAGACTATACCAAACTAGTGCTCTGTGCAACACACGCAATGGTGGAGGATGATGGGGAGGGCGGTTCTTGAAGGGCGTAAGAGCCTACATTTGGCTGCCTACCCGCCAAAATCATCAATCATGTCTTGAGCCACGGTGTTCCGGGGCTCCCTATCTGAAGACTGTTTTGACGTTGACGTCCTCGTAATAGGGGTCTGCTTATTCGTCGCTTTCCTGATCTCTCATTTCTTCTGTAGAGATCCTCTCGGCCTCGATTCCAAGAACTGGCATTCCTCGGCGAGCTCTACTAGGAGATGTCGGGACTTGGTCGGAGATGTCCACTTATCAGCTTACTCCCGAGCAGGAGCCTTTTGATCACGATACGAGACAGCCGGCGCTCTGGGCATCACTCATCGCCTTCATCATCATCAACAATCTTGCCATCTTTGCAAGGATCTGGATCAAGTGGGGTGCAAATCTGAATCGAAAGAAGGTCACTGCGGAGGATATATTCGTATGTGTTTTTATCAGTCCTGGTTGAGCTCCGCTTGTACAATAATTCAACCCATGGGTTTCTCATCCTCTTCATCTTAGGAGGAGATGCTGACGTTTGGTGGTCACCAACAGATCATTCTCAGCGGGGTGAGTAAATCACCATTGAATTCCCATGAAAGATGCGAGACTTTCGACCTAAGAAATCAACTAGATATTTGTAAATGCAGTGATAGCAAACCTCATGATAGCGACTCATTACGGTTTAGGTCTACATACCTTCAGTGTGAACTCGAGAGATCCGGCATATCCGACGAACCTCTCACACACTTTCAGGGTAAATCAAACATCTTCCCAACCCCTGTTCGATCCTCAAGGCAGCTTTTGTTATACAGAATTCGGCTGACTGCTCCTGTGATGGAATAAGCATGTCTGGATAACCATGATCTTGATGGGCAGTTTCTTCCTCTGCATCAAAATGACCCTGCTCTTCTTCTATAAGAGGCTTTTCTTGGTAACCATCGTAAGTTGTCTTTTTATTGAAAGTTCCGTATACAACTTCCTTAAATGACGACTTTGCCGAGAGAATCATGGGGTGTGTACTATAATTCTGACCTGTTTCACTAGCTTGGAGAGTCAATGCGCATTTTCTGGTGGGTGAACCTGGTGTACATCATTCTGTGGTGGATAGGCGCAACCGGATTTTACCTCTTCCAATGCAGCCCTGTGCAATGGTACTTTATACAGTATTATGCGAGGTTCAAGAAACCGGTACCTGGAGGAATCACAGGCCAGTGCAATGCCACAAATGTGGTCAATGTCGCACTTCCTGTGGTTTTCAGTCTCGTATCTGACGTGGGACTTATGGTTTTACCAATCTGGTCCATTTCCAGGTTGAGGGTTAGCAGGAAAAGGAAGTATGGTTTACTGGCTGTCTTCGGCGTTGGTGCGGTCGCTTGTATGCTGGAACTCGGGCGGATACTGGATCTTATCCTCGACACTGACGACAAGACGGATCCAAGCTGTGAGTGATCATCCCTGGGACTCGGAAGGAGCCGGTGGTGGTGGTATGGCTGACTCTAGTTTTCGGGCAGGGGGCGTCGCTATCTTCCTTATTCTCACCGCCGCCATCGAGACCGCTGCGGTTGTGTGCGCATGTCTCCCTGTGATCGGGCCTCCACTGATCAAAGCATACAAGAAAATGTCTGGTATAAGTTCTGGCTATCCGTCTTATGGGAACAGCAGTGGGCCAAGTGCCGACAATAAGTTTGGTCGCCCGCGAAACTGGCGGAGTAAGAGCGCACAGGGCGGCTCCAACCAGTTCGGTAGTTTGAACCACATCACGGATATCGATGAGACATTCGATGATCAGACGCGGCTTGAAGGGAGTGTTCGAGAGGGAGACGAAATCCGATTGAACGATCTTGTTGTCCGCAACAAGAACTCTTACGATGTTATGTTGCGCGGGCCACAGTGGATTACTCACAACTATTTTACGGACAGCATAACAGGACCGGTCTTCCCGCCACCAGCCATGGGACGCATTGTTGTAAAGACAGATGTTAATGTGGAGGTTTGTTCCCCAATTCCCCTTTGCTCAGCTGGAGAACGACCTGCTCACCAATACTGCCCCATAATACAGAGTGGCTCTGGGTCAGGAGGAAACAAGCTGCACTGCCACCTACAAAATGGCAACCAGGCTTTTGTGACAGCTGGTAGACTCTAGCCTGTAGTGCGGGTGCATTTTGAGTCCGTGGAATCCTTTAAACCAGGGGCCGTCTTGGACATGTCTTGACTGGTCTTGAAATGATTACAAGTAAAGCCTCAGATGTCAAGTGGCAAAGCGGAAGAAGTTATCAAAATGGACCAATGGACAGCCACTTGGTAAGAAAGCTAGTAAACAGCGATAAATATATACTAGTAATGTACACTACTAAGTAGGTATCCACTGTCCCTGGTCATTACAATGGTAAGTTAGACAGCCAGATTGCAGCTTACATTATTGCGAGTCTTACGGAACTACAAAGCACTAATCAATGAGGAGTCTTGATATCTGATATGTGACTGAGACTTTTTCGTCGAAGTTATACACTTATTGCCAGGGATTCCCCACCTACTAGCATTTCCCTTAATTCTCACTGATATTGCAGTCTTGAGTACCAAATGTGGTCACGCGGATTCGTGGTGTCAGCAGCGTATAAGGCATGCCAGTAGGGATTTTCCACCTCATCTATAGCGACACCAAACAAAGCAGATCACCACTTCTATCTTGTGGCTCTTACTCCAACTAAATGCCTACATATCGTCTATAACTGTGGCGTATCAGCGAAGCAGCCTGGAACGCCCGCTGGGATTCGTCCACCGGCGGCGCCACCCATCGACTCGATTGTCTTTCTGATTTGAGCATCATCCTCAGCCGTGATCTCGACATTGAGCGCTCCCAGATTTTGCTCCAGGTACTTCAAGTTCTTGGTACCCGGGATAGGGAAGAACTCCGGCCCCTGTGCCAGAATCCAAGCTAGAACCACCTGCGCTGGAGTGGCACCTTTCTCAGCTGCGAGATCCTCGAAGATCTTCAGGAGCTCGAGATTCTTGGGGAAGTTCTCCGCGTTGAAACGGGGGAGCATCCGACGGGCATCGTGAGCTTCAAAGTCGTCCGGTGATTTGTACCTAAGACGAAGCAACCGTCAGTAAGCGTGTATGGGACTAAGCACCGACGTCTATGGTGGGTTACAGCGAACCTTCCGGTGAGAAATCCACGTCCCAGGGGACTGAAGGTCACTACGGCGACTCCAAGCTCCCGGCAGGTCGCCAGAAGGTGCGTGCCCACTTCGCCCTCGATATCAAGCGTCCAGGGATTGTATTCAATCTGAACAGCTGCGATAGGGCCCATGGCCAAACCCCGACGAAGAGTCTCCGAAGAGCATTCGCAGAATCCGATATGCTTGATCTTTCCTTGTCTGTATGATGGCGCTTAGTTAGAACAGGATTGAAGGTTGCGAATCCAAATCAGTCAATAAAATGGGAGTTTACTTCTTCAGGTCCAGCAAAGCCTCCATGGTCTTCTCCACTGGGGTCTTCTCATCGAAACGGTGAATATAGAAGAGGTCGATGTAGTCCACGCCGAGCTTCTGGAGGGCTTCTCCGCAGGTCTTGCGGCAGTTCTCCGGGCTGGTGTCTAGAAGCATCTGGACCTTGCCATCGTTGATATTCCACGCAATCCCGAACTTGGTGCCCAGGAAAATATCCTGGCGACGCTCGGGATGCTTCGCCAGCCACTTGCCAATGAGGACCTCGCTGTCCCCGTATTCTTGGGCAGTATCCCAGAAGGTCGCGCCCATCTCCCAGGCACGGTCCAAGATCTTGAAGCGCTCCTCATCAGGCCTGTGAGAATGCTTAGTGTCCACAAATTTGAGCCATGCAGTCGAAGCTGGTAAAACTCACGGCACCGCACCATACGCGGCACTGAGGCCCATCAGCCCAAAGCCCAGCCTCGGTACCTGCGGCCCATTCTTGCCCAATTGTCTCTTCGGAAGCTGATTTGGAGACGGCATTATTCAAGATGGGTGAATTTTGCTTGATAGTCTGGTAGTTGTAGGCACACAAGCAGTAATCTGATACGCAGATATCCGAGCCTTACCTGCGAAGGGTTTCCTGCCCTGTTATAAGTAGGCAACGAACCGGTGTTTACGGTCGGTTTCCTCCCCGCTGCTCGGGACGGAACGAGGCTGCATGAATCCGTCGGTACGTCATTTTTGCAAGTACTGGTTATGATGGTGCTGACATTCCTTTGTCCTACGTCTTGGAATGTGTCCCCTGAATTGTTGACACTAATATCGAGAGCTCCTTTATCTGCAAAGATGCCGTAATTACGCATAAGCGCACTTAAACTCCGATAAGTCCAGGGTCTTGCATTCTGAGATCCTTTGCGGCGTCAGCAAATGTTGACGGTTGATGTATCACATATGGCGTTGCTCGGATTCCTTCAGGGGCGGCTGCATAATGTTCTGTTACCGTCCCAAGAAAAGTTTCTTACCATTGCGTGGGAAGGAACCGAGACCAACACAATGCAGAGGTACACACAAATTTAGTACAACTGATCGGTGTGAGAGAGCGCCACGCCGATGATTTTTGATGTTCCACAGTGCCATGTTTGAGTGTAAATTCCAAATAGCCCAGTCATTCAATTGACGGGTGCATACCCAATTTTGGCTTTACTTCATGGCTTGGATGACAAACCTACCGCAGCTTGCAGTGAAATAAAAATAGACGAACATATTCACGGTGTTCCTGCCAAAAGCAATTGCAACCTTTCAGGTAATGATCATCCGAGGCCAAGAACCTTTCGGAAATCCTACTCGCCTAGCACGGCACAAGATTATGTAGCACTTTTGGTTCTGGCTGTGGTATCTCTCTTGGTTATCACAGTGACTTCCTCGGTCCAACATAAGCCTGGGGAGTCTCCATGGCTTAGGGATCGAGTGTCAACTTTTCCCAACACCTGTCAGTGTCCATCCGATAGTTATGCAAGGCTTTCTCAACCAGAGAGGTAATTTTCACAGCAATTCACTTCGAGCCGTGTCTAAGATTACATTCGAACATCAAGATATGGTTATTAACATATTCCCGTGATTAAATCAGCAGCTATAGAAGAGCAAAATTCGAAACTTCGGAGTTGGCGGCCGAAAGGTCTGCTCTGTCGCCAGCCCTTATGACATACGGGCCTTGCTCCACCTATCACGATCTATGAGCTCTTATATATTCATTCTGGACGTGGTGGAACACGTCTGGGCTGCATAGACGAATGAGCCTTTGAATTACCGCCAGACGAGGTCAGATCGGGCCGCCAGGCCGTTGCCCGGCACTGAAGACATGACCAGGTACAAAAAATATTGGGTTCCGCAGCATTATCTCTTCACCGAGTCTCCCACGTGCTCAAACGCTAACAGTCGTCTCGGAGAGCTGTACTACGACATTATTTTGCGAAATCGAACGGTTTCCGCTAGACAGCAGTGTGGTTCAAGATGAATAATATGCCGGGGAGCGCGGTTATCACCGTCTTTGGTTCCAAGATCGTTGAGCTGAGTCCCGGATCCATGGAAACAATGCGGGCTTTCATGATGATGGTGGCTAAGCTACTCTTTCACTAACTACGATGGATTAACCCCTAACTATGACAGGACCGGAACCGCTTAGACGTCTACTAATGCCACAAAAGTGCCTTGATGACTCCTGGACCAACTTTGACTGCCTTGTACCAGATGCGGATGCGGGTTGGGAACCGTACCTCGGATCATAGGCTGCTGGAGAACTCACACGATGGATGAAGTATAATCTATTGCCCGAGACTGCAGGGGGACACACTAGCAACCATGGTCTCCGGGTTCAATTCGAATTTGATCGCAGCCGTTTCTGTGATAGTGGACCGCTGTTGTCAAATACTATCCATCAATGAGCACGCAGGACACATGCAAATGCTAAAACTCGCATGGCCATGTGAAGGACGATAGAGATGATTCAAGACTCAATTGTCTCTCTACGAGGCTATGCGTCACTACCTTCGTTCTCGAGTCGCCCAATGCCTGGAAAGTAAAGCTGCACTCTTGTTGTATGCATTCTAGGAATGCTAGTCTAGGCGAATAGAAGCCAGGTTATAACTTTAAATAGTGATGTAGACTTGATTTGGGCTGGCCTTTAGGTCACATTATCACGAACAGTCGGGGATTAATATGTCTTACCGATCTGCTTCTTCCCCTGTTGTCTTCCTTAGCTAAGCATACCGTCTCATTATTACTACGCCTATTTACAGAGATAGATTATGCAGCCTTATGCACCTCTTTGATCCGAATCTTCTTCCGGTTTGCGAGTTTAACTCGATACATCACAGGAGACTGATCAATGACAAGCCTCTGGATGCTTTTATCATTTCGGGGCAATATCAGGCGTACATTGGTCCATTTTTTGCTCGATACCCGGTCAGTCTTTCAATTTGTGGTCGATTCAAATTGGGCACAAATGTAGACGAACAACGCGAGATGCCACTAATAGCATTAGACTTCCCTCCGTCAGTGACCTTAGGGACCCGGCGTGAGTAGTGTATAACAGTCGAGTCAGGCGCATCCTCTCAGGCTGTTTAGACGTAATACCGAGGACCTGTCGCTCTGGAATGTCCGGGGACGATGACTCGACCGAATGGAGCAATATTCTCCTTTCGTAAGCTGTGCATGTCAGGTGGCACCGGGGTGATCTGCAGCCGAGCTCTTGTCTGAGGGCAGCCATGTTATGGCAATATGCTCGGGCGGCTCTACTGGCCCCTGATAGAAGGCTGTTCGGATGTTGTGTGGCAATGGCAGATAACAGGGGAGAATTGTTAATACTATATTCAAGATGGGCTCGTTGACCTCTTTTTTTCTTTCATTCTCTCTTCTTGGTGTCTACTTCGCAGTGTCCGAGTGCTAGTCCCCGGATGAACTCTGCAGGGCGACGACTTGAAACGCAGGGCGAGGTGACCAGGGTCCCGTCCCACAAAATATGGTCCTGTCAATAACACTGAACGCAAAGAACATGCCCACCCACGCTGATATGTAGACGTTTCATTCATTGTGTGCCTAGGCAGCCGATTGCTACCTTTAGGTTCGTAAGGTGGAGAGTACCTACCTAGTCTGACCTGTAGGATAATGTTGATAATGTTGACCCTGAACTGGCCTCTTCACCCAGAACCTGGTTGGCCGCCGGCATGTTACCGAGGATGCTCGAGGCCGGAAACAGCTCCAGAGTACAGAGTTGCACAGGCACACAGGCCCCACAGCCCACAAACCCCACCTTGTGTTGGGTAGGAGCTACAGGTACAGATCGCTAGTGATTTTGCGGGTGGGCCCACGGTTCCAACTAACACGACCTAGATGGCCTAGTCCCTGACGGCCCGCCCATCCCAAGCTAAGCTCCGGCTTTGAATTGGAAAGGACAAGGTGTCGTTAATCCACAGCTTCCACTGACCCTCGTCTCGGACTTCAATACTTACTTTTGCCTTCTCCGCCTCGACAGCTCACCACACACACCATCGCCAGAGACAGCCTCTCACTCTGTCTGTCCTTCTACCTCCCTCGCCGCCAGGGTCCAGTCCAGTCCAATTCACTCAGGGACTGATCAGTTGCCTTCATTGATAAACTGCATCTTTTTTATCCTTTGCTTCGAACATCGCAGCCCAGACTGGGTCTTGTCTGTGGTCCACACGTCATCCGGCTTTCCTTTTCCTCGAGCTCCTCTTCGGGTCTGCTGTGGCGCCTCCCCTTTTGGCTCGTACCACAACCACGACCACGACCGTCCGTCGCACCAGCAGGTCTGCCTCGGGGATCAATCTCCTTCCTCTTCTCTACGGTAGAAAAGAAGAGGGACCCGGGAGCCTTTCGAGATGGCCACAATGCGAGGAAATGCAGGAGGCTACGGCATGGGAGCACCAAGCTATGGCGGAATCAATAACAGCCCATCCGAGGGTGGCAACGCTCTGGACGCCATCAGGCAACAGACCAGCAAGATTGAGGACTTTCTCGACTCTGCTGCCGAGCCAGTGAAGCCGTACGTCAACCACACCCGGCGCTGACGAGGGCCAACGCGGGCCGCTACTTGTCGGCCAGCTGTGAAGCTGTGAACAGGTTGCTAACAGGTCATCACAGGTACATGCCCGCAATCGGCCGTTTCCTCATCGTCGTGACATTCCTCGAGGATGCGCTGCGCATAATAACACAATGGAGCGACCAGATTCTCTACCTGCACGACTATCGCCACAGTACGCATACCCAAATCCTGCAGGCGCTGGGGGCTTCTATATTTGGCAACAACTTACTGACTCTGTGTGTGCGATAGTTCCCAACGGACTCACCCATCTGTTCCTCATCGTCAACGTTCTCGCAATGGTCGCATGCTCCGTCCTCGTCATCGCCCGCCGTCACTCCGAATATGCCGTCGCCGGTCTGATCGGTGTTGTCGTTACCCAGGCTCTCGGCTACGGTCTGATCTTCGACCTCAACTTCTTCCTGCGCAACCTGTCTGTCATGGGCGGTCTCCTGATGGTCTTGTCAGACTCGTGGGTGCGCAAGACCAAGGCCTTTGCCGGCCTGCCCCAGATCGAGGAGAAGGATCGCAAGATGTACTTCCAATTCGCTGGTCGTGTGCTTCTCATCTTCCTCTTTGTCGGCTTCGTGTTCAGTGGACAGTGGTCCATCTGGAGGGTACTCGTCTCCGTCATCGGCCTGGTCGCATGCGTCATGGTTGTGGTGGGATTCAAGGCGAAGTGGAGCGCCACGCTGCTGGTGTTCATCCTGAGTGTCTTCAACGTCTTGGTGAACAACTTCTGGACTGTAAGTTGCTGCACCCTCAATGTGGCGTTCTCTTGTCTTTGAAAAACAAAGACGTACTGACCTGTAATCCCACAGCTTCACGAGCACCACCCCCACAAGGACTTTGCCAAGTACGACTTCTTCCAGATCCTCTCTATCGTCGGCGGTCTCCTGCTCCTGGTCAACAGTGGACCAGGCCAATTTAGCATTGATGAGAAGAAGAAGGTGTACTAGGCCCGTCGAGGCTTCGAGCTGTCGAGCTGGGGCGGAAGCGCCAGCGGCGGTAGAGAAGTGGATAAATAGTGCGGGAAGCTGGGATCTTACGAGTTGATCCAGTGTGTAGCGGATCGGGTCTTTTCTAGCACGGCAAAGTTGTGGGAAATTACCCCCAAAAGGCGTTCTATGGTTGAGTGGGCAAAATCAATACTACCGCGCATAGTTGTCAAGACCCAATCTACGCTCCGAGGTGTGAGGTTGTTACTGCTGCGTCGAGGAGAGGCTAGCCGCTTCGTCTCTCACACCCTCTCATCGCGCTGCATCGACTCATGCTCGTCGCTGGAGTCCCCGCTTCACGTATGTAGTTGAAATAAAGCTCGGCCAGAGTGACACCGGAGGATGAAGCTCTACCAGTTCATATCATGGCTATGCGGACAGCGTAAAGGCGGACGGACTCTTCTCATTGGAGACAGATGAGAAAAGGAAAGCCTGAAAACAACATGAGTTAGCATGTCTCTCGAGATGATATAGTTGTATAGATCGCTGTCAGCACAGCACACGAAAAGCGGCACATATTGCCAACTCATGTCTTCTATTCCATTTCTTGAAGCTTTTTTCATACAGAAGAGCTGTGTATCTGTGTGCCCAGGGTTTATACATTCAATCTTAATCATACATTGGCCTCTTCCTACCAAATAACGACCGGCCTTCGCCTCGAGCTGCGCCGCCAACCATTCCAGCACACCCGTGACACTGGATTCGACGATCCTGAATCCTGGAGGGCTGTTATCACCACATGTGACGGGCAGGGCTGAGGAATTCAGCAGCCTGAGATCTTATGCTGCGAGCAGGCTTGTTAAGATCGTTACCACCGTGGTTCAGCTCAAGGCCATGCGGCACAGGTGACTCGAGCCCCGGACCTGGCCTACTCCGTGTTCTTCCAAGGACGCTGTGCCTTCATTGCCCATGTGCTGGGCTCTGCAGCCCCATTCCGCAACGGGCCAGGCTTTCGACTCAACGGCGGTTGTGATCGTGCATGTTTGACGGTGATGTCGGCTGCATCAAGCCAATGCGGCGAGCAAAATCGACCTCGTCAGGCCGTGTCACTCAGGACCTCGATGCCCATATGCATTGCCGTATCCGGTTCAGCCGCTGCAGGGTCCAGGGGACGTTTATGACGTTGAAACAGTGTTCAGTCGTCCCGTCAAGGAATATCCAATGTTGCTATGGCGTCCTTCGCGAGCCTGATTATCCTCTTGCAGTGCGGCTCTTCGCCGAGCGAATGCTGCGCGCGCACGCCTGCGGGGCCCACCGGCCCGGGCAACCCAGCGTCCAGCAGGGCATCGACCTCGGCATGCCGGGCGCGGCTCCTCTCCTCCATCTGCGCGACGATGTCCTTGAGGCCCATCTGAGAGAACCGCAGCGTCTTGCTCCCGGGGCCCTCGGGCCCGCAGTTCAGCCCGTAGACGTCGACCTTGAGAAGGGCACGGACGGTGAGCCGCCACATGGCCGGCTCGAGGGTCACGTTGTCGTACTGGCTGGCCGCGTTGCAGATGTTCTCGTCCGAGCCAAGCTGGCCCCACACGCCGCCGTACTCGGGCAGCGAGAAGTGTATCTGGCGGCGCTCGCAGATGGCGCGGGCGGTCTCGATCTCGATCATGTCGAGGATCCGGCGGTAGGCGTCGACAACGGAAGGGAATAGCGCCCCGAGGATCATCATGTTCTGGAAGGACGACATGGTGATCCTCATGCTCTCTGTCAGCGGCGGGCAGCAGACCCGGCAGTGGGTGCTTTCGTGGGCTGCCCTGGTCGCGCTCCGGGCTGCCCGGATCGCAGGTTCGACCTCCGTAGGGAGATTAGTGAGGCCGTCGAGGGCAAGGTACAGGCTCGCAAGGCAGCCGCAGGTCCCCGGTGCGGGTGCCGTCGTGGATGTGTTGGCATTTTCAGGGGTTGTTGCACCCTGTGATGACAGGCTGGGAGTGCCGAAGCTGAGCGGAGGCGGGAGTTGCGCGCTTGTGTCGCTGTGCTCCGCTGGCGGTGGAGGCGGATAATGGTTATCAAAGTTGATGTCAAAGCTCCAGATATCCCGTTCCAGTGGGTTCATCTTGGGCTGCCACTCTTGTGCGTGGAAGGGCTGGGTCGAGACGAAGTCCGGGCCGAGCAGGTCCAACAAGCCAACATCCGAAGTAGCGCCCAAGACCGGATCTATGAAGGACGACGGGTCAAGGTCCATCAGCACGTCCGGTGCGGCCATCGTAGACTCCTCCGGTGTAGTACCGGAGGAGCCCTGCTGGGCCGGGGCGCTTATTGACACCGCCGGTGCCGGTTTGGCACTCGCACTCGGACAATCAGCGTTAGGCTTCTTCCTCGGCCTGCCCATCTGCTTCTGGGCTGAGTAGTGGCAGACAATGCCTTCCTTTTTGCAGCGTGAACATCCGTCCGGCTCCTTGGTACATGCAAGCTTACGTGAACCTACAACGGTGTCAGTTGAAGGGTTCGTGGGGGATAAGGATGCACGCGGAGTGAAAACGGACGGCAGTCATCGCAGGCTCGGTGCTTAACTGGGCCTGGTCCGGGAATGGACCCATTCTGGGCTTTTGGCGGATTCGATAGAGCGCTCATGATATGAATTTGGGTTCCCGCCCTGATAAGTAGCGCCCGTGGTAGAATTTACAGTATGTGGTGAGATAAACAATGGGTCTTCAGTCATGGGTGTTTGCATGTATATATGTGGCTGTTGGTTAGTCGAGCATGGCAGGTCTCCAGGCTACCTTGAGTATATGTAAGCTGCGAGGGGCCCGTCCTTGGCGTCAGGGGGGTGGGGCGCGTCGTGGTGCGTGCCCTAGTCCGCTTTGAGAACGTCTCCTTGTCTACCTGGTCTGCTAAATATCTGACTAAAGTTTTGATATTCTCGTTTTTGAATCCATTTGATCGACTTCTAAAGCAAACAGAATCGGAGACGGTGGCATTCTGGATCATGAAAAATATCCTGAACTTCCATCTGTGCTGCATTCTTTGACGATTAAACTTCTGATGGCACCGCGAACTGGAACGTAGCGGTCGGTTTCGCAAAACAAATGAAACGGCGGGCCAAACAATTCAGCGACACCAGCATCGATTGCTTTTGGGCAAGAGACGTCAGGTTAGACCCGTCACTGAGATATATCATTCATGGTCCAATCAAAGCCTGCTTGGCCCTTTAGTACCCCATGATGGACGAGTATACTGTATTTTGGAACATAATCAGGAGGCTGCAGCTACGAATTTTGGCATGTGCATGTTGGTTGCCATCTGGATTTGGCCTGCTGGCTCAAATCCGATTCAGGCGCTCTGCCCACCATTGCATTTCCAAGGGCCGACTAGTTTGGAGTCATTGCATTCTTATGCATGCCGCTGCTCAGCACACGAACTTGGGGAATTCCAATCTATGCAACACGACAAGCCGGGAAGCTTCTCAGCGCTTGGTCCAGTCTTGGCGTTGAAAAACCATGCTGTGTCCGTACGAATGGCGAACAGAATGTCTTTCTCAAGCTCCCCCTCGGATTGAATGGGTGCTTGAGAGGTACATACTGTCAAGACACCTTCTGTTGCCTGTGCTGACATTGGGCCTGGGCAGGTGCTCACCAATCGCACGGGAATGAGTACCGTGTAAGCGAGCACCCCTGCAGACAGGCTAGCCTAATCAGCTCACCGCCCATATGCCAAGCCAGGGTACAGACCGCGGCAGAAAAGGAAAAAAAGTTCCCAACTCCCTCTCTTAGACGTCTTCTTACAGGAAGATCACGATCAACGAATTTGAGGTACCTACAGCAATTTGCTTCCACCTCTCTAATGAACGGCATCACGATGAGGCTGAGGTCCGGGATCAAGACGCCATCGGCAGATGGCGTAATTCCCCAGCCTGAGATCGTGGAAACACCGCGCAAGGCCCCGACCCCAAAAACCAACGCTTCCTCGGCCAAGACAAATGCTTCGTCGTCCAAGAGCACTGCGTCTCCAGCAAGACGAGGTCGACCACCCAAGAACCGTGACCCCTCGCCTCTCAAGCGCAAAGCGGCTTCACCCGTGGAGGAAGCTGAGCAAGCACCCGAACAAAAAGCCGAAGAGGCGGATTCTGACGAAGATGGGTTCGGAGACGCCCAGCTTGAGGGTGCACTGTCCGCAAGTGAAGACGACTCAGACTCCGAGCAATCCGGGAATGAGGCCGGTTTTGACTGCGAGGATGACGATGAAGAAGGCTCCGAGGACCCAGACGAAGACGATGCGCTTCATAGCGACGATATACCCTCTGACGACGATGGATCCTCCTTGAAAGTGCCACCGTTGGAGCCTGGCCAGGAACTGGGGCTCGACCCACCCAGCGCAAACCAAGACGACGATGACCTTCGCAACTATCGTGTCGAGACGGATGCGAATGGAAACGAAAAGTACGTTTACGATGAAATAGATGCAGTCTACGATTCGGACGACACCGATGCGAACGAGCCAATCAACACGATTGGCAACATTGACCTCAAGTTCTACGATTCCTATCCTCACATCGGCTACGACATCAATGGCAAGAAGATCATGCGCCCTGCTGCTGGTGAAGCTCTGGATGCCCTCCTCGATAGCATTGAGGTGCCCAAGGGGTGGACTGGCCTCACGGATCCTGCCACTGGAAAGCCTCTGAACCTCAGCCGGGACGAGTTGGAGCTCATCAAGAAGATCCAAACCAATGAGCTTCCGGACGGCTACGACCCATACCCTGTACGTATTGTCGCCACGCCGACAAGATGATATCACTACTAACATCTCACAGGACACCGTCGAATGGTTCACCAGCCACGAGGAAATCATGCCTCTGAGCGCCGCCCCGGAGCCAAAGCGCCGATTCCTTCCCTCCAAGAACGAACAGAAGAGGATCATGAAGTTGGTCCGCGCTATCAGAGAGGGTAGGATACTGCCATACAAGCCACCGGAGGAGCGTGAGGAAGAGGAAGAGGAGGAAGAGCACTTCGATCTGTGGAAGGACGAGCAACCTAGAGATCCCCATGTTATGCACCTTCCTGCGCCGAAACTTGCGCCACCAGGTCACGATCTCAGCTACAACCCACCGCCTGAGTACCTGCCGACGGAGGAGGAAAGGAAAGCCTGGGAGGAACAGGACCCCGAGGACCGCGAGAGAGACTATCTCCCCAGCAAGTACGATTCCCTACGGAAGGTTCCTGGCTACGATATGTTTGTCAACGAGCGCTTCGAGCGGTCCCTGGACCTGTATCTTGCGCCTCGCGTGCGGAAGAACAAACTCAACATCGACCCGAACTCGCTTCTTCCCAAGCTGCCAAGGGCGGAGGACTTGAAACCTTTCCCCACAGTCTGCCAAACAATCTTTCGAGGCCATGACGGCCGCGTGCGTACGCTGGCTGTGGACCCCACTGGATGCTGGCTTGCAACTGGTGGTGACGACGGCACAGTGAGAGTCTGGGAAATATTGACAGGACGACAGGTCTGGAGTGCCAGGCTCAGCAGTGACGAGCCTGTCAATGTGGTTGAATGGCGGCCTGCGAAGGACGCCTTTGTCCTAGCTGCAGCTGCTGAAGAGGATATCTATTTGATCGTCCCTCCCGTGATCGACCCTCAACTCGAGCAGGCGAGCCGGAACATCCTGGATGCCGGGTTTGGGTATGCCACCAGTGGCAAGGCCTCTAATCCGGCCATCGATAAGACCAAGGAGCCAGCTGCGAAATGGGCGCGACCAGGTTCGAAGCTGGAGGACGAAGGAGTCCTTGTGAGGGTCACTGTTAGATCAATGGTGAAAGGGATAGACTGGCACAGACGTGGCGATCACTTCTGCAGCGTCTCACCAACAGGCCAGAGGAGCTCTGTCGCCATTCACACGTTGTCCAAGCACCTGACGCAAATACCCTTCCGGAAACTCTCAGGTCTCGCACAAGCAGCACACTTCCACCCCTCGCGGCCTCTCTTCTTTGTCGCCACACAGCGCATGATCCGCTGCTACGATCTGCAGAAGCTTGAGCTTGTCAAGACCATCCAACCCGGCGCACGATGGATCTCCTCGTTCGACATTCACTCGGGCGGCGACAATCTGATCGTTGGTTCGTACGACCGCAGGCTACTCTGGCACGACCTGGAGCTATCGGTGCGGCCACACAAGACCATGCGTTTCCATCCCAAGGCTATTCGCGCAGTCAAGTACCACAGGGATTTGCCGCTATTCGCCGATGCTTCAGACGATGGTACGCTTCAGATATTCCACGGAAAGGTTGTCACGGATCTGATGGAGAATGCGACGATTGTGCCACTCAAGACGCTGAGCGGGCACAAGGTCGTCAGCTCGCTGGGTGTGATGGACGTCGACTGGCATCCGAGGGAGCCTTGGCTCTTCTCGGCTGGAAGTGATGGGACAGCAAGGCTTTGGATGTAGACATTGGGCCGAGGACGGGGGAAGTATACCAGGCTAGAGCGAGCTGTAAAGTAGGAAGAAGGGGAGGAGGGGGTGCTTGCTGGCTGGGAGGATGATGTATGCATGCATTGTGCGTGGCGTTTACGAGAGGGCTAGGCCAAGAATACCAACAAAAACAAAAGTAATCGTCAGCCAGTGGCTATGTAAAGCCGTCTTCCTCCGTCAAGTTCTTTCCGTTGCTTTCCCAGATCATTGGACAACTCCTTCGGAAGCTAAACAAGCATGTCGTATCGACAACCAATGAGTACGAAACACCCAGAGGCTACATGCAGCTGAGGGTCCACCCGTGCAGCCTCAACTTCCTTGATTGCGGCTGTTGGTCTACTTGGGCTACATTATATGAAGCCCGACTCTGACGTGGTCAGGACTTGACCCAGCTTACCGACTGTCTCTGTCTTTTCTGATCTTCTGCGCGTTCTATATGCTCCCATGAACCTCGTCATGCTCACTTCCAGCCTTATACCTCCTCATCAACCCCGTCTTTGAACTTCTCAAACAGGTTCAGATCCACCGCCTGGGCCATGGCTACATATCCAGCCGGGTTGAGGTGCAGGTAATCCCCACTGCCATACAGCGGGTTCAGCATCGTCTCGTTCGCAGGGTCCCTCACAGCAGCATCGAAGTCCACCACCGCGTCAAACCGGCCCGAAGTCCGGATCCACTCGTTCACCCTCTGCCGCGTCACCTCCCTCGTCGGATCGCTGTACGCCTGCACCGAGCTGTTCCCGCTGAAAGGCGTGATGGTCGCCCCAAAGACAGCCAGACCCTTTGCGTGCGCGAGGCTAATGATCTGCGCATACGCCGCAACGAGCCTGTCGCCGACGGCCCCCTGCGCCGCGGCAGTCGCAGCCGCGGTGCCGATGTCGTTGACGCCCTCGAACAGCAGCACGTAGCGCACGCCCGACTGCGCGAGCACGTCCCTGTCGATGCGCCCCAGCGCGTTGGGCCCCAGCCCGTCGGCGAGCACGCGGTTGCCGCCCGCGGCCTGGTTGACGACGGCGAGCCCGCGCTGCAGCGCCGTCGCGTTGGCGGCCTGCAGCCGCCGCACCAGGTTGTCGGGCCACCGGTCGTTGCGGTCCGTCGTGCTCCCGCGGCCGTCGGTGATGCTGTCGCCCACGATGGCGAGGGCCCCCGAGCTGGACGACGTGGGGAGGTAGGCCTCCACCGCCGAGATGAAGTACCAGTGCGCGCTGCTCTGGGTGGACGGGTCGGATGAGAGGTCCGCCGTGCCGGTCTGGTTGCCCTGCGCGTAGAAGGAGGTCGTCCTGCTGCCTGGGTGGCCCGTGATGCTGTTGGTCGTCTGCCCCGCCGAGAGGTACAGGGATATGGTCAGGATCTGCTGGGCCGTCACTGGGTAGTCGATCGGGTCTGAGACGACACGCGCCCCGTTGGGGATGGTGAAGTTGGGCAGGCCGCCGGAGAAGGTGAGCGGCACCAGGGTCTCAGGCTTGATGGCAGCGGTCCCGGCCGAGCCGTTCAGGGGCACCGCGATGGTGGCTGCGCTGATGGGCAGGTCTGAGCCGCCAAAGGCGTTCGAGATGACGAGGCGGATTTTGGGGGCCGGCTGTGTGAGAAAGATTGTCTGGCGGAGCGTGGCATCCTGGAAGACTACGCCCGTGGCATTCTGTTGGAACTGGTCAGCTGTTGTCACTATCGAAACCGAGTGCGAGTGGCAAAGTGTCTCGTGAGGACACGGAAAATACTTGCATATGGTGCAGGAGGCAGGTTGCCTGGCTCGACGAGCTGGGGCATGGTTCCCCAGATGTCGACCCATTGGTTCTCTCTCTGCCTCTTGACGTATGCTGCTGTCCATGATTGGAACAAAAGCAGGGCCGCGAAGGCCACCTTGAACACAGAGCCAGCCATTGGAGATCTATACTGCAACACAACAATGCCTCGGACAAGTATCGAACAGGACGAATGCGCACGACATTACTGGGACGATCGGACGAAGCCCGGGGCTCCGGTTGAGTTTATACATATGACGAAGCTTAAATGACCCCGTCCCGGCATTATGGAAACAAAATGTCATCTCGCATGCGACATTAGGCTAAATTGCTCCAAGGCTAGAATCGACTGTACCCCTGAGAATGCTAAAATGGGGGTCGTGGGGCAGTGGACGATGACATCGCGGAGATGATATGCGGGGTGTGCAGGGAAGGCTCTGGGGCGAACAGCATGGGTCCAGACTTGGCTTTGGCCCGAGTCACATTGGCTTCCATGCAGCCGAAGCTAATACAGCAAGCTTCGCCATCTATGTCCTCACTCGGCGATGAACAGATGGTCATAGGGATGTCCCGGCAGTAATTCAGGGGTACTTGGTTGGAGAAAGTTGGGGAGCACTACATTCCATCCAATTAATGATGGATGCCAACTTGTCAGTCAAGGTGAAGAATGTAGGGCCCACATAGACAGTATTAGGTATACAGACACTTGTGTGGAATTCTGCTCTTCCTCAAACCCACCAGATGCCTTATTCAGAGGGTAAGGTATCGCTTGGTTATAACCTCTTCACTTTGGGATCCTGCTTGGTCTACTTTCTTTTCCTCTCATTGGCTTCTGCTGGGCGTCGTCACTGCTATCATGTGCTCGAGAGTTTAGTCGGATGCGGCCTGTTGAGCGGACTGGGATGGTATAGGTGGGTGGAGTAGAGCAATACGTCGGGCATACTAGTAAGTGAAGAGAGTAGGAGTTGGAAATAAGTGAAATATTGGTGGCTACAAGGGAATAAATGTTTGGAGAATAAGGAAGCAATTTCCACGTCTGAAGACAAACAAATAAACGGTCCGGATAGACGAATTGATTGAGCAGTGAATGTTTCCAACCTCAGCTGCTTCCCTCATTCCTCCATCAAACAGGACCGAGAATTCACTCGAAAAAGATGGATGTACTTTTTGGTTTGCAAGCACTGATGCAGTATTACAGGGTCGATAATCAAAGATGGGACGGTGAAGTGAAGGTCGAGTCAATGTAAAAGAAGGCTGGCGGTCGAGAACATGCGAGACCTAATCTGAGCGTATTCATTCATCCTGATCTTCTGGTACGGTGAATAGTGGCATTCACTCGACCCTCCTGTTCCGGGAGACTCCCACAAACACTTATAGCCTAGATTGCAGGCCATTCCGTCTTTTGCCTTCTCTCCTTATTAGGTAGCCGAAACGCAGACTTTGTTGTGTCTGATCACCTACCTTACTACAGATCTTATTTCGACTGTTCAACCGCAGAAGGTCAACATCAACGAGACCAACGACACTTGGACAATACAGCAACGATGTGTTCCCAACTGTCTCTGTCTCTGTCTCCTCTCTCTCTTCAACAAGATGACCGAGCCACCCAGGACCACCCGAATGAAGATCAACCATGCCAGGCTCAGGCACCAGGTCTATATCCCTTTAAGTTCCCACTCCGTGTCATTCCGCCAGGCCATGAGAAACACCCAGGGCCTCGCCCGCCACTGAAGGCATATCAGGAGGCACAACGCTGGATTGAGTGGGACCGCGATCCTGGTGGGGCTGGCCTCTGGAATTATGCTTGGCTGGAGGAGCCGATGATTGATGACGTGAGCCTCCTTGTTGAGGAGATGGTTCTTCACGGCATACTGCCTGAGTGCTTCTCGGCGGATGGCGGAGACAAGGAAGCAGCAACGGCACGGATCGAGCCCTTCAATAGTGGGGGGACTAATAAGCTCTACACGCTTCGCTGTCAGTGCTGTCCCACAAGCCAGGAGGAACAGGAAGCAGTGGCGGGCTCATCGCTACAAGATTTGTCGCAGTCCTCTTCCGGAACCGAGTCTCAACGGCCTCACCCATCTGGCTGCAGGTCAACCTTGCTCCATCACGATGGTGGCAGCGACAAACAAGACATCTGCAACGGCTCTCACATACCCGAAGAGGTCCTGCTACGGCTTCCTCTCCCTCTGGACCCGTACTTCCATATGGAGAGCGACGTAGCTACAACTCACTTCGCTATGGTCCGCGGTGTCCCTGTGCCTAGGATTTACGCTTACGACTCCTCGGCCATCAACTGCCTCGGCATAGAATGGCAGATCGTCGAGAAGATACCTGAACATGATGTTAACTTCGTCCACAATATTATTGCCGAGGAAGAACACGTCCTGTGGGCACATGGCAGGCCGCTTGACCCGGGTCGATCCGCGGCGTGGACGAGGCTTGGACGCCAGCTGGAGGAGACACTCGCCGTGTTACGTTCAGAAGGTCACAATTCTCACCGATCCCAGTCATCCGGTGCCTGCTTCGACAAAATTGGCAGTCTGTACTGGGATTTTGAGAAGCATGACTTTGTCCTGGGCCCAGTCTCGGACCGCCACTTCATCAGAGGCCGGAGGATCTTATACCATCAGAGGCACGATGGCGATGGCGGTGACCCGAGGCTTCCTTTGCTCCGCGGTCCCTTCAACTCAGTGAGCGAGTTTTTGAATGCGATCCTTACCATATGGCTGCAAGAGTCTAATGATGAGGCCCTCCGCGTCGATGACGACCAGCCCAAGTTCCCGACCAGCCCAGTTTCTTCTGAGGCCAATGACACCACTGCGACAACTACCGCGACTCCTGACTCGGTGACCGACACAGATGATTCCTCGGAAGATGACACTCGGTCGCACCTCTGGTACACAAAGGCTGATGTAGAGGCCGCTCATGACCAGGTCTCAAAGCTCCGCGATATCATCATACCGTGGCTCGTGGCCAAGCTCACGCCCAAACAGCAGGAGCGGACGCGGACGTACATCTCCCACCCCGACCTTCATTCCCCGAACTTGCTGGTCTCGCGGCGGGCCCAGACCCAGATGGATGGCGATGGCGCCAGAATTAACGTCTTGGGAGAGGAGTATGCGATCAGCGCGGTTCTCGACTGGGAACATGCAGTCGCCCTGCCGGACGTAAGTAGCTTCCAAACACTCCTCTGATCTGATGAAAGATACCATCTGCGTCATTTCATGCTGCCTCACAGCTTGGTCCCAGGGTCCTTCTGGGACAACAATCTGGCCATTTCGCCCCGTCGCGCACACACTCCCATCCCCGACACCCCAGTTGCTAACTCCGCATGCTGTAGTACCTCATCCACCCGGTCAAGGTAGCAACCAACTTCTGCTCTGCCCTCCCTACTACAGAGTGCCCCGATTGCCTCCGCGCGACACACGTCGACAAGTGCCTAGGCGATGCGCCCGACGGCGCCCACGCCGCACGGAGCCCATGGAGAGCTACCGTTGAGATCCCGGCCAAGTCTGTGCCGGAGGGCCTCGTGCCGTGGCGCAGTGGCGACGATCCCGGGGACGGCCCTGCCTCTGCCGAGGGCGCTGGAACCGGTGGAAGCGACAGCAGCAACGTCGGTGGGGTCAGAGGGCCGAATTCTGAGATGCAGCAGAGGGAGGCCACCATGCCCGGCTTGATGACCCCGCCGCGGCCTGACAAATGCCGAGGTGTTGCTTCACCTCGTCTTTGACGAGTTGGACATATCAGTCGGAAGGTGGTCAGAGGATTGGGTCAACCCGCTTGTGGAAAGGGTCCAGGCTGATATTGCGAATGAGGGAGAAAAGTGAGGAAAGTGGTGTTGGTGGTGTCGACTAGGCATTTTTTATCTTGCCAGCGGGTGTGAGGCAAAGGAGCAAGCATGTTGAGAGACCTGTTTTAGAATGGCAAGCACACAGGCCACCGCCCGACCTCCAGAGCTTTGATTCCAAGATTTTCGCAAGGAGTGTCCGTCCACATTACTGTGAAAGTGACACTTCTCTACAGGCGTTCATGCGTCTGACAATGACTGTGATGTCAATTCTGGGTATCTTACATTTCTAAAATTCCGGCGTGTTTCGTTAGGATCCTTCCCTCTTCAGGCTTACTCTTGAAATAACAACACGCCCCCACTCTGCCCTGTGATGTGCTGCCGGATACAGCTGACGGGAACCTATATCTACGTGAGATTCAACGGGGAATACAAACAATCACTGATCAACTCGAGGCCGTTAAAACCAAGGGAACCCCCGACTCGCCAATAAGCACGCGTCGCAATAATGTGGAGAAACCGCAGAGGGGCGCCCGACCAGAAAGTCTTTGAGACAACAACCCTCCCAAATATGTGTACAGACCAGCAACCGGAAGGGAACAACACGAGTACCTATTGAGGTTAAGACAGGGAGAGAAGGAGGGACGCTGGCGGCCTCGGGGCCGGAAATGGCGTGTTGCAAGGCGAAGTGTGGGACTGGCAGGTCCACATTGGCACTCAGTAAGCGTGCCGTACAGCAAGTGCGGTGAGGAGCATTTCAGCGTCCTGACAAGCTTTCTCCAGGGAGTTTCAATCTTCGTCGAGCTCCATCTCGGGGCTGTAATTTTGCGTGTGGGGCAGATGATCAAACACCGTCCCTATGGCCAGCGCATCACGCCCAAAGCTCGAAGGCTGTGCCGGGATGAAGACGAAGTCGAGGCTGCCGTCACTGCTGTGGCAGGTGGTGCCCCCATCAAAGGGCATCATGCTGGCCTGGTCGCCGCCGACGGCGACACGCAACCATGTAAGTTCGCCGTTGACCCATGCCTGGATGTCTCTGATCAGCCCTGGCGTGCTGTTTGGCCCAAGGTTGGCCCGGGTCAGAGGCTGGAGCTGGCTGTTGTTCTTTTCGGCGGGTGTGCGTGGTTGCGGGTCGCTGCTGACGTCCTCGGGAGCGCTGAATGTCAGACCGGTCGCAGACGATTCGGCAAACTCCACCTTTGGGTCGGGAGTGGGGTTGTTCGGATCCGTAGCCTTAAGGCCGTGTAACACACCATCGATAGTGGGGGCACAGCATTTGGTGTGTGTCGGCTTGCAGGCGCCGTCTGGAAGGGCTTCAGCATGAATGATGCCAGCAGACCTTTGGGTCGGCGAGATGTTGCATTCCTCAGGTTGCGGCCTCCTCTTTCCGAAGTACACTCCTTCTCCAACGAGGACCCAGGAGTCGTCTTGTTCCTCCTCGGTGTGATTCATGTTGCTAAGTTGCGGGACCATCTTGCGAGCGCCCGCCGAGTACGTTCGCCGACCCAATAGTATTGGGCGGGCGAGTGGTTGTGCGGCCAGGACAGACTGCTTGATGTCAGCACCCGACCGGCCTGTTGGTGACACAAGATCATGGGAACTCACTGGTATCTGTTGGTCTACAATACACCCCAGTGGGGAGTTGGAGGAATTTGAGCAACTGAGGGCAGGTCGAACCAAGCGGCACAGACGGAGCAGGTGAGTGGTGGTGAGTCAAGAAGGGGCTCTCTGGTATTGAATCTGGGGCGCCAACACTGTCCAACGGCAGGTATGCCTCACGTAAAGGTTGCACTTGAATAGTGAAGGGGGCGCGAGGGAATGAATAAGGATGAGAAAGAGATACAAGATAAAAGACACAACAGCCGCCTGAACGATCCCAATGTTCGTGTAGTTCGTGTAATTCGTGTTGCAAAGTGTGAGCGGAAGGCTTTGGATGGAGAGCCAGAGAGGTGTGATGGCAGAGAGTAGTGGGTGGTGGGTGGCGCTGGCATATTTGAGAGGTCGAGACAGGACAGCCTCTTCTTACCCATTTCCTGGTACCAGAATACGCGGCAGAGTGGGGGAGAAGGTCGCACGGCACTGCCTACACGCAGATGGTACCTGTCCTCGCCGAGGTCGTTGGGAACTATGTCGATTGTACCTACCTGGGGATGCGCAGAGGCTCTCAGGAGGCCACAGCTTGGGCTCCGATGCTTGGCAAGTGGGCCAGTCCGGTCCTGTCCACGTCTGCTCGCGGTGACACTTCATGTACAGTATGGCAGCCGTCTCCTCGACAGATATGACCGGTGAGAAGGACAAGAGACCATCGACGGAAGGCACAGGGATCTGGCCTGTTCGTTGCCGTCATCGGGGAGCAAGATGGCAGAGTAGAGCTCGCGCGGTGGCTGAGTGAAAACGGCCAGCGAACACGTTTGGCCAGCCCTCGTGCGTAGCGCGGTACGTAAGTGGGAGACCCGTTGGCGCGGCCATGTCTGTAGATTACACCTCTGCGCGACGTGGTGAAGAGACGGGCGAACCCATCGAACAAACCTGCTTCGGGTAGGCTTGTACCCAGATCCTTGTCGACGGCGGCGGGTCTCGGAGCCCATGACGGACGGCGAAGCGCAATGGGGCATTTGTTCGCAAACCCGTGCCGGAGGAGAAAGTGAGACCTAGGCAAGTCCTAGACTCCACGCAGGCTGGCGATGCGATTCGACCGTCGACCGCCTCACCTTTGGGCCCTGCACGAACCGGCGCAATTTAACCTCTGGTCTGGTCATGACAATCTCGATAGGAGAAACTTACCTGTCGGAGGACCAACCTGGGCTGAGCCGTTTTCAATCCGCCGCCCCGCACTTGAGCGCGTGGGTGAGGGTCTGGTGGAGGGCCCGTGGAGGGGTTGCATTCAGCTGCGAGCTTATGCCCCGTACGACAGTGTGGAGCGGTGGCTGCAACCCTGCACAGCAGCAGAAGTCGGCTCATAGGGCTGCCTCTTGCAGACAAGCTACAGGCCTGAGGCCTGTCAATCCTGCTGTTGTCCCACCCTCCCTGACAGGGCTGATCAGGACAGGCAGGACGGCAGGACGGCAGGACGGCGTCGGGCGCCAAAGAGAGAAGGGACAGTGAGCGCTTCAGCTGTGCAACCGTTTTTTTTTTTTTGCTCGGG
>JACVEP010000437.1:0-37333 GCA_018137895.1 Diaporthe sp. DP-2020a
GATCGGCGCATGTTCGAAATCTTGAGGATATTGCAATCCAGCTCCGAGGTCCGTTGTTGTGCTTCAGGCTGAGGTCTGTGGGCAGCCGTGCCAAGCCGCTAATATTTAGTGCTCTTCTAGATTCGGAAGTTCTCAGCCTCGTGTTTCTCGCGCAGCCCCGTACGCTGGCCGTTGCTCCAACGTCGTGTGTTGTCTTGCGAGCAAAACCAATGTGGCCATCTCCACAACTATGATATCGGTGCCTATATGTACCATTGTATGCGGCTGAGGACGAGTAAATGGACGCAGATAGAATACCTGGTTCAAGATTAGCAATACAAAGGAAAGCTCGAGTAAGGGAGCATGTCAAGGATGGGACAGCCATTGGACGGGTGTTGTCGTCCAACGCCGCGCACGCCAGTTATCTCATGATCCTCATATTGTCTCATTCATTTCCGTATGATTTATGCATTCCCGCGATCCAGGAAGCACATCTTTCCCCTCTCTGTATCATTGGTATTTCCTCCCCTTAAGAACCTTAATCTTCCGCAAAACTCAGTATCACAACTTTCGAATGATAAAATCTTCGCCACGATTGGGGGTTTGTGGTAGGCGCACTGCTCCCTAGTATAGGATGCGTCGAAGGGCAGAATGTGCACGTCGAGCGGAGGGCGTGCCGATTGACGATTTGTTGTTCCGGAAGGTCTGACAGTCATGAGAATTTGATAAGGTGGTCGATGCCATCCGGTTTCGTCGGGTTTCGGCCTTTCGGAGGAGGGGAGACCACGGGGATTGGCTAATATCTCCTGACCATGGCATTACTTTCCGTAGGACTGAATGAGGACCGGGTCTCTCAGCCGGAGGAGCTTTCGTCTGGCAATTGTTTGCTCATCTTGGAGCTTGATGTCTCTAGATGGTCGCATT
Organism: Diaporthe sp. DP-2020a; assembly: GCA_018137895.1. NCBI lineage: Eukaryota > Fungi > Ascomycota > Sordariomycetes > Diaporthales > Diaporthaceae > Diaporthe > Diaporthe sp. DP-2020a. The sequence goes on from JACVEP010000437.1 coordinate 904, forward strand.
GGGGATTCTTTGCCGAGGTTTGGAGGAAGGCTCGCCTGTGGTTGGCATCTCTGGCCTATAAGCACCAAACCCATGCTCAGAGGTGTGAAAGCATCCACGTTCCTCTGAAGCTAAGTCCGGTTTAATGTAGGTGCAAATTTGACGCGCTGGATATTGCACATCGGGACACGTTAGGAACACCCGGTGTCCAAGACCTGTACAAATAACCGTCAGTCAGAATCATGTCTGCCTCGAATACAAAATGCTAAATCATACGGCCATTCGCGCCGGACCAAGCTAGACATACCGATTAGCTTCAGCCACCCCACAAGTTGCCATTGTGCTGACAGTTTAGTCCCCACGACAAACTGGAGTGAAGCCCGACAGTACTTTCCGTCTTGGAAAATGGCTCCAGCGAGGGAGATTAGGCAAGAATCTTTCACCATCCCCTCTCTTGCGAGCTAGGCATACGGAGATGGCTGCGAGTACCGGCCCTCTGCCGAGGCTCGAGTAGCTTTCTATCTGGATAGGCTCTTGTCGTGTAGAGTGGTGCGATACCGTAGTGGTATCAAGGAAGCATGATGGTCTGCATGATTGATAGACTTTCCAATGGGGCCAATCGGTTCGGTTGTAAGTGCTGCATGGCCCCGGGAGCTTGATTCTCATGGCCGATGGTAGGAAGGTCAGCAGACGGCCCTCAAACAAGGAAAGTTACACTTGAGGAAGAAAAACAGGGTGAATGGTTGCAAGCGTACCTAGGTACCTGGCAGGCTCCCAAATAGTATGTGGAGGGGCGACCGAAAGGTGTAGTATCTCGAGCCTACCATGCGAATATACTCCAGAGCCGGTCGGGGCATTCAGTGGGAGGCTATGCAGATGCACAAGGAAATACATTTCCCCGGAGGCACGCACAAAATAACAGCTGAAGCCATTCACAACGATCACCATTGCTGCAAAATCTGAAGCCGTGCCTGCCGCAGGGTTGTTTTCTCTTTAGCGCCAAATAACACTCCCGCACAGACCACGCAGTTTTCCTTTTAAAGCATCGGTTGCAACTGCATAGGCCGTCGATCAGCCCCTTCTTTCTTCCTTCAACAACCAAAACTCAACACAACAAGTTCCAACAACACACACAACAGGTTCAAACAAGGCCCTCCATGGAACGATCCCTCGTTGCATTGAATGATGGGCTTCACCATCATGCCGTCTATGTAAGTAGCTGCAGCTGTCTCCTAGACTTCCTTACTGCCCCAGGGAGGCCAACAGTAATATTTTCCCAACAAACACTAAGCTCAGAGCAGCGTATCACTGTCTACCCAAGTGAGGCAGGAGTACCACACCATTAGTCTTCTCCATTGACAAATGGGAGTACTTCAGCGTCCAGAGGGCCGCCAAATACTATCCTGTCCGCTACGAGGCTGTACGAGCAAACAGTATGTTTCTTGCCCCTACCCCCTATCCAACCACCTCTCCGTCTCTTTCTATCCTGTTATCCCATGTAATAACAATAATAACCAAATATGAAGCAGACTCTCTTTGCCTTACTTACCCCATGGGTTTGTCGATTTTCAAGCGAGGTGTTTGGTTGATTGACCGGTCTTTTCGATTGATCACAAAGTTATGGGACAATGTTCTGTTGCTGCTGGTTGTGCAATTCCATAAGGATGACTGCAACACAGACCAGAGGGGACCTGAAGAATATCTCATAGGCTCAGAGCTTTCCTCTCCAGAGGGAGAGGAACGATGTCCGGATGGACAACATCTCAAAGGCCTCCTCCATACGCAGAGGTAGCAGAAACTTCGAATGCCTTTGTCACATCCAGCAACCACTCGTCAGACAAACGATGTGCCAACACTGCTCCGACTCGCAACATCCTATTCGAGCCTGCTGATCTCGCTGCCACGGGCTCCAGCAGTCAATGCAGCAGCAAATCCAGCAGCAAATCCAGCAGCAAATCCAGCAGCAAATCCAGCAGCAAATCCAGCAGCAAATCCAGCAGCACATGCAGCAGCAAATCCAGCAGCACATGCAGCAGCCAATCCAGCAGCACATGCAGCAGCCAATCCATCAGGCAGTCCAGAGGGGCTTTCAACAGCAGGGTTTCTGGCAGTCGCCGCAGCAGAGGAGTGGTGGATTGAGGTTGTACAAGGATTGCAGCCTCTCAACTTGTGAGTGTTCATCCTGAAGCACTTCACGGCTGAATCTTGATTAACGCTGACTTGATACAGGGAGCAGCAGGAATAATAGAGGTCTCCGGGTCCAGAGGGACCCGACCATGAACAAAACTTCTCGACAAGCTCCGGCTCCTCTGAGCGAACTAAGCCGGAAGTGCGTCAACTAGTCGGCAGGAGGAGCCGACATTCGTTGCAGCTCATGCCATCCAACACGAAACGACGACCAAATTACTGGCCCAGTGTACTGCACACGGACATGCCGCCTCACACACGCGGCAAGCCAGGGCGCGATCTGTGAGGAGAAAAGGCACCTGTCCCGCCTCGCGCTCCTGCTTCAGATACTGTTCGTGCAGTACCTCCTGTGGGTTACGTCAGGAACTAAATTCGTCTTGTCCGAAGATGATGGTGTCTTGAAATGCTTCTCTGACACAAAGATTCTGTCTTTCGACAACACCACCACCCGCTCCGATGCCAACGCAATTGCCGGCTACGAGGCTGGCGACGTCATCCCTGGGGACCAACTCTGCCTGAGTGGACCCTGGGTCTGGTACAGAGAACAGCAACAAATGTTTAGCCATGGATTCAGAGGAATTCACTGGTAGGACAATGCCCCCACCAATGCTGCCGCTCCTGCCCCTGCAGGTTCGGAGGAACCTGTCATGTGGAGGGCACGAGCCCCAAAGCACTGTCCAACATGTGGAAGGCATGGGAGAAACGCCAGCCATGCTGCGCCCCTGACCCGAGGTTTCTCGATTCGTAGCCCGTCCGGAGGGACAGGCACGCCTCACCTGCCCACATGCACGACTGAAGGACTTGACACTCGTTCATGGGAGAAATAAGTTGGGAAGTCAATGCAAAAATACACTTCTCAGCAGGCTCCTCACACCCGATGACCAATGCAAACCCTGCCAACTTGATGGCCAGTTGCCTACAGAACCCGCAATCTCACGAGATGGGCCATCCGACGCAACCACGGTCACACAGGTGGACTAAAGGAACTAGAGGGTCCAACATGTCGGCGGCATCTGATAGGTTCTTCTTTCGGGCCCATCCAGCGCAATCAAGCCTCCGAAGCATTGATCCCAACCAGCACCCGTTTGTCGAGCCTCGATGGGCGACAGCACTTGCGATGGATCATGCCAAGAGACACAACATAATGGACTAGCGTGTGGAAGACCGAGAGGAAAAACACGTCGACCAAGACGTTCGCCTCCGGCATGAACTATGTCGGCGGGGCAGCAGAATAAAAGCCATAACATGAATCACAATGGAATACCTTATACCACCATACGGTGCCCCATGCTCAGCCCGTGAGTTCCGATGACGTGTGAAACACTTGCTAGAAGCAGCCACATTGATTCCAAGACACCCGACGGAGTCACTGCTGTAGATATGCTCGTATGTGAAGTGTAGCGGTGCCTGCTGGTTCCTATTTAAATCTTTTCTTCCGTTGTCTGTTGTTTGGATGTGTAACCCTCCCCTTGTCACGAACCATGTGCCTGTTCTCCATGTAATACCCTCATTACGACGATGTCATCACCAGCCGTCGACCATGTGAACATGACTGTGGCTTCTGGCTTGCGTACAACTATTATCACTGCGATTTGCTGGTCCAGTGCCACAAACCAGTCTTCCGGTCTTATGAACCTTGACCTCCCATAATAAACACTTCAAGAATCTATGGGCTGACAGTGTTCTATCGAAAGCCCTTGGCTGGGGCTGCAGTAGCTGCCGTGGCACCGCACACTGCACCCACAAACGATGCACTGGGCCGAGCCTGGCATTACCAAAACAAAACACATTCCTGTAGTCTGGCTATACGAAGAAGCTATGGTCCCTCCTTCCTTTGGCTTCGCAAAGTGCCTGAAACAGCAACTCGTCAAGCTGCACTCTCAGTATACGTGATGAAGATCCTCCTGCACACCCATTTTGTGATCTTATGTCGCTTCATGCCAAGTAATGACACAGAGCAGCCGATGTCTTGCCAACAACTCCTCAATCCTCCTCATCCATTCCAGCGACCTCCAACTCAGCCATACCCCCAATGAGAGCGTCATCGGAATCGTCCGCGTCGTCAGGGATGTCGGGTTCGTTGAATCCGTCGTCCGAGTCGGATTCATTACTTGGCAGCGCGTCCGGGTCGTCCTCGCGGTCGTAGTCGGCCTCCTGGATTTGGTCAAGTCAGCGACAAGCTTTCAGTGGGAGAAGGGTGGTTCACTCGCAGTCAATCCTCCGTCTGTGTTCTGAAGCTGAGGCATCTTGTACACCTCCACGGGGAGCTCGGCATCCCTGGGCCCGGTGATGATGCCGAACTCGACCACGGCGTCGAGCCACTCGCCGAAGTAGCTGCGGCCGTAGAACCCGACGATTCGCTCTCCCTTCGTCGGCTCTGAGTATGTAACAGTCAGCGGCATTCAATGATGGGGACATCGAGAGTGCGAGGGACAAAGTAGTCAGCCACCTACCCAGCATGCAGCGCTCCTCAAAAGGGCCGCCGCCAGAGAGCGCACCCTTTACCTCCCCGTTGCTCAAATGAATGGTCACGCCGCGGAGTACGTCCGAGTCCCGTCCTACCTCGACTCGCACGATCTCCTGGCTCGGAGGGATCATGAGGTGTTCCTGGATATTCCCGCCAAAGTGCTTCCGGAACTTCCCGCCCATCATCTTGTGGAACCGCGGGCCGCAGTTGACACGGATGCCATCCTCGAAGCGCACGTACAGACCGAGAAGGTAGCAGCCGATGCGGATGTTGATCTCGTTGGCGCGCGCGATGGTGCCGTGCTCCATGGGCTTGCTCAGCAGCGTCGCCCAGCGCCAGAGGGTCCTGCGCCCCATGCCGTCGAGGCCCTCCTCGAGGTTCCTGCACATGACCGAGCGCCGGTGGAGCACGACGTCGGAGCCGGGAATGCGGAGAGTGGACGGGTCCGTGACAAAATCCCAGAAGTTGGGGACCACGCGCTCCTTTCCGTTGCCGGCGAGGATAGAGAGGCGGACAGGAGTATCGCGCGAGAAAGCCTCCTCTATCAGCCTCGCTGGAATCTTGGCTCCGATGAGCTGATGCTGAAGAGAGGGAATCTCACTAGGCTCCCCATTCCAGAGGATGCGGACAATATTGGCTGGAGAAGCCGCCAGGAGCTGTTTTTCCAGGTTTCCGTCCTCGTCCTCGACTTCTTCGACGTGAACGGATGGCATCATGTAGCGGGCGAAGAGAGGATCAAGTGGGAGCTTGCGGTCGCCTGGCATCCAGAAGTGCGGAAGAAGAGAGAAGGCGAGTAAGTCTTTGATGTCGAATGTGGCTTCGTTCGCGGTCTCGCCGTGCTTGACGACTATGCCTTCCTCCCCGGTCAGCCTGTCGGGCGCTGTTCGCGCTATGAAGTGGCGAGGCCAGTGCTGAGCGCAGCCGCCGCTCATGATGCCCGTCGTGTGACCAGCGCCGAATGCATGGCCGAGCTGGTGGAGGAAGTCTGTCTGGCCAATGGAGCAGACTTCCCACATAGTGCCGGTCTCCGCGTTCGCGGTCGAGACCTCGCCATACTCGGGGCGGCTCGCGTCCATCATGTAGGTGTTGATCTCCTCCAGGTACTGGGGCCACGAGTACTCCAGGTGGCTGCCCATGACAGCGAGGGAAACTCCGATGGGGTTGTGCGAGCCCATGGCGGCGTGGCCGTGAACGAAGAGGTCCTCCTGCACCCAGCGGGAGTCAACTATCAGGCCAGCTACGATAGGCCTCGCTGAGCCCGTGAAGATGCCCAATCCGGAAGTCTGCAAAGCCTCGGCGAACCAGGTATGCAGCCTCTTCTTGTTCTTGCCCAGCGGGTTGTCCTGGGCTATCTTTGCGTCTGTTATCTCGGCGACGGTGTGTTCCGACTTGATCAGATGGATCCTCGCAGTGTATCGCGCCGCGCCTGCCTCCCAAATGTCAGCCTGGCGGACGGCGTGGAGGAACCTTGCGCTGGTGGTGTCTATTCCCCAGTCCTCGTCGAGGCGGAACGATCGCCGGCCCAGGCCCTTCATGCGCATGTCCTCTGCGATCATGGCTTGCCATAGGTAGGCCGTCATGCGAAACCGATTGATAGCAGAGTCAATTGAGCTCTTGTCTTCGAGGCCGGGAAGGGCTTTGCTAGGCTCGAAGTCGATGTCGAGGTCGGAGTCGCTACCGATCATCATGGCTAGGTGGAGGGGTGGCTGCTTCAGAATGGGAGTGTAGTTCAGTCTCAGGATGACGACATGAGTGGTGTCGCTGTTCGGGTGGATGTGGAGCTCATTGTTTCCGGGACTGAGCATCACAATGATCTTGGTGTGTCCCTCTGCCACGGGCCAGGTCTGAGCAGGGTACAGCTCGTCTCCGCTGCTGGGGGACTTTTGCTCGACCGTCACCATGAATGGGGAATTATCAACAGGCGAGTAGCGGGCCTTGATGATAACACAACGCTGTACAGAAAGTATCAGACCAAGTCTTCAGGAGCATTGAGGTATACGTACCTGGTAGACCGTCTCCTCGTTCTGGAAATTCTCGAAGACGAGATCCGGCAGAGGGTTTGCTGTCGCCATGGCGAGAGGTGATATATAGAAGATCAACGACTCAGTAAACAAAGTAGTAGTTTGTTGCCAGTTCGAGGAAGTTAGTGGAGGAGGTGGGTGGGGTGTGATGTTTGCCGATGTTGACAGGATTAGCAAGTGCATCGAAAATTGGCCGATGGAGCTTTAAGGTGTATGGTGGGGGAGAGCAGCAAGAAAGCCCTGCACGTGAAGGTTGCTAGACAAACAAAACTAATATTACGTCACGAAGAAGTGAAGTCCGTCTCAGTGCCTGTGGAAGGCTCTGGGGAAGGTTTCCAAGGGTGACTTTAGTTGCGAATTTATAACGAAGAGAACTTGGAAGCGCTCGAGCAACCTGAGAATAGGTTTCGTTCCACCCAGATGACTGGCAACTCCCCTTACATAGCCAACCCCGAGAAGAGGAAGAGTTGAAAGGACGCTCATCACAATTGGACAACAAAGTCAACTACATGGCAATGAAGTTTTCATATCAAGAGCCATGAGGCTTTGCATAAATTGCCAGGTTAGTCTCTGGCGGAAAGGGGCCACAAAGGGCCAGTGAGCTCTTGGCTCCTCTCTTCTCAGTGGAGTTATTCTTTAGAAAAGCCACACCAGATTTTCAGGCCGCCACAGCGGTGCCCTTCTCCTGGCCGCCCTCGTCCTCGGCCTCATCTTCCCCCTCATCATCGTCGTAGTCGTCGTCGAGGTCGGGCTCGGAGCTGTTGACGAACAGTGTCAGCAGGTGCTTGTGGGAAGGTATTTGGAGAGGGCTATGGCGGAACATACTCATTGTGCTCTTCGGCACCATACTGCTCGACGAACTCTGCCACCGACATCTCGGGCTTCCGGTAGTAGACTCGGGAGCACCGGTTGCACGTCTTGTATTTTTTCCACACGAAGCCGTAGCGTTTCCACAGCTTGGTGGCTCGCTTGAAACGAGCCCGGACGAAGGCCTTGTCGGCTTTCCACTTGCCGCAGTTGTCACACCAGGTCATGCCGGGACGCTCTTGGGAACTCATTTTGGTGGTGGTTTCGTTGTTTTTGTGGTGTAGTAGTGATTTTGAGAGAATATGGTGGTCGGAAAGGCTTCTTTGAGGTATGAAGTGGTTGACGAGCTCTTGAAGGTTGAGAGCGTGGTTCGTCGCTCCTGGGGTTGAGATCGTCGGTTTTCCCAAAGGCCCTCGGAAAGCCGGGTTAGGTGCCACAGGTGTATGCACTGCTCTGTCTCGCCCCACCGAGCTCCCAATGTCAGGGAAACAGGCACGGAGCTTTTCTTCTGAAGCCAAACCGACACCGAAGAGACATGCTCTCTTATCCTAGCAGAAAGAATTGATAATCTCTGGTAATCAAGAAGGAAGATGAGGAGAATTGTGATCCGAAGCTCCAAGGGCAGAGGTGAAGCATCAGTTCACGATGCAGGACAAGAGTGGGTTGCCCAAGTCCAGATGTTTTCCCTCTTTCATGGAGACTGCACGGTCAATGAACACATTGCCCCTGCATGATGCTTTGTCTCTTGAATCTTTGGACGTATTCCAATGCCCACGTTGTCCGCCACCACTTCAGTGCGGCAGAAACAGGTCTATTGGCATCAGCGTGAACACACAGATGTAACTGTACTCCGTGGACTTCATTTACGTATTTCTCAATGAAGATAATCTCCACCCTATGGGCTTTTCCTTCTGTGCACCACTCACATCTGAAAGGACAGATGTAGTGGTGATGAATGCGACCAAGAGGTCACTCATCGTGGTGCTATCCCAAGTTTTTGATTGAGACAGGGAGTTTGGGAGATAGATATCCACTTCAAGGAGTCGGATTGCGCCTCTCGAAGCGTCAACTCATGTTGGAACCTGGTAAGATGCTAGGGTCCTCTGATCCCTACGGACCAGTGCTGAAGTTTCGGCTTGGAGAAATAGACTGGAGAATCTGGCCCTCCCTCAACTTCCTCCATGCACCACCCGTAGCAATTTTGTCTGAGTCTTCTCATCCTTCTTGCTTGGTGTCTTGGGCAGGATATTTGCAGTACAAACCCATGTATCCAAAGTCGAGGCAGATGTGTCTCAGAAGACTCTGCTGGCAATATGCAGGCGCTGAACATCGGTAGCGTTGTAGGTAGTCAGCCACGGCCAGGACACCGAGACTATTGAGCAAGCCGCGTCGGACGCGGCGGTAAATTCGTCCACGTCCAAAGCCCCGATAACAGTAGTCACGACGGTGTCGCTGATTCTGAGGATCCTCTCGGGGTCTCGGTGGAGGGTTACTTGTCCTGACTTCAAAACGTGTTTCAGCGCAACGAAGTAGGCGGAAACGGCCTTGGGGAAGTTGGCCATGTCGACATGACCCATCCCGAAGGTAATCAGAGCCTCTCCAGGCTCAGTCTCCTGACTTAGAGAACCGACACCGCAACCCGTGTAGGATGGGGAAGGGGGAGATTCGCTGGCCGGACGACGATGGCATCCTCTGAGGCCAAATGCTCGTGGTATCCGCCCTTCGCTTGAGGAGGTGCGAAAGCGATGGTGTTGATCCAGCTTGGGGCCATAAGAGTGAAAATGAGATCCACCCTATTCAGGTTCCGAGGTGACGTAGAATGGTGAGTGCCTTGGGCCGGGGGAACGAGGCAGGCCTAAGTCAATATCAGGCTTGCTCTTGTCGCTTCTGACTGACAGCCAAGGCCTGGAAGCTCATCTGGGCTTTATTCGAAGTCTTGGGCTTGTTGCGTGCCATAAGGAACGATCTTCACCAAGAGGGTCAGGAAGCCCCCTTGGCTTTCCGGAGCAATAAATAGAGAGGGTTAGGTGCATACAAAGCCCAGGCCCTGGTGATCTCGTTGATCTGCTGGACCGTCTGTACTTCTCTCCCATCAAGGCAAACTCATCTGGCCACCTTGCGGAGTGCCGTCAGGTATGTCTCTATCTAAGATTTGTTGAAAACAAAGACCCCAACTGCCTTGGTCGGCCATGCTGTGTGCTGGCTATTCATTGAAGTGACCTCGAATCTGATCATGAGCAGTGCCAAGAAGTTGGTCTGGGCCCTGTTCAAGGTTGTAGACTCCTCCGAGCCTGCCATCTAGTGGCTTCGAAGCTGACCAAGGGCAATGGCAAGACGTTGGTCTGGGCCTCGTTCAAGGTCGTAGACTCCTTTGAGTCTGCCGTCTCCGGAGCTGCCGAGGTCATGAGAGGCAGGTAGCAAGACTCAGTTGGGAAGACTGCTGGCTTTGCCCTCATTGCTCCGAAAGGACCTGCGGTATAGCATGTGCCATCATCCTGTGTCTATCAGAGAAGGTATGATCGGTCTCGTTGGACTCGACTGATCCCCGCCTTTACGGGGCTGAAGGTGGTGTTCCCCTCTGGGCCATTTCTCGGGAGAGAGTTCAGTCATGAGATCTGGTATCTGAATGCTTTCGTCAGGGAGTTGCTGGAGGCAGCTTTCGGCGCAGGCGGAGACCTTTGTCCGAGAGTCTTCGCTCTTATGTACCTGCGGCCGCTGAGGAATTATTGTCATAGTTGCTTGCTGAAGGGCTATTCCACGGCAAATAAAGGTCTCACGTGGTAGTAGGACAACCTTCCGGCAAGGGACTCTGATTTGGCGGAGTAGTCATGATGCGCTTGGTCGTATTCATATCTTGCTTGACGGTTGGTTTGGCTGTAGTGATGAGAGCAATGGTCCAAGCGAGCTTCCGCATATCTCGGGCAAACAGACCCTTGAATGTGGAGGGAATTTTGCTTCAGGTGCCGGTCCACGATGGTGTACTCGTTCGCTGTATATTCGTAGCCATGTACCCGGCCAAGTCGTCTCAAAGGTGGGCCAGGCTGGCATTTGCTCCCAGGAGAATTGCAGCGACTTGTAGCCAAACCTTCTCCTCAAAGTGCTCGAGGTCAAAGAGAGAGACCGCCATGCGGTATTTGGCCGCAATGGTCCAGATGGGTTCATGTCCCTGGGCCTTCTGCAGCCGTAGACGGGGCACGGCGCGATTCCCTCTGGACAGGCTAGCTCTGCGGCCGGTTGAGAGGGCGCAAGGATTGCGCCTCAGCTCCCAACAGCACAATCTGTCCGAGGATTGCACCGGAACTGCTGCTCCTATAGACGTGTACTGTTAGCAATTCAGAGTTTTCAAACACAAGTCACTGCATTGTGGGACTCACGCTCTCGAGGTCCTCAAGGGAGGAGCCGCACTTGTTCACCATCTTGTCCGTGAGTGAATTTTCATCGCGGACTCGTCCTGTTTGGTGCGGACCATCAACTAGTCGCTACCTATAGGCGAAAAGGGGCCATCGCGCTCGGCAATGTCAACGTCGCACCAACTGCCCTTCTGAGCTCCGCCGTTTGGTGGAGCTGCCGCTGTCGTTGCCCGTGCTAGGCCGCACGCAAAGCAGCGTCCAGGGAGAGCGAGCCCGGCCGACTCGAGCTCGAGAGACGAGCCTCCCTGCTGTGCAAGCACAGCCGCAAGGGAAACGCGAAGTGATGCTGCCCTCTGGCAGATGTTTTTGCACCTTAGTGATCTAGCCCGCTGTCCTGTTGTTTCTGAAGCTATCCCCGCATTTCTCGTAATGGTGGGAGACCCTCTGATCTCGTGGTCTAAATCGGGATGATTGCTGTTTTCGAGCTTGTCATTGCAATGCTGAGGTAGACGAGCCACACAAGTTGCCGTCGACATCACTAGACACAGAAAGTCAGTTTTCAAGCGGCTGTCGGTAGAGTTTGAAAAGAAGACTTACTTCGTATTTGCGGCAATACCAGGCATTAATTAGTGGTGTGATGAGCCTGAAATGGCCGTGACGTCGAGGTCCTGCATGCCCATCTGTGGACATGTCGCGTCATGCTGGCACTTCTCGGCTCACAGCTTTCAGCGGTAGGCGTTAAGCTCTCAGTACTGACAAGCTTTTCCATGGCTGTGTCAATTACTCCCCCGGTCCATGTCCTTGTGCTTGTTCCAAGGAACGTGAAACTCAACACTGTTTTGGAGGACAACGATGGAACCTCTACTTCGGCTTTGGACCCTGGTGCTCGTGAAAAGGCCGTTAGTTCCGTACAGGGAGCGCTGGGATGTCGCTTCGCGATAGATGAAATCGGCGCAGAGCAACGCCAAACGATGGAGTATCGGCGGAGCATTGATAGATAGAGGCAAGGTGGATGGGTCAGATGTGCAGAGTCGAATGCTGAAATTTGAGAATTCAGGCAAGGAGTTGAGACATTGACATCTTGATTGAAGGAAACAAGTAGAAAAAGACACTTACGAAGTCGTCGAGTTTTCAATCTCCAACCTGTATTTCCGAGGGATACTATGCTGATGGTGATGATACGTGCGATACCGTCGCGCCCGAGGACCGGGAAAGGTGTCTTCGAGGAAACTCTTTGAAGGCTTAGGTGACTCGAGCACTTGTTTGAAGTTGAGGAAGGTACGAAATTTGCCCTGGAGGCCTTCAAGGAGGCTGCCCCGGGGTGGGTGGTGTCCAGCCCTGAGTGGACTTGGCCACGGATGCTCAAAGTAGAGATACAGTAGATGGATAGAAGAAGATGAAGGAAAGGAAGGAATCCGGAGTGAATTGAAGAAGAAGGGGAGGGTTTAAATAATTTTTTAAGGTTGAATTTCCGTCCCCCTCGGCAGCATTCCCGAAGGTTTGATCTAACTCCACATTCCTCAGAGATCAGACCGCGATACCACATATCAAAACACTTTCTGACGTCCATTTCTATATTTTCAGGGATCCGAATGGACAAACGGTCCGATATTTATGTTCGACGGGGTGATTTGGAAGACGACTCATTGGATTACTACGGAAAGGGACCAATTGTTGAACTGAGCCCCCCTCATGTGGGATGTTTGAAGGCCAGCCATTGGCCACAACGGACGCCCGATTTTGGTCTGACATTGACTACGAATCCACTAAATCTGAAGCCCCAATCATATTGAAGAGCAGTCTTCGAAGAGAGAAGCCAGATCGAGGTCTGTACGGGTTGTCGACCAGCATGGAGGGTGGCCAAGCGGTCTCAGCCAGTGCCGAGTCACAAGGCAGCCAGCGTCGGTGCCTGGAGAGTTTCCCTGTAGCTGCTCTGGAGTTCCTGCTAACTGATCGAGAGTCTCCGGCAGCTTTCCTCTCTCGAACAGACGTCCTCTTACCCACATGTGCACCTCCGTACACGATCGACCGAGACGGGATCTGCAAAACGCGATCATCAGGCCAGATTTACTTGCGCAATGGGTTCCACTCCATTGATCGGGCTTGAATCATTTCCAACAACGTTTATTCTAAGAATGGCGTGTCCGTGGGACCTATCTGCCGATCCGCTCTAGGTGGTGACTTGGTCTAGATACGGGAAAACAGTCCAGAGACATCGTTGCATGTAGAAGAGGAATTTATGTGTCCATTGGGCAGCAAGCAAAAGATAGCAAGCTGGTTGAGAATACTCGGAACGATATATATGACAGTGGGCAGTTGTATTGGAAGAAGTCTGAGAAGTCACCAGCGGACACCGGTGGTTCCGGGAATCCGTGGCAGATCGCCGAACTCCTCCAATCGCCGGAGACTATTGGTTCCCGGAGTCGCTGGTCGGCTCTGCTATCCCGGTTTGAGTACGATTCATTTGAGCCTCTTCTTTCAATGTGCCCTGTTAGTTTGCAGCTAGTCACGATGGTGTTGCTGGCCTTCAGAAGACACATGCTAAAAGAAATAGCTGGGCTTAGTGAAGGCAATACAATGGCAGTGCATTGCTAGTCCTTCTCTTCGACATGGTACGCAATAGTATTTGTGTCTGGCTCGTCAGAGAAGCGAAGCGAAGCTCTTTGTGTACTAAGGAGAAGACTACAGGTGCTGAATTGGCTGCTTACCAACATTTTCTGCTCCGTTCTTTGATCTTCTGGCCTTATGGGGGATTTTCCTTTGAGTCTATTTTACGGCGGGGACGAACATGTCTCCGGACTGATCGTGTTGTGCACCAGGACGAGCCAAGGATTACGTGGGTTGTAGAACCGACGGGGCGTGTCGAGGCTGAAATCAAACCAATTAGCTTTCCGTGTGGACTAGTCGGTTTCAATGAAATAGAGCTACTCAACAGTACTATCTCGTCCCGGAATAACACTGCGAGAGGAATCCTCGTCTCACAGCTCGGCACCAGCCAGAAGTATGGGCAGGCTGATCAAACTAGACACAGAACCGATGCCCGGGTCACGCGAGACTCGTTGATGCAAGCCAACCTGGTTTAGGTTTGTCGTCGCTCCCTAAGCTTTGCCGGCTTCCACCTCTTGGGGAGCTTGTGAAGAACCCGAGATACCTCCAAGCAGGGAGTGACCACCTGGCTGTCACTTTCTGGCGGCCCTTGCCTTCACCTCCCTGCTGTCTTTGTCGAAGTGAATATTCTTTACAAAGAATCATGAGGGCTAATCATTTATGGCTTGGGTCGCTCTAATATGCTCGGTGGTACTCAGGTATGTTTGGGGCAGAACGGGGGCCGGCGGCCTTTTGGTTGATGGTAGCGAAGTTCCCGCTGTGTTGGCTGGAGTGATTTCCACAGAGATTGTTCAGGTGCACAAGGATATCGTGGCCAATTGCATGGCGGAGAATGGTATGTGGGAGGACTGCTCGTCTGTTTTCGATGTGTCGACCTCTAGGAACTAGGCTCAGCTTTTGTCGTAGGTCGGTCATGAGGGTCTCCATGGGATGACCTGTGAGGGATGTGAAGTAGATTGATCACTAATACCGACGGCTCTCTATACCGGGAGTGATCGATTAGCACAAGACACTATATCTCCGGAGAAGGGCCCCGGCTGCTCGGCCGGGCACTAGGTCATGCCTCAGACCTGTAAGTATCCCTGCCGATGAATGCTTCCATGGCACAACTCAGGCTGCAAGGAATGATATGCTTGCATCATATCTGGAAGAGTATACCACTATAGATCATGACCTCTGCAGGTGGAATGTTCTTCCATTGCGGTTATCTGGAGGCGACAGGTGCACAGTGCCCGGCGGGAACAGGCCTGGACGTCGCCGAGGAAGGAATAGTATCGACTCAAGGCAGCGCTGCTTTGTAATATTCTGATATATTGGGACCGGGACAAGCTTGGTTTGGAATCAGGTCAGCTGGAGGCCTTGATGGAGATGGGTGTATGTGGAAAAGCCGTAGTAAAAGAAGCAGGCATCAAAGGGGTATGTTTATGTGTTTATTGTAGTCTTGCTCTGCCCCCCGCTCTGCCCCCACGCTCTCAAAAATCGGAATCATCGGCTCGTGCCAGTACGCGTAGGTCATTGTCTCTGGCTCTGTACCTGGCGCGTCGCGTGTCGTGCATCGCGCATCGCGTCTCGTGTTGATCGTTGACGTATCTGGGGCACCGAAGGGCCTGACGTCAGTAGCTGATTGCATTGGGGCCTGGTGAATCAAGGACCTGAAAATGGAACTGACCTATGGATTGGAGTCAAGCCCACCGTACTGGTCGAAATGCTCCTCCTCATCCAGATTCTTCCGACATCGAGAGCAGCGGTTGCAGGTTCGGAACATGCGGAGACGGAATCGTGGGGAGCCCCGTTTGGCGAGGCTGCGCATGAAACCATCGCGATGCTTCCAAAAGCCGCATTCCACGCAGCGGCGACACCCCCTTCGTCCCTTCAATACTTCCTTGCGGACATACTCTTCGACCGAGAATCGAGGGCTCTTGTTCTGAATTGGGACTCCCTGTATCATACTATTAGCGTTTGCTGAGGACTTCATCCGTATTGATCACCCTCCAGGAGCCGCGTACCGGACAGCGCAGAGTGCTGTAACGTGGATGGGATGGCTCGAGGACCGAGGTACAATCGAGGTCGGGTACCAATCCCTCCATCTCGTGTTGACGAAGTTGAAGAATACCCCGGAGGATTTTCTTGCTGAGCAAGAATCGGGAACTTGCTGCTCGGTTTGCTGGGCACGAGCGCGAACGGAGGGAGGGAGTAGGTATGTCGTAGAGCTCCGCGGTGAATAGGGAGTGCTGGAGATGGAATATACTTTTCCATGGTAGCAGAGGTTGAAAATAACCTGGCTCGGAAGTCAACAAAGGCGTCTGATATCTTGATATGAGTGTTGCGCAACAGCGGGTTTCAGGGAGGTGAAGTATCTGTCTGGTGAATACGGATGTGGAAGGGGCAGTTGCCTTGAAATCCGAGCTTCTGGCCTTGGCCAAAAGACGCAGGAACGCCTACATACCCTACAGAGGCCTATCACGCTTCTACAGAGCAAGGGTCGACGGTCAACCAAACATTCACTGGGGTTCTCCCACCAAATTCTCACAACCTTCTCTCCATTACTACCTTCTTTCCCGCCCCCCATCTTCCTGGCAATCGAAGAGAACGTTCTCCCTCGGGCAGCCAGCTCTGTGAAAAGCATAATCGCCCCAATGAACATCCAGTGGTGATGGCTGAGAGACCATCGGAATCAACACATGAGATGAATTGGCCATAACACGTCTTTGCTGTCCTACAGCATGGCTTGGCTTCAAGAGGTGAAGTATGTCGACCAGCATCACTGCCCCTGTCGACCACAGCACCAACAATAATCAAGGCTCTGGCTGCGAGGAATATCGAGCTAACAGTGAATGACTTCTCGTCAGTCCATAGCAAGATGCACATGTTCCATCTTTGCGAGTAGCGGTGGATGGGACTCCATCTTGATCTGCCTTCAAACTCCGCCGAGTCGATCCGAACGGTCTCGGTCCAGTACCTCCAGCCCAATAGCATCCCCAAAACTTGGAACATAACACCTGCTTTTTCCAAGACCAATCACGAATTTACAATTCACACTACCCTTCAATCCATCGAAGAGTACTTCGGCGCAACTCCTGCTCTGTCTCTGGCCTTTTGATCCGGAGAAGACAGCAACGGCGAGTCGAAGGCGGCCACGGGCACTGCCTCTCCCTAGAATGCCACTGGGCCCTCGAAGAGACTGCAGGTAGACAAGAATGGTTTTTATCCGATCTTTCAATGCATCAGGCGCACCACACAATCCAAGAGTAGGTGCGACATCTCTCGAAGAACCACATCATGCACAGTTGTTCTGGTCTGGGTCATTCCTGATTACTAACCATGCTATCTTCCAGTGATCTGTCCACCCTGAGACAGATCACCGAGATCCATCGTTTATGCAATCTGCGGTTCAAGAGGGTGGCCGTAGTCACCATTCCAGGTGGCCGGAGAGTTGTGCAGCGGAAGCGCCACTTCAAAGTCGGCGACCATGTCCTTTTCTTCGAGCCCGACAGCTTAATCCCAAGCACCGCCGTCAACTTTAGCCGACTCTCACTACGGCCAGCAACCACAATACTACTACTGTCTACACCAGCAATAGAATGACCATTGCAGCCGCCGACAGTGTCAAACCTACAGGTCTAAGAACAAGACGATCTTCAGGGCACACTGCCGTCGAGCAAGCCCCGGCCAAAGAGAGTCATCCTCTACTGACAGAGCTTTTCCAAAGAAGTCTCCAAGCAGCAAAGAATCATATGCTTCATACTCTAAGTTGCACTAGAGCCTCATGAACGACTTGTTGCAGCGAGGTTAGTACACGAGCAATCCTTGGTGCGCTATCACGTAGACAACAGCAGCAGCAAGGTCATGATAGTATAGTTTGAGCTCCTCGGACAGGGAACATTCGCTGACTGAGATCACAGCTGATTTGGCGGCTTCTGACCTGTCAGCCTGGTCGCATTTGGAAATCGTGCTTAGCCGCGAATCGAAACTTATTCCACAGTCGAGAACCCCTTTCCCAAGACCCATTCTGATATATTACTGGTATGTCGTGAGTATGTATCTCGATTCGCAGCCAATCATCTGCTATTATGGCTTCTAACGCAGTACAGAAGCTGGACTGACAAGCCTGCCCATTGCGACCTACGCCAGACCGGGGTTGCCAAAGATGCCAGTGGTGACCTGGGAATGAGCCTCCACGATGCTCCCTCGTGGGGACTGGTGCGGTGCCGAATCTTGCGTACCAGTCTTCATTCCGCTGCACCCATCTCGCAACTCAATCCCTTGCAACCCAAACATTGCACACTGTCCAACCGTCTGCGTCTTTCCCGAGACTCAATTCCCTGCAGCTCTAACATGCACCCTTACACATCCCACCTACGATCCGAGGTATCCTGACGATCGTGATGGAGAAGTACGCGGAGATCAAGTTGCCTTCTGGCACGAAGTCCGTGGCACATACTGGAGGGGGGGAGGCCTTGCTTCCCAATATCAACAAGGTCATCGCAGAGATGACTAGGGTGGCTATTGTCGTAATAATGCAGACTGAGGCCCAGGTCACCGTCGGCAAGGTTGATTACAACGTGAGTACCTCCCCTTCAACGTATTTCAATCACTCTCCAACTTGGAAATTCCAATACCCTGACTTTACTACGCAGTGGGAGAAGATTGCCATCGATTTTGGCCCCATGAGACTGGCCGGCCACAACCAGACGTGCTCATTGTTGAGTAAGCCGTGACGAAGGGCCTGGAACCCATTTGTTCAGAATGCGGCGATAGAAAAGGACATCTACAGCGAGCCGGAAAGTGATGGCGTCTCTGCGAAAAGTTGAATATGTCAGTAGCTCTGACTATGATGGCATCAAAGCAGGTACGTGTCCATTCGCCGTTCATTCGTTGAACCAAATTCGTGCAGCCTTTGTTGACTGTGCCTGTCAGGCCGCCCAGACGCGAGAGCCGATGCTCAGCAAGACCACGATAGCCCAAGTCAAAACCACGGCCGCGAAGATGGAGGAAGCTTGTTATGTGTGGGCTTCAAAGCTACGGAGAGTCATAGTGTTGGCCTGTCCAACCCGACTGGTGATCCCTCTATCATGACAGAGGCGAATCCAATGGCAACAACCCATCCTCCACCGACGGGACTTAACATCAGCAATTCTCCCGTGCTCCATCCGCAGCACGCCACTGTACCATTATTCCGACAGCACACGCCAATGGCATAATTGAACGTCATGATGGAGACAGAAACCAGCGACGAACCTTTAGTCACGATCGAGCCAACGCTTGAAGAGAAAGCTATCAGAGCACACTTTGTCCGACTATAACATTTGGTATAGCCGGAGAGCAGGTGTTCCAAGGAGACCACTCGAGAGAGGACAGGTGACTTTTTCAACCTGTACGACAGCTCTTGGGCCCCACAGTGCTCTGCCGTGGATATAATCACGATGAAATGTGGTGGCAACATTGCCAAGGCCGATGCTGGGCAAATTGCAACTTCGTCAACCTCAGTGATCGACCCTGGCGCTCTCGGCATTATCCCGTCGAGATCCTCATCATGGAGGATGGGCGGCGGCAACGCCGGCGAGGCCGGTGACGGACAGACTGGTGGGACGAGATAGTCACCACGACAATCTTGAGGTCGCCTCTGTGCTCCACGTCGACCAGCCGCAAGTCGGAACGGCCACCACAAGAGAGTTTGTGTGATTTTTAGGACACCATCACACATCCTCTCAGAAGAGACGAGATCACCCTTTTCTGGGGGCGAGCGCCTGGCGGCAGCCACCGCCTGTGGTGGCGTCCGCACGCCGCCGGGTAAGAATATCCGCGTCAGAGCTCCGGGGCGTGCGGGCCGGGGGCTCGCTCCCCAAGACACTGGCCCGGAGCTTCCGGCACGTCTTCAGCCGGGAACTCGGGGACCTCTACACCGGCCACCGGCGGCGGAGCCACCGTCCGAGCGACTTCGATGGCGACCTCTGTGTCGGCGTCATTGGCGCGGTGGCATTTCCCTAGGCGATTGTTTCCCGCCACCTTCTCTCTCGAGACTCCAGCTGCATTCGACCAGAAGTTCATGCTTGCACTGCTTGCAGCGCCTTGCAAGCACAGCGGTCCGTGTCGGGCGGCCGTATCATTTTTGGGCATCGGACGACGATGATCCCTTGATGACTGGCTGCGGGCCGGATCGGGGCGACTTCAACCCCAAAGGGGGCTGCAGACGGACCCAGTCTTCCATTCAGGAAGCGATGGTGCCATGGTTAGGATAACGAGAGCAACATCTTGTGTTGAAAGTCCCGGCCAGCCTGGGAAGGCCTCCGATTTTGTTCCTTCTGCCTCAATTCGGGAAATGGGGCGCACGCCGAACCCAGAAACCCAACCTGTCGTAGCTCACGTCAAGTTGTGTGGCTGGGTCCGCCATGAGTTCAAGGACACCCTTGCCGAACACGGACTGTTCATTCTTCATGTAGACATCAAAATAGTGTCCCAATCAAACTGGCCGGCGATCGCCCTGAGAATATCAAAGACCTCAAGAATTTATACCGCGTGAATGCATTTGTCAGTTTTTAGCCAAAGTGGCTTGATCCATTGAATTTCAAGAGAGCTCTTTCTAAGGGAGGGAATTCCTTCATACATGGGTCTTTATTCCAGCCCATTAAACAGACTATTGTACCAACTTAGAATGCAACTCCTTATTTTTACTTCCCATCATCTCCGAGACCAGTCCAATCGCCTTCTAGCCTGGTATCAGCTCTTCAGGGCTCAGACTTTCCAGGTCAGTATCATCAAGGATCATTGGAGTCTTCGCTTGTATGTTATCTCGGTAGCCGTCTCTCGTGCCCAACAGCCACCACGGACACAAGACCGAACAGGTCCTGGAAAGTGGCTCACCAAATTGAACTTTGTGGGCCGCTTTGGCCCATTTGCTGACTGGGGACAGGTCCTGTAGCATCCTATCCGCCAGCCCTCGACCCAGACGTCACTTCTATGCCCGCCTCCTCGACCCGGGCAAGCCATGCGATCCCGGAAGAGACCCTACCCTACGCCTTCTTCCCCTCGGCCGCCGCAACAGTCAGCGCGAAGTGCTTCCACGCGGAGACGCCCCCAATGAAGCAAGCCAGCACCCACTTCCACCACAGCACACTGAAGAATGGGACGCCATGCTTCCTGAGCTTGGTCGCGGCGAAGAGCGGCGCCTCGATCGAGTGGGCGCCCACAATAAACAGAAAGGCCCAGTCCTGGATCTTGGCCGCCGTCTGGGCCGCCTCGGGGGTCTTGATGAGGGTGTTGTAGAGGATGGAGCCCGGGGCGATGAAGGCGCGGCGCGAGATGAGCGCCATCAGCCCGGCAAGGAGAGTATAGGTCACGACGCGGCCGGGTTGGTTCCTGAGGGGGAAGGTCGTGACCTTGACGGGCTTGGGGTTTTGGGAGGACATTTTGTGTGATGGGGAGGAGAGGCTGTCTTTGTTGCTTTCGTGGTGGTGGTGGTGGTGGTGGTGGCGGCTTGTCAGACAAGCATTGGGCGACTTGAGCAGACGTCGAGATGTGCAGTTGACTGGCAGTGCGACGGGAAATTTCCGAGTGCCTCGGCCCCAACGGCGAGATGTGGGCCCGCTCCAGGGGGGGCTCGAGGGCTTGGCGGCAGGAACGGTGCACACAGACATCCATGGACGCCAAGAGAATGCTTACCAACACCTCAAGTGCTCCGGTCCTTCCTGTTGCTGGCTGGTCATGGGCGCCTTCTCAGGCTCATATCACTCAACCTGCATGCTGGGATGGCTATCGCGAGAATTTGCTCCTTCTGCGACTCCTACATGTGCAGGGTTAAGCTTGTGCATCTGCTAGCCACTCGGCTACCTCGGCATCTCGTTGCACATGCTGGGATACCCGCTTCTTACCTAATCCCTGTCCGCCAAAACCTTCTCCCAACGACGTACTTCGATGTGGAGGTCCCTGGACATGAGGTTTACTTGGACGCTCCGGCCATTCCAATAATGCTGTCCAGTATTTGCCAATGATCACCCGGCCAGGTGCCATATCCTTGTCGAGTCCTGTACAGCAGTTACAGCGACAGCTTTAGCACCAAGATTGACATGGGAACCAATCGTCAAAAGTGATCCTGGCACTTTTAGGCAACTCATGGTGGCGAAGTATGCAATGACAACAGAAACAATCAACCGAGAGTTTTAAAGATTCATGCAATTGCAGCCAACGGCTTAGGCTTGCATTCTGATCAAAACTGACGGAGGCGTCCAATAATTATCTCCGTTGCCATCTTTTCCCGAAACCCCCGTTCTCTCCCTGGTGCTGTGGATATTGGTAGGTGCTGCTGGTGTTCGACTTAGCCGGAGTGCTGAGACTTGACGTTCTGGCTGTCAGCAACACCGCGCACAGGCAGCTCGGTCTCGACTTTCATGTTGCCACCCATCTCCATCTCCTCGCGAGCCTCAGACTTCTCCCCCTCGCCCTCCTGTCCCTGTCCAATCCCATCGGCAACCTGCTCGGTCTTGGACTCCGGGCTTCCACCGGTCTCCTCCTTCTTGTTCTTCGCCATCAGCTTCTTGATCTCCTCCACCCTGCGGCGGCGACATGCCGCCCTCACCTCAGCCCTCATGGCCTCGGAGGGGTCGGTCGGAGTGAATCGAGTGTAAATGTAGAAGTCGAGTCCGCCCATGGTTGCGTGGAGTGTGTCCATCTCTGTTGCAAGGGCAGTCGTGCTGATGACCTTCTTCAAAGCGGCAATAGGCGAGACGCCTGCGCCCTCCAGGGCCTCCTGGAACTCGGCGATGGCAGCGCGGAGCTTCTCCTGCGGCTGACCGTCCTTGTCGTCTAGGATGAAGTGGCCCAAGGTGTCCCGCAGGAACTTGACATCATGAGCGAGCTCATCCTCCGTGCCCTCCATGAATGTCGGGAGATGCTGGTAATGTTGTGCTGCGAGCATCTCCGCAAGCTGGGCCTGGGAAATTGTTAGTCAACACCATGGTTTTAATGATAATCACAGAATTAAGTTTATTTCAAAGATGACCAGGAGTCGGGTGGTCAGATAGATCCACCCCACGCCCACCGGCATTCACAACAGGAATAATACTTACATGGGCACGCTGCATGATGATGGGCTGGGTCAGAGGCGACCAGAGAGTCGGCCGTCGGGGTATTGGTCAAGGCGACAGACCGAGGCTGTACCCTGCTTGCGATCGTTGACGGATCGCTGTTGTTGTGGCCGGATGTGTCGAGTTTTGAAAGGCATGGCTACTGTCCAGCTGCTTGATTTGGGTTGTGGAAGAAGATTCCCTGGTCAGTTGAACCACGTGCTGATAGGAACGCTTGGACGTTGTGGTGCACCGTGTTGATCAAAAAGGTGGTGAAGACACAGAGGCACTGTTGGAACCAGTTATGATCCTATATTGAATCACTGCGCGATTGCTATCTGGTGGGTGACCCATGTTGGAGAGCTGGAGAAGCACACCTACATTCACCGAACACTGTACCCCATTTCCACTCAATTTACATCTCAGGTAACCAGATAGGTCCAACAGAGCCATTTCCGAGTGTTGTTTGTAAAGACTCACGAATTCTTGCCATCAGCCAGGTATCTTTAGCACAGTCGATGACATGCTCAGTCTCGCAGAAATGACATCGAAATCAATCATTGGTGTAATCGCATAATTCTACTTGTTCACTTTAATTGTTCAGCAGGGTTGAAGAGCCCATGGCAAAGCGGCCCACGGCAAAGCGAAAAGAATACCTTAAGCAGAGATGTGCCGAGGATGAATATTGACAGGGATCAAATATTCTTTCCCCCTTCATACCTTGGGCATTCCAACTGACACAACACTGTGGTGCTGACTTGCTTTCCAAAACATATTAAATTGAGGTGACCACCAGCCCATGCGCCACTAGTTAGCAGAAAAAGGATAACAGTGGCAATGTTCTGCATCTGATAGTAAGCACCGTCCCCAGTGTTGAAGGGCTCATGGTCATGAGGGCAGTTGTATGTCACCCAGGGAGATGCAGCATGGAGGAGAGGGCAGAGAGACTGGAACGAGTGATTTCCGTTGGGCACGTGCAGCCCTCTAGCCACAGACAGTACAGACGAAATCTTATTTGTGTTTGGATGTTGAGATCCAATCGCAACGGAGGAACAAGTGAGCACAAATCAAAAAAGCAGTCCGAATACGAAACAGGTCAGTCCCCACGTCCAGGCCGGAGTTGAGTGCCGACCAGACGCTCAACAACACTGTCCCTCGCACCTCCCAGGTCAACAGCCACTCCAACCACCTCTTCCCCGACCCCCCCTCAAGCCACCACCGTGTCACCTCCCATCTCGCCGCTCAGCTCCCGAGACGTGGGGCCGCGACGCGCAGCCGCGCCGGCGTAGCCCAGCAGGGCCGCCCGGGCCGCCTCGACGACCTTCTCGGCGTGGCCCAGGGCGTCCCTGAGCGCTCGGGCGGTCGGGTCGTCCGCGCCGCCCACGCCGGCGGGGAGGAGGAGGTTCCCGCGGTGGCCGTTTTCCCGGGTCGCCAATCCCCCGGTCCCGGCCTCCTTCTCGCGGGCCTGCTCGTCCTTGAGCTCGTGGATGTGGCCGTTGAGCCACAGGCCCTCGAGCTGCTTGGGCGCCATGTCCTTGGCGCCGGCGATCTTGCCGCGGCACGTGGCCGCGCCGCAGAAGCAGTCGAAGGGCTGGGCCATGTCCCATTCTGTGGAGGGGTAGAAGAACTATATGTTTTTTAACGGCAGAAGCGCCCGTGGTAAGTTGGGTCGTCCGTCTCAGAAGACAAGAATTGGGAAGGGGGAAAGGGTTGAGGCACGGGTCGCACAAACAGTCAGCTCATCGCCGGGCTTCAGGCCCTTGGGCCCAGCCAGGACGGTCATGTTGGCCGTATCGATGATCTGTACAGGTGCGAGTTTTATGTCAATACATCCAAGCGGTACCGTAAGACTTCCCTCTCTCTTTCTCAAACATCGTCACTCCGCCCGCCCTCCCCAACAAGTCCCTTCGGAACAGCCCGAGCTCTCCTTCTCCCCCGGATTCTTTTCGAAGGGGACGAGACTGACCAGAGAAGGCTCGCAGGAGTGGTTGAGATACAGCAGATCGCTGTTGAGCTCGAGGTGCCTGTTCCGGCCGATCTGGACGGTGGAGTAGGCCGGCTCGTCGGCCAGGGTGCACGGGGGAAAGGACAGCTTCGCGACGACGCCGAAGGGGGCCGCGGCGGCCGTGGAAACGGCCTTGGAAGTGAACTCGGCCTCGCTGTCACTGACGATTACCTGCAGGAGGTGGGGGTGGGACGGCTGAGTCCAGTGCGGCTTGAGCGGTGCCATGCTTCTGATGTGTGCGCACGCGTTTGCGAAATGTTATGCGGAGGAAGTAACTTTACTCGCAGTAGGTCAAAGAGATCTCGTGCGTCTCTGTGTTGGTGAATTGCCTCCGCGACAGTGCTGGAATGGACTGGGCAAGGGAGGACAGCATTGAACTGAAGCCCGCGGTCCTCTCGGTGGGGACTTGTCGTCATGCCGGGTAACGCGTCTCACTAGGCGCGTTAATTGGGATGCGTAACCTCGGTACGGGACGAGGGGCCGCCTACCCGGCCCACCGGCTGCCTAGAAGCCACGACCTCCAGTTTGCATTTTACTGATTTCAAGGCCATCGAGTCAGATTCCACTGAGCTGCTGAGTCTGCCGAATCGCTGATTTGGACAGGTATAATGTGGCAGGGAGGCGGAAGGCTTGGCGGGCGGGAGAAAATGGAAGCATTTGAATACTGGTGAAGGAAGATGCGAGGGTAAGTCGTACAAAGGACAGAATAAATAGACCCCGTAAGAAAAAACGCTTAATTCCTGACTTAGCCGCAGATATCACATTCTTTCAAGAAGTATGACTATCTCATCACTCCAAGATACCTCCTCTGCCCGTCCTGTGCTGACCCCCTGGCCCCCTGGATCTTCACAGATCGATGATCTGACAAAAGTTTTCAAATTTCAACTGTCCCTGGGCCATCACTGGCAGATATTGCTGTTGATGACGAATTGCTGAATGCTGGTCTCGGTGCATCCATAGCAGGCGCACAGCTCGTATTTGTCAGTAAAAGACATGCGCGAGTGTTCAAGCCGGATACTCACCTCCTCTCTGGCAAGCGTCTGGTTGGTAACGTTTACGCAGCGCAACATTTCGGTCACATTGTTGCCCCGGATGTAGGCTGCAAAGCATGTATTGGCTTGCATCACATTGAGGCAGGCTTGTGTGGAAGCGTCGCAAGGCGCCTCCTGCGCTGTTGCATAGGTGACCAGAGTGGCGAGGGAGGCGACGACGGCCGTGGAGTATAACTTCGAGAGGAGCAACATGATGATGGAACGCGTGGTTTGGGTACGTCAATGCAGTCACTGAGGGGATCCGTAAATGAACCAAATATGAACTGTATCGGCATCGAGAGTCTGGTCCAGCATTAAATACTTCGGCAGCTTCATTTGTGCCCGAACGCCCAGACTGATTCGTCAGGTTGAGGTGCACTGCTACTTTTGGCTAATTGACATGCGCTCCATGAGTGAGCTTTCTATTATCGCCTCTGTATTTAGGCGGAATCTCTGCCTGAATGAACTACCGGTGTCTTTCCGATTTGAGAACGCCTGCATAATAACGCCTTGGTGAGAACCATCTGTCCAGGAATCTTTTATGTAGGAAGAAGGCCAATCTGACAACATCCTGTCTTGGCACGATCTTTCTGGGAACCATCCTTGTGAGAACCACCACTTCAAGAACCACCTCTGTGAGAACCATCTGGGAATCTTCCTTCAGACAACCGTCTTTCTGGGAACCGTCTTTCTGAAAACTCTCTTTCTGGGAGCCATCTGTGTGTGACGAGCTGTACGCAGACCACCTTTGTGGTTACCTTCCCGGGCTCAATCATCCTGAAGTGCGATACGGTCCGCCCTCTGTCGGTCGACCACCGCCTGCCAGCCCGCCTGCTGCTTGATCTGCATCCTCTGATGTCGAATCTCTCGAGCCAGCTGGTTAGCCTTCCAGTCGTCCTGGATCACGGCCGTGGGCGGCGGCACGCCTCTGAGCGCCGCGAGTGTGGCCCGGTCCTCGGCCAGCAGCCTCCGTAGCAGCGGCACCGTCTTGCGCCTGATGTGGTTGACGTTGATTGAGAAGGCTTCTGGGTGGCCAGCCCGGTAGATGTCGTGGACCGAGCGGAGGTGGTCGTGCAAGTCGCTGGGCCGGTCTTTTCTGGACCAGGTGCATTTGTAGCATGCCGCGCCGCCGGTTTTCCGGTGGGTGGACTTGTGGTGGCTCTTGAGGACGGCCATGCTGGCCGTCGGGAGGCCGCACCGGGCGCAGCCGACCCGTCCGTCCGCCAGGGGGAGGGGCGCCATCTCCCATGGCCTGTGGAATTCAGAGTCAGTCTTCGTGCCACCTAGTAACTAGAGGTCATGATTATGAGGCAGTGGGTTACTTACTCTCCTAGAGCCTGTACGTCCGCGTTGGCATCAAGAATTGCGTCAACGTCGCGGTAGTGGTGGGCGTATGCGCCCATTCTGCTCCGGTGGGCCTGGAAATAGACCTCGTAGTCGGTCATTATGTCGAGAACGAACCGCGCGACCTCTTGTGGGTTCAAATCGAACCTGTGCAAGTTCGTCAGTTGACCTGCTCTCGCTTCGATGAAAACAACAATGCCAAGCGCCTTGAACTTACCCGACCTCCCCCGAGAGTGCCCTGTCGGCATTCCACCGGTACGCGGCGTGGAAGACCGCGCACTCGGCGCGCTGAGGGCTGGTGCGCAGTCCTTGGTAGTTGGGGACCGCGATGTTGAGGCGGTTGTAACCCGCCTGGCCGTCGAGAAGGAGGACCACCACCTCCCGACAGGTCTTTCGAGCATGCTGCTCGAAATTGGGCAGTGCCCGGTGCTGCTCGAGGATTGCAGAAACCTCGTTGACGACGTGCTTGATGCGAAAAGAATTCATCGTCGCTGGTTGCTCGTTGTTGGTGAGCGGTGGTGGCACGTCGGTGGGTGAGGGTGGAGGTGGAGGGGTGAGGGGCCTGCGGTTGAAGGCAGGGCCCTCGACCTCGCCAGCTTCGATGTTTGGGCGAGGCCGAGGGAGCTCCCCTGTGGGAGCCTCGCCTCAGCGGGGCCTCTGCCCCGAGGAGCGCACCCAACCACCAACTACCTAGATAGCCAATTGTTTATTGACTCCCCAGGTGTGCACTCTCTAGTGCATACTCTCCACGAGCCAGGCCAAGCGAGCCAACTCTCAGATCTCTGCGGCGAGCCTCTCGTGACCCTTTTCAGTCATGGCCGCGTCCCGATCAAGCTTCTTGTCGATCTCGGAAACGAAGAATGCGTCCTCGCCGTCCTTCCTCGGGAAGACGGGAGAGCCACCAGCGTCATTCGTCATTATCCTCCTATATATCAAAGGAACAAGGTCAGCAGCTGTAAGATAGAGCCGTGGCTTTATTATGCGTACTTACTCAGTCTTACGCGACCTCTCTCACCATTCAGGTCTCCTCTGAGTCCACTCCTGGACAGCCGGCGCGGATCCGCCATCAGCAACATCATCAGGCGGAGCGTGGGTGTCTTCATCGGAGTTGAGCTCATTAACGACCCTCTGGTCGTTGGCTGGGTTAGAGTCGTGCTTCTGAGAGGTTGGCCACAGTCTGGTAAAGGCTGATGTCGACCGGCAGCACCGACTGAAGGCTCACGAGATGTCGGGTAGTAATTGAGCTGTCTGTCTTGCTGGCCCGTCGACTTCATCTTTGGTGTTGGAAATGGTGATAAAGGCAAGCCGGTAGGCTAGGAGGATCGCTTCTGCCAGCGGCTCACGGCTGTGGTCCTACATGCCACCAATTTCGTCCTCTGACGGGGCCAGCAGGGCCTTGGCAGCTCCAAGTTCAGCACTTCCGGGCTGGGATATCATCGAAACGCCCAGTGGAAGCATGCCAGTTGGAAGAGAAACTGGCGGTGCTGAGACCACTGCCCATGCTGGCACTGGAACCGAGGCCGGTCAAGCCGAAAAGGCCGGCACCAGAGTTCACCGGGCGATCGTCGATCGCCGCTGGGGGCTGCTGCTCGATGGCATCGCCGTGCGCCGCCACAGTCGAACTTTTAATCCCGTCTGCGTGTGGTCAGCCTGGGGAAACAAAGAAAAAGGAGAATTCCAATTCTGCTCACCACATATCGGAACCGGATCCGTATTCAAGTCCATGCCCCTGTGGGAATTCATGGGAGCTGCCGGCGTGGACGGAGTCTCGGGCTTGCCTCTGGCGCACACTCTTGATGAGCTTGTCGTAGTCATCATGATGCTCGAAAGCCCTGCTCTTGCACAAGTCGTGCGACTCAGAAACGTCTCCAAAGTTCCGGACGATGGACCGAAAACTCGTGCGCGAACTCTTGATGAACTGCTCGTTCATCCAAGAATCACGCTCTCCTCTTCAGCCGCCAGAGGTGATCTTGACATTGACATTGTCGCCAGTCTGGTTCTGGTAAAGGGACTTGATGACCTGCCCTTTCATCCCAGAACCAAGCTCCCCTATTCCCCGCCAAGGTTGATCTTGACATTGACATTGTCGCCAGTCTGGTTCTGGTAAAGGGACTTGATGAACTGCTCGTCCATCCACAATTCAATTGCGTCCATCCTCACCCTGGTGGTAGATTTGTTAGTAACCGCCTTAGACTGTCAATGAATGAATGAAAGGATTTACCAAATGGTACGGGCAGACTCGTTCGCAGAGTTCTGTCCCGCGGGAGGACCCTGCGAGGCAGTAGCGAGGACTAGGGCGCCTCTGTGCCCATGCCTCCGTCGTGATAGGAGTAGAGTCGTCGGGAAGGCCGTTGTTGTTCTGGGGGAAGGACATCTCTGTAGATGTGAGCTTTTCTGGCCGAGAAAATGCCGAGGAGTAGTACCCAGCCGCGGCCTCCGCAATCGGCAGCGCTGGCTCCAAGCCGGTCGTCATCTGGAGGTTGGGACCTCTGTCCCTGGTAGAGCCAACCGAAGCCGGGTCTTGATGAGCTTCTTGGCTTGACGAGTTGATCGGCGCCTGCTGTGGCCTCTGCCCTAATCGCCAGAGGACGCTGCATTCATCCGTATTGGCAATGCGGCGCACTACCAGCCGGTCCTCTGACCGGCAAGACCACCGGGCCATGTCCATGACCAGGTATGGTGCCGCTAGTTGGATGAAATCATTGCAACCGCTGGTAATTCGACTTCCGCCACTTTCTTGGGTCTGTGGCGTACCCCCCTGGACACCTTGGCGCTGCTGGGTAAAGGCGCAGGTTCCATCGTGGATCCACTTGCCGCAGTAGATCTTCTCACGCCGGGTGGTCGCTGCAGCTTTAAGGGTCTCCTACTGGTGATGCATGGACGGCGTCGTAGCAGATTCTCCAATCTGGATTCGAGCGGCGAGCCGACGTTGTCCGCCACGACTCTACCGCGGCGGTACACGGGTCTATTGGCATCCACGTGGACACGCAGACGCAGTTTGTCGAGGTAGACCTCAGCTACCTCGGTCTCGACGAATTCTTCCAAACCTTCGAGAGACTCTGCTATTCATCTATTGCAAAGGGTCAGATTGTTACCTGATAAAGCGACAGACCATGATGGAGGCCAATACACGAACCTCAAGAGGAACAAGAGGCTCCTGTCGACGAGGCTGACGGCGATGGCGTAATCTGGCTGTCAAAATTCGCGTGGGAAGTACGCCAGTTGGAAGTCGACAGACCACGAGGGATCGCCGGAGCCAGAAGCGCGGTTCTGCGGAGCGGGCTCCTTTGAGCCGATCACCGTACTCGTCCGACTATGGTCCTGGGCTGGGGGAGAGCTTGCCGCGGACAAAGTTCTGGAAGTAATGCCCGTCTGGAAGCGCAATTTATCAGCAACGTTGATCAGCGCAACAGGAATATTCTGTTCAACTCACACATGGACACTGCTGGGGTCATCTCCCGGACACCTTCCGCGCCAGATCTGGTTCGTCATCTCTGGGAAAGGCTCCCACGACTTTAGAATATCGCTTCGGCCCTTCTTGACACCCTTGGTCTCTTGGTGCAGTCCAGGAGGAGCAAGCATGGCCAAAGGATCCCAGAGGATCCCAGAGGACCGACCGGTTCCTCTGATACAAAGCTTGGTTAGCCGTCTGGATAGTCCGACTATGCCAGCGCAAGAGCGACAGCAAATTGCGAGGGTTAATATTACTTACCCCTCTGGAGGGTTAGTCCGGGCTGGACTAGGCGCGCCTCTGTGCGCCGGGGCCGGCACCCAGTGCCGCCGAGTGTACCGACCGCGTGGCGTGCGCCCTGTCGATGGAGCTAGGCACATGCCGAGTCAGTGATGCTGCTGGCAGTCTGTCGAAAGCGAGCCTTCGTTAGTCAGTGAGCAGGCCGGACGGCGAAACAACTAGTTCGGTCGATGCCTGAGAAATGAAGGGATAGAGAAGGGCCAGCGCCACAGTCTACCAAGTATGATCGCAGTTCGGGCAACTCTCCTCTCGCCCACTTGTATTGAGAGAAATGGAATACCAAACCTATCAATACCTGGACATAGACAGGAGCGGCCAGTCAAGTCTAGCGACGCTAGATCCGGAGGTTGAAGCGGCGGAGAGATGTGTTTGATGCTCAGGTCGGAAGGCATGAGAAGATTGATCGTGACAAGTGTATCGTGATCAAGGAATGGTGATAGCATGGTCTGCGAGAGGGAGAACAGTGGTTGGGTTTGAGGCCAAGAGAGGTGGCTTTTCGGGGCTTCCAGATCGTGCTCTTCGGATGAAAATCATAGGTCTGGGGCAGGACTTACCTTCGTGATCTTCTTTGGTGGTCGCTGAGACGGCTTCTAAAGAGGCTGGGCTTCGAATGGAATTGTCAGGGACAAATTCCACGAGGTGATAGAATGTGTGGAGGGACTGAGATGGATACGGAGATGCTGGGAGTGATGGTAGAGTGTCTTGGGACAGAGGATGGGTACGATTGAGCAAAAGAAAACAAGTGAACGATGGAAGAGACAGCGTAGAAAAAGGGTTGAAAAGATGGCTGGGCAGATAGTGAAGAAGAAAACGTTTCTGGAGTCCCAAACCTGTGGGTAGGGAGATGCTATGGGACATCGAAAAGGGAGAAAGTTTGTGCTGTTGACTGATGACGCGGGCTGGGAGGAACAGGGCTGTCATGGAACTTACAGATCTTGCGATGCGAGCAGGTGTTTGAGGCACACCTTCGGGACTTCTACTCTTGAGAATAGCCACAAGCATGCCATCGGTCGGGCAGTCATTGCGCCTTGTGAAGATGATCAGCCGACGAGTTGCGTAGCGGCAAGCAGCTGTCTCGGGTCGACTGTTGTTTGCTTGGAGCCCAGTGAGCAACGTTGAGGGATGCCATTGACTTACCACGAAAGATCGACCGACAGCATGTCTACCGGCAGCGTGTCGTCGGGGAGAGACTGTCCCTCTGGACAGTAGCTGTCCGAAGAATCGGAGTAGCTTCTGTGATCGTTAGATTGTCGCGCTCGCGGCGGTGGAGGAGGCGTTTCGGACGCTGAGTATGTGTCTGTTTGGGAATACTCCGAAGCACCAGAGCGATGGGCTATTCATTCACCCCTGAGAGTATCCCTTGAGGATGTTTGGGTGCGAGAGGATGTGATCCGAAGTGAAGTAGAGTCGAAAAAGGACTCGAGACCGACAACCGCGACGACGAGAGGGATGTGATGGGGGTGGGACTTGGTGCAGAGCGGTCCAACAATGGATCCACGATGATACCTGACTGACCTTTTTGTGCTGGGAAGAGGAGGAGGCGAAGTGGCAGATTGTTGAAAGAAGAACAGAGTGGTGTTGTGTTGTGGAAGCATAAATAGTTCGAAGAGGACGGAGACGGATAGAAGCGAAGAGATCTCTTGACTTACCTGTTGATGCAGCAACTGCAGAAAACGCGATTACCGCAGTGGAACTGCGTGCCAGAGCAGCAGAGAAACAAGCCGTGAAGACTCCTGCGGATGCTGTGAGTTGTTGAGAAACAAATACGTGGGTTGAGGTGATTGATGTAGGAAGGGAGACGATATCTAAGGTATCAACAATCCAGAAGCCCCTTTGGGCGAGATTGATGTTCGGGAAAGGTTGGAGATGAAAATCGGTAACGGAGAGTGTTGTAACAAAAGGAAGCAAACTGTGATGAAAAACAGAAACCGGACCAGTCACCTTAGACGAGATCTAGTGCCGTAGCTTGGCTCTCCGGAGACTGGATGAATTTCTTCAGAAGACCGAGTGCTTTCGACGTTTCTTGCTGTCCTGGAACATCACGGAACGTAGCGGAAGCCAGAGATTGATTCTACATGCCTGGAACCTGATACACCGGCGTCTAAAACTGGGTCAAAAATGCGAATTCCGATTGTTCGAGGGATACCAGTAGAGATAGACATCGAAGATCACGCATTGGCAGCGGCTCATCAGTACACCAATCACTACAGTTTCGAGATGAAGTCTTCTCTCGGTTCAAATTACGGAAATGGTCTTTGGAGGGGCGTGTGTTTGTATGTTACGGTGTGGATTACTGCACTCCCCTAAGAGTGCTTCCTACACTCAGCACGGCTTGGCACGCATGGCCGTTATTCTTCCGGCCTTCTGCGTATCTGTCCACCTGCTCTTCCGACTGGATTTCTGCCGGGCAGCCTCCTTCTGCTGTGCCTTCTGCTGTTCTTCAAGAGCCTTGGCTCGGGATGCCTCCATCTTTTCGGCTTTGGCCTGGCGCCGTTCTTCTCCCTCGCACAGCTGACAGGGGTTAATCTTGGTGTAGCATTGGCGGGGATGCTTCTTGCAAATGAAGAGATGATGGCCGAAGCAGGAAGCCGTAGGGGTCTTCTTGCATTGAGGACTGCGTTGAATTATAAGTTAGGATGTGTGGCTACAGCGCAGTTGTCATGGAATGCATCTGTCTTACCAGCGATGTCTGCCACCATTGGCGACCGACGGCTTTGCTGGTTTCTTGTATTTATGTCCCATCATGGCGTTTGATTCGAGTCTTATGAAATGCTGGGGGCACATAACTGATGCTGCTTGCGTCTTGCGTGTTGAGCTCTCGGCGATGAAGTCCTCTGATACCCTAGATTCTCTGAGTGTCAGAACAGACTTGGAAGTGGGAGAGGGGACAGCCGGAAGTTTTGTTGCAATTAGCCACGATTTGTATTGGAAACTGCATGTCTTAATGTCCCAGCGTGATCTATGATCTTCATTGCTGTAGATGGTGGAGAAAGGTTTAGGGCTATTGACGACGAAATACAATAGCAACACTGGCAATGTATCGTTGATTCTCAAGACCCCAGCCCAAGAATCAGTCTTTAAGAATAAGGGTGTCGGGTGTTGCAAACGGTATACTCTATGGTCCTCATCGGGCATAATACCGGGCTTCAGACCCGGATCGTCCACCGAGATCTCTGAATAGAGCGTTTGTTGCCTTGATGAATCCCAGCTTGTAGTGCAGTGGGTGACGTGAATTGTCGTTTGCCTTATCAACCGGGGCCGAGCTCCATTGTTGACTTGATGCCAGGTCCACCTAGGTGAATTGAGCCTCGTCTGGTCACGTCTGGCAGTCCATCTGCAGTGTCCAATACCACCCACCCAATTGTACCTACCACACTCAATCTTCTATACCTCCACGGTCACAGGCCCTTGCATCGTGTTCAGAAATACAACGACTCAAAGAGAATCGCAACAAACTCACAATGGCTCCTCGCAAGAACATCGCATCTGTCCAGGCCGCTGGCACTCCAAAGGCCTCTGGCAATCGCAAGAAGCCCAAGTCCGAGTCACCCCCCAAGACTCCCCGACCGCGGGTGATGTGCCCTGGTTGTTCGACCGAGCTCGCCCTCCACAAGATGCTCTCCGATACTCAGGCGTTCATTTACGCCTCCATGACCGACATGAAGAAGCTTGGCATCGAGTGCAAGAATGAGTCCTGCGCCCTCTACATTGAGGGTGTTGACGATGCCGACGACAAGCTGCCCGTCAACCCTGACATCGAGAAGTACGTCAATGACGCCAAGGCCCAGCGTGCTGCCATCAAGGCGAAGGAGCAGGAGAAGAGAGAGGAGGAGAAGGCCGAGAACAAGAAGAGGAAGCGGGAGGATAAGGAGGCCGAGTACGCCAAGTACGATCCCTTCTTCGTCGACAAGGAGAATGAGGCGGAGGAGGCCATCCAGCGGGAGAAGCAACAGAAGCAAGAGGCGGAGAAGATCGTCAAGAGCTGGAAGAAGATCCAGAAGGCGGCTGACAAGCTGGCAAAGCTTGAGGATCGTGACGAGGTGAACTCTGTCGAGGAGTAGATATGCTCCGTCTTTCTGAGTTCTCGCAAAGGTAAAGTGATCGTGACCTCCCCCTTTCGTCGTTGACACCGGCTAACTGACAGTAAGAAACAGACTCCAGAGCCCAGTTTGCCCCGGAATGTTGTCGTCATCAACTCCAAAGTCCCGACGACTGCGATGCATCACATCTCCCAAGAAGAAATCACTGCACTGCGTACATGTTTGAGGGCCATGGTAGGAGCTGTCAAGAGCCTGAAGGAATGTAATGGCCAGCATTGGCTGGCAGAGAGGCGTGTACATGCAAGAGCCTTTGCCAACCAATATAAAAGTAGATACATTCAAGGACTGAGAAAATGGCGATGTGATATGAGCTCCCTGTTCCTGCGTGATTCTCTTGGAGATGCTCCTCGTAGCTGTGAGTCTTCATAGGACCGGGTTAGGGCCGGGTTGACGACTCAATTCTAGAGTCGTGATCAGTCAAGTCATCACGGGTATGGCATGAATGATGATCAAAGAGCACGCCTATTTATACCAACAAAGCTACTCATAGGACCGTGGGATCAATTGAACGTGCACGAGATCACGAAAGACTGGTTGCACAAGGATGAATGGAAATTGAGTAGGTGTCGTGATTTTGCCCCTCAGCCTTATCGGCGCTAGTTCCCTGATCGACGTGCGCGGGGTTATTGGCGGTAGCCTTGTTAGTCGCGTTATCGTAGCCTTGCCGGCCGGCCCACCCGGGCTCAAGTCGGGTCAACACCAAGTCTTGGAACACAGTTCTGCAGACAGTCCCACCGACACTTCCATGCAAAATTAATCCATGGGTACCTACCCGAGTGGTATGCTCATACAATACTTCTTTGCCGGCTCATTCGAGTCCTGACTTCCGGTAAGTCAAACCAAGTTATACGCATGATCTAATTGAGAGAAGCTGAAATCGATCCAGGTCCTTCGCAGCGCAATGCTTCTTGTGCAATGCCGCATGGAGCAGACCCATTCAAGCTACATCCATCAAGATATACGTTCGAAGCATCACGCCTACCATTTCTGAAGCACTGCTGCCGACCTGAGTCTCGGTCGACCGGCTCCGCGCCGAATTACGCAACGAGTCGGGCTCCGGCACAGAGAAATGAAAGAGACTCGTGCCACGAGACGATTATCCTCGGGATGTCTGCCGAGACTGCGCGGTTTATCGGCCTGCTCAATTGCTTGACCAAGAACGTGGCGGTATCAAGCTCCTCTAGACTCTTCAGAATGGAGGCAATGGTTCTGGCACGGATCAGCGTCATGCTTCCACGGTGGGAGGCATGATCTCATCGATCTGCACCTTCAACATGCGGTCTCAGACTTCTCGATACGGCGAGCGAGACAGCGGGACAAATAGCCGAGTCAAGCGCGAAGATGCCTCCAACCCGTCCTAGGCGTGGCGCGACGATGTGTAGTCGACGCGAACAGAGACTGTACGGCTATGCATGCGTCCGTATGCTTTGGCGACAGGGGATATGCTTGCGTATATTGGGACTAACTACAATGTGTATGCTTTCTCTCCAATCCACGCCGTCATACAATGTAGCGAGTCCTTCCTATTGATGAGGTGTACTGCCATCAACAAAAGCGACGGGGCAAATCGATGTTGTGGTAATAATGGGACGATTGAGAAATGAAGCCTCGACAGAACAGGGATCCTGGAGAGGTGGGGATACAAGCAAGAGGAGGATACAAGCAAGAGGAGGATACAAGCAAGAGGAGGATACAAGCAAGAGGAGGATACAAGCAAGAGGA
>JACVEP010000437.1:37342-178222 GCA_018137895.1 Diaporthe sp. DP-2020a
TACAAGCAAGAGGAGGATATAATGGAGAAGAGAGAAGCGGATATCACACGTACCCGGAATGGAGACCGACCCCGAAGACCGCGATCCAGACGAAAGAAACCTACGTCTGCTAAGCCAGAAGCAGGCCCATTATCGAGATCCGCGGGCTGCAGACGAACCTGAGTATGCCGGCGGGCTCGAGACGGCGCACGAATAGAAGCAATCGAACCGAGGGCGTGTTGACGAAAGCATTACAGAGGCGAGCGGGAACTCATAATCAAGCATACGAGCCACGCATCTGTACAGCTGCCATCTGTTGTATCATATACTGGTACCGTTGCCACGATGACACCACCGTCGAACGGGACGACAGGGAAGGTTTCAGAGCACGTGCCTAGGACGTGACCTGCCACTTAGCAGACGTGGGCGCATATCTGAGTTACCTGCTGAAGGCTGAGTATTCTATATCTATCCCTTTTCTCTTTCCATTCCCTGACACTACATCGAATTGGGTTGATTAGTGGCTAACTGACATGTGCTGCAGTGCATCTGCTTGACCCCTTCCTCGCGTTCCAAGTTTCCGAGAGACCATCTCCAACTTCACCAACGCAAGAATACATTGTAGTGCCGAGCCGCCGTATAGGTGGCTGCATAACCTACATACGTTGACCGGTATCAGCTACGACAGCACCTCTAAAGCTCCAAGCAAGGGTGTCAGGCGGAGTCTGGAACATGCAGGCACATGCAAGAGTATATCGTGCGAACAAAGAAGTTGGAGATACTGTGGTGGCACGAGGAAGTCGTTCTGGGAATGAACATCAAGAGCTGGATATACATTTGGGCGAATCGAGAAGCACCAGAATCAAGCTCCCGACCGAACCATTGAACTCTGCCCCTGGTTGTACAGGCACATCGGCCGGCCTGCTTGATAAGCGACCTCAGTTAACAGCAAGTTGCTGTAACGATGAAACCCTCTGGACCTCCATACCTACGCTGAGAGTCTGTGGTGATGGACTAGATATGTTGGCCAGAGCATTGTTTTGTGCTAACTGGTGAGGCCTTGGGCATATATATGCCTTCTGGAGTGGCAGAGAGAACCGACTCCATATGACTCCTGGTTGTCGCTTTGTCCGGGTCTTCTGCGGCAACAGTAGTCAAATATGACAGCAGGACGGATTATACCTGTGTTTTTGCCAATGGCCCTCTGTTATGGATCCAGAAAAGATGCTGCATCGAGCAATGGCAGTTGCTTCAGGGGCACCACCTCGCCAAATTCTGAATCAGCAGGTGACATAGCAGTCTGATCTCAAGGACCAAGCTCTGTTGGGGCATAACCAGATTTGAGCGGAGCTAGCAGACACTCAGGTCGAGGGTACGCCGTACTCGTTGCTTCTGAGGCATTCTTTTATGGAAACTGCCAAATTTCTTGCCTCATCACAATAGTGAGTATGGACAAGTCATGCCCAATTGTCATGCATTTTTCAGCTTCGCTGATAAGGAACAGGGAACAGTCGCTGGGCATGAGGAGTTGGAAAGTCCAGAATTTCTATCCTGCTCAGTAAGGCCTGGAATTACGGACGAACAGGGTTCTCAACCAGTGACCGCTCAACCCTGACTCGGTCTATCTCCATGAATTGGGCAGGATGGGCAGCGCATCATCAGGGTACTCAGGGAGCCCTTTCTCGGCTTGTTTATCACGCCAGGGATCAGGCCCCGTTTATCAGACGGCCATACGAGTCGTTCACCTAGCACATGATGCATGGTTTCCCTGCGCCAGTCATGGCCCATGTGCTTCCGAGCCACGCGAGGTCCTGCTGCATTGAGCAGTGGTGACTGTCTTTAGATTCTGAGTGCAACGGTTGGTGCAGGTGCTATTGTTTGTCGAGACTTACGGAAGTTCTGCGAATATTCTATTTTCAGAGGTGCCACCCGGAGGCCCTTGAATGCAACCTCAGTGCATCGGTCCCTGGTGCTTTCGGGCGCGTGGTGTGCCACAGTAGCCTAGTCTTGGCACCACGATGACATAACAAGCCACGAGCAAGTCATAGAAGGTCACGATGGTTCGAAGGTTCGTTTATCTTTACTCAAAAGGACGATTACGGCGGGTAGCACGGCTGCAGGGAGAAGCTGCCTTCTGAGAGCTGTCAAAACAACTCTACGAGCCGGCGATCAGCGCCCCAAACCACGATGCACCTGCCAGGTACAGCTCCTCGCATGATGTTGGCCCTGAACGTGGCCTATCAGCGGCGCAGTTCGGGACGAACCGAGGGGCAAATAAACCGGAGGCGTTCAGAAACATTCTTGGGAGTTCCTAAGCTTAACGTTTAAAATAGTCATGCACCAGCGGCGCCGACCAAGAGCAAGCATTCCAGTGGTGCCGGTGTTTACAAGATCATCCACGGGCGAGTCAAGCTCTATATTCCAAGGTGCTGGCCAAGAGGCCGTGGTCTCCAGCTGCTCGATCCATGTCATCTTATCGTATCCACACCTGGTCCATGTTTCCCCAGACGGCCGGGAATCCCACCGTCTGAAACAGGAGGGCTTCCACTGCACAGCCGTCCAGCACGCAAGGTCATGACTCGGAGCCGCACCGCAGCGGCGGAGAAAGCAAGGCTCGCCGTGCAGCCCACCTCATCTCCGAATTTAGATCTCTATCAGGCCCGTCATGCGCGTGATCGAACCGGTCTCTTGGATCACACCGGCTCAGGCGTCGCTCCCGGCGACGAGCTTAAATACTCTTGGTTCAGCCCTCCAGGGCTGAGATCGGATGCCAACTAATCTGTTTCATGAGCTAACTTCCATTTTCGGATACCTTCCATTCTTTTCGTGTGTAGCCCTGCGTGCGCTCTTTCGTCTCTCATTTTCGTCCAAGCAACCGCTCTCAAGAAGCTTTTTTTCCGGCCGGGAGCCCCCTGACACTTTACGCTCCCAACC
Source organism: Diaporthe sp. DP-2020a (assembly GCA_018137895.1). NCBI lineage: Eukaryota > Fungi > Ascomycota > Sordariomycetes > Diaporthales > Diaporthaceae > Diaporthe > Diaporthe sp. DP-2020a. Next base: position 40,256 of record JACVEP010000437.1, read on the forward strand.
AAGCTGCACAGCTCTGCAACAGGAACATCCATCCTTCAACATGTACATCAAGCCGATTGCTCTCCTGTCCCTCCTGGGCGCTGCCCAGGCTCTGGCGCCGCCAAAGATCCTTTCCCCTGACGACGTCATTGTTCCCAACGACGATGGCTCATACTCGATTATGAAGGATTACGAATATGGCATCCAGAAGTCAAAGCGGGAGATGCTCAACAAGAGGTCCAAGCACAGCCCTCCAACCGCCCCGACGGATGTTGGTGCCCTCGAGAGAAGGTGTGATGACACCACAGAGGTCCAGGTACTCACGGACACCAACTTCATCAACTGGGATGTCGCCGTGTCACCGGTCATCTCCAACACCGGCTCGAGCATGGCCACCATTGCTGTCACCAAGGGCTACAGTATTGCCAACTCCGTCTCCGTACGTTCCCCCGTGCTTCATCTCCATCGCGCTGTCAAGACGTGCCGACTAACCTCCCCAAAAATAGGTTACGGAGAGCTCCACACTCACAATCATCCCCGAGGTCCTGACAGTGTCCCTGTCCATCTCCGTCTCGACGAGTTGGACGACAGAGAACTCCCAGACCTTCACCTTCTGGGTTCCGGCGGGCCAGCACGGCGTCGTCGTAAGCCAGCCCGCCGTCCGCCGCGTCACGGGCAACCTCGTCACCGGGTGCGCCGACTCGCCCTCGCTCGAGCCCTTCACCGCGGACTCGTACACCAGCCAGACCTACAGCGAGATGACCTGGGTCAAGGGCCCCATCATACTCTGCAACAGCACCGAGTACCCCATCCCGTTCTGCAACGGAAACGGCCAACACAAGTAAAAGCTGGACGTTGACTAGCCTCGCCAGGCGATTGAATTGGTTTTGCTGCTACGGGGGAGCAGGAAGCGATGTCGGGATGGACGAATTATGGCGGGAGACTCGGCTGCATGTGGAGCCTCTCCATTTTTATACCTTCATGTGTAAATACTCATGATCTCAAATGTACATGATCTGCTTTATACGAACACACCAGTTCTTGACTCTCATGTCTGTTCCCTCCATGATCCTTGGAATACTTGAAACGTTACATGCTTAAGACGGTGATTTTGAGTACAGTACCGGTACTCTAATTGCATGATGGACTTAGTTCTGCACAACGTTTGAAATACTATTTCATTGAAGGAGGCTCATCACCTCTCGAGTCTACAATGAGCATGAACGAAGCTTGAAAGGCAGTAAAAGCAAAAACGCCCTCCTGAGGGATCACTTGCCGAGCCAACACAGTCACGACTGCTGGGTTACTGCGCAGAGCTTTCACACTACGTGATTTAGTTCAAACCTCATAAGATGGCAGCCTATTTTAGGCGATTCCTTCTATGGAAAACAGAACACTACACCTTGTTTGGCCGATATGCCTTGCGCTGAATCTTAGTGTCCACACACATTTCAGCTCACAGCAGTCAGGAAGCAGGCATAATACACACGGCTTGTGAGATAAGAGGCCTTAAGGACCCAGTTCATATTCAAATTTCTTTTAGTTTCAGTGAGACTATAAGAGTCTATTCTGCTGTGAAGGTGGGGGGCGACGATTGGTTGTAGCCAACATACTGAGAATCTCCAGTTTTACGGGCTCATGTTGATGCTTTCTTGATGTCGTCCCGGGTGGTTGTCGTGCTGGATGATGTTTTGAGGTGAGCAGTGGTGGTAACAATAGCGTGTGCGCTCTTGCCACTTGCTATCGTATCCTCAGACTGTCCCAGTGAGCTGCGTAGATTTGGCATACAGCACTCTTTGATGTGAACACCAGTACTCAGCGAGTATGTTGAGTGTGAGTGCGAGTGCGAGTTCGAGGCTGGTGGATTGGGCAGTAGCCTCCCTTGAGAAAGACCACAGAACTGGGCCTCCAATTGGTACAGATGTTTCTATCGATTGGGCCACACAGGGTCCAGGTGTACTGCTGCAGCCAGTCGCGGTGCTCCGTGAGCTTGAGCACGAAACAGCCACACTACTTCCGATGCGTCGGAAGCGTCTTAAACTTTGTCTTGCTCTTTGGTCTCGTTCTCTGCACTGGTAGTGGCTTCCCATTTGGTGTTGGATAGTGCACGGAGGTTTGGGAACTCAAATTGTCGAACCATGTTGTATCGTCATACAACCAAGCTATCTTCTCCAACTTGGACTCATGACCTATATATAGGCACAAGATTCTGGGTGAGTTGGCTGGAAAGGCCCTCCACCAGACCTCAGAACTTGGGTGGCACCTCAAAGGTCAACATTCTCAGAGGTCTCGGCAGTCCATATAGCAAGGCTTGCGGCATATATGCGCAATTATGGGCCATGACACTGGCAATGCCGGAGTGAATCCATGATGTACTGCTGAGGCCCCGGACAGCCCGTCATGAGGCGTTCACTGTCAAGCTCGCCACTGAATCCGCAGCTTCAGAGATGCTGAAGGATTGGCAGACACACAACCTCCTCGCGATGGTCTCCTCTAGGACAGCACCAGATCTTTGCAAAGGGCCCTCTGGACCTTCAGACCTGGATTCGGGTTCAGAGTGACACGTATCATTCTGGAGTTCAGAATGATGCGTGGCACTCCGTGCAAGCGTATGGTCTATTGTCCTGCTGCTCTCGGCCAGTAGTGTAGGGCCTTCGGGTCGTCAAATATCTTCATGGGCTCATGGAACTGCCCGTTGGCTTCGGGGACACCTTCGATCATCATCGTGGCCCAGGTATGTGTGTCTTCTGGGGCAGGCCCTGCATAAATCTGTTAGTAATCTTTACGTGTATTGGTTATCTTTGACACTTCTTTACATACCTTTAACCTACACTAGGGAATGCCACAGATATCGCTCCGGTCAAAGTGAACTTCTTAGTCGACGCCATTTGGTTCGCTGGGATCCTTGAGCTGGTGTGAGAGCGTGTCGAACGCGGCGATAAATTCGCTCATGTTTGAAGCCCCGATCATAGTAGGCTCGAGGGCGTTGGTGACCCTTAGAAATCTCTCAAGAAGCCTCTCCAGAGTAACATTGAGAAAGCATAGAACGGTGAGCAGAGCCGTGGCCGTGCGGGCGACCTTGTTCGAATCCATTTTGAATGACGCTGTTCTCTCAAGTGGCCGTCATTGCTAAAGAGGTGGTGCTGACCGTAAGATTGTGAAAAAAACCCACAGCTTAAGAGCCATCACCGTCATTTGGCTCGGACTCCGGGGCTCCGACAGCATCGGGTCACCCTCCCAGAGACCCAGGTCGCGCAGCTGGTATCTGGCCAGGCTAGCCCCGTGTATCACCCATGGGCATCCTCTGATGCCCAATTCTAGCGCGCCAGTCGGTCGCTTCCAGGTGTTCGGCTTCTCAGTGTTGTCGCAATTGTTCGATTTTCTGTCCGAATTCGAGAGTAAAACCTGCTCAATTCCGCAGGCTCAACTGCCAGAGGTGTCAAATGGCGTTGGCTGTCTGTCTCCTGTGAGACATGCTTGTGGTGGGAGGCTGCCACTATTGCAAGGACAGCTCTAAGAAGCAGCATTGATGTTACTTCTCAGAGATGCAGACGGTCCTGGCCGACACGCATACTCGGTGTGAGGAAGTAAGTGTTGTTTGAGAGCAGTCAGGACCGCAGGCACATGTTTGGAGAATTGATGAAAGCGGTGATGGGGCTGGTGGAGGTCCCATCGACGATTTCCGCTGAGACATTTGCGGTATTCTTGGGATGCGACTTGGAGCAGTGGTGGACTGAGGGAGCTTGGTGTTATTGGATTGTCCTTCTGGAGTATTTGTAGCTGTCAGAACGGCTGTTGGGGAGGTGTCTCAAGCTAGTCGTCGATGAGTATGTCCATCATGATAAGCACAACGCACTGGTGCCAGCTTGAGCAATGTGAGAGTCTGGTCTCTCATAGGCCCGGCTTCCATCTGTTTCACCTCTTGTATGTTTGAATTGTAGAGGTCAAGCTTTGAGGTTGCAGAGGATTGAGTTGCCTGGAAGATGCAGATGGTTGGACAGTATGCAATGTTAAGCTGTAGGTGGGTTATGTAAGGGTGCAAGTTTCAGAAATGCAGAGGTTTGAGATGTGAGGAAGATGCAGTTGGTTGGACATTGTGCAATGCTATACTGCACTGTGTTGTCGAGCTTGAGCTGCCACACAAGAGTCCGGTCCTGGACTTTGTAAAGGAGATCGTCAGCACACATAACGAAGAGGACAGCTGTGGCTGACAACCTACATTTGACGTATTTGATGGTAGTTTGCAATAACACAAGAGTCCTTTGACTCTTTGAGTACCAGGGATGATTTTTGCGCTGCATTCGGAAGGAGGTATTGGTTACTTGGCTGTGTTGGGGAGAGCATGGCAATGGTCCATCGAGCATCAAGGACTCTATGCTTCAAATGAAATGTCTTCGTGATAGTTGGTCTCCTCCGAGCCGTAGGTAGGTGTTGTGTTTTGTAGTTGTGGATGAAGTAGGAAGATTATTAGGAAGGGTTGATGGAAACTTGGTTGACAGGCAACTCTTAAATACTTTTTTGGCCCACAACTACGGCCATCTCGATAGAAGGAAAACAATCGCTCCTTTTATAACCAATCAGCGGCGATCGACGCAGTGAGTGTTCCAATAGATCCGACGGGTTTGCCAGTAAGAAATCAGACGTTGTCAGACGGAAACGATCTAATCTACACTATTCACCACAATATCTAGCAGTTTACGGACGGACTAACATATGAGAAGCGAGTCTTCAATGTACAGCGTGCACTCCTTACCAAGTATCCAATTAGGACCTGCAATTTTGATTTGCTGTTGGCCTGGGATCTCAACTTCGGACGTTCTGCTCATCTTGTGGGACAGTTGACTTGGTATGGCTATTGAAGATATTACTACTTTGGCCATGCGGAGCTCTCACACTGAGTTCAAACTCAACTGCTGCATGACCAACGAGCTTATGGCATTCACCCCCGATTGATGATGTTTGGTAAGAAGCGTGCTGTGCTAAAGTCCAGATGTTCCCAAGCAACAAATCGACCACATCTTTGTGAGAGGCAGTGAGGAACAGAACACAAGCCATGCCTCACGGGGTGTGTGTCACGGGGTGGAACCGGTCCAACATGATCCTAGCCAGGTAGAGAGCTCAATTGAAAGATGGAACAACAGTCAAACAACCTTTTACAGTTAGATCATGTGATCCTGGAATCCAATACCAGAGACAATAATACATGTGCATGTAGAATGGTCAGTGGATTTGATGCACGATCATGTCCTGCAAAGAAGTGAGTGAAACACACAAAAGCAATCACCATTGATGTCGCAAAGGGTTTTGTTGAGAAGATTTTGTTTGATGAGTCTTATCCAAAATTTTGTTGTACACACCCTCATATCCAAAACACCAAATCCAAAATCCAACCCTCCCAGGCCTCGCCGTCAGTGCCCGGCCCAGGGCCCAGGGCCCTCCGGCCCTTGCAAGGGCGCACACCGGGCACCAAACTAGGATATCCCTGCATCTGCTTGCTGGACATGGCGCCAGCATGGCGGTGGACGAACTGGACAAAGCCACAGCCCTTCCCGTGTGACTGAGGAGGCGGCGCAGTCGGTGCTGCCACTGCCTCCAGTGGCCGGGGCCCCAGAGGGTCGGGCTGGCCTGGACACCAGAATCACCGACTTGTCCAGGGCCGGCGCCGAGGCCCGCGGAGCAGTTGTCAATGGTGGGCAACCTCTGTTGCCAGATCGCCTGTTTCTTCCACCACGCCTGGTATCCGTGGAAGAGGCCCAGCCTCTCCTGGGTCTCTCGGTCGTGAGGCATCTCGTGCTTGTACTTGCAGCCCTGCTGGGTGAAGGCGCAAGTTCCGTCATGGATCCACTTGTCGCAGTGGACCTGCCGTCTCGCCGATTGCCTCGGCGAGCCAGCGCCGGGCACCGCGGTAGGATATCCCTGCATCTGGTTGATCCCCATGGCGCCAGCATGGCGGTGGACGAGCTGGGCTGAGGCCGCAGCCACTCTTGTGGGGCTGGCAGGCCCCCAGGGTCGGCGTAAGTTATCTCGCCGAATCCCTGGAAGAAAGAACGCAGCTCGTCCTCGGTGAGGTGGCCGGGACAAGCCGCCCCCACTCACCGCTGGACCTGAGCCGGTCCAAGGCGTGGTGTGCCTGAAAGACAGTGACCACTACCTCCAGTGACGGTAGGTGGCGGCACCGCCAGGAGTTCAAATGTCGAGTTGATCTTGAGAAAGCCTGAACAGGCGTAAAGGTCTTGCCGTTCTTGGGTGCTTCAACTGCATCTCCACAAGGGGACCCCGCCGTAAAATGCTGTAGAGGTTGTCCAACTGCTGCTGGCCTCTCTAGGCCATGTGACGTGCTCTTCACCTGCCTGTTTTGCAGCAGAGAGCCAAGCAACCCTCTGGTTCCGCTTACGCTTCTGGAGTGGAGTAGCAGCGTCGAACAGGCTCATTCCAGGACGTCCAGAGGTGAGAGCGGCCCTCTGGTCGCTTTTTGAGCTCTGCATTGATGTACAGTGTTGTACATTACTGTACATTGTGTAGTATACACTGTTGTACAGGCCGGAAAGGGAGGCCCAAATTCGTGTGCGTGACCCTCTGGTCACGGGAAGCAGACCTTCCCCGTGTCGCAGCCCTGCGGCCGCTTGGGCGATCCTCTGACCACCAAGTGGCAGGCATTGCAGCGCCATAGAAGCTAGGACCGAGGTTGAAAGGACGTTACTCTTGTCGGCTGCTGTGGCTTTGGTGGGTCTCTATAGCCTTGTGGTGGCTGTGCTTGGCGTCGGTGTAAGTCGTTGGCGTAAGTCGAGTTTTACCAGAGCTGGAGATCGGAGGCTACCACGATTGGCCACACAAGATTGTCATCTTATCTTGCAAAATTGGCGCCTGCTTTCTTGCGTGTTAGCGGGGTAAAAATCGCGGGGTAGGGGAAATGCAGCTACTTGTTGTTCTGTTCTGAAGGGCTTAACTGACCTTTGTCGGTAGAGTCTCAACTTGGGAGCAATTGTGTCCGCAAGGAGAGATGCCATATTGGCAGGAAGGATGCTCGCCCGTGAAGGAACTGGTGACACAGGCGAGTCAAAAGTCGTCGATGTTATCGTGGAGACCAGCTTGATGGACACGGTCAGCATGACATCGATTCAACTTGAGCACCCTCCTTGGGGCAGGGGGCTGTGGATTGTAAACTCACAGGTTATCTTCATCGCCATAGCTTTTCTGGTCGCAATGGAAAGAGCCGCTCTTCTTTGGCCAAGGCCTGACAGCTCTGAAGCGTGTACCTGTGCTGGACAGCGAACCGATCTTGGAATGTACGACTGAGTAAACTGCCCTGTAGGCGACTGTCTGAAGCCGATTAGAAAGGGAATTGGAGTGTGTGCCTTCCGTGGTTGATGGATCTTACCTCAGTGACAGTGCTTCCAGCTGGCTTCTTGGGTACTGTGTGTGCGACGACGACGCGAGATGCGGCGCGTTGTTGTCCTCTTCTCGCTGTCGTCAATACAGGTTGTGGGATTGGTTCAGGTTTGAAGAGGTCTTTGGCAAGGGGTCGACTTTGGGGAACAAGGCTCGCCATGCTTGGGGACGATTAGGCAGAGTGCAGGCAGTACTTAGCATGATTACAACTGTTGTCATGACTTCTTGCATCAGAGTGTTTTGGGAGGATGGTTGAGTGAAGGGGCAGAGAGAGGGCGGCAAGTGTTGTGGGTTGGGTACTTGAAGACCATCTCTTTGTTTTGATCGATGCTGCACAGGCAGGAAAACATGTTTGATTACTCGGAAAATAGAAGTTCCTGACGTACCCCGCGCACACAAAGAACAGCACGGAATAATTTTGCAGCTGTTCCATGACTTTCGATCTGTTTCGACTGAGACCAGACGAAGTCATTCAAGTGAGTTGTGCGTGTGCAATGTACAAGCCAGGAGTCGTTCTGATCGACTTGGAAATAAATTGTGACGTAATTTGAAGCTGGCTGGTACGGGCGTGGGTTGCTTGATGGATTTCTAGCCCATCGAGTATCTGCCCTATCACCGGAGAGCCTTTTCGACCGTGGCCCCAAGCACCAATAACGGCATGGACTATACAAAGCTTTCATGTTGGGTTCCTGGCGTGTTGATTATCTGAAGACCTCTCGTAACAGCTCCCGACTGTGCTGATTGGAGCATGTAAGAGGCTCTATGCTCAGCTTGAAAGCGTAATTACATGCCGAATTCCGGGCCTGAGAGGAGTGGATATCGAGGATCGTGTCCCCAGCAACTGGAAGAGAGCATGCCGGATGCCACATAGCCTACCTCGTGCCCATCCAGCATGGTGTGCATTGATCCGCTATATCAGCGTCCTCCTCGTTGGGTCATTTTCTTTCTTCCAAGCGACATTTCAGGCATGATTGGTTATGCTGACATCAATTCGAGCAGGTATTCTTGACTTTCCTCCGGGTGGTGCTCCTCCTCGTGTGATAAAATAACTGCCAAATTCCACGAACACGACCGGCGGAACGCTCGACACTTATCCGGGCTCTTACAAAGTGTATCGATCGGAACCACGGAGCCTGGCCCATGTTCTCCTTGACCCGACTTCCACATAGAGATTTGATGGATGCTACCGGCTCTTGCCAGTCTTCCATGAGAACGCCTGACGGAAGGAGAAATCTGCGTGGTAATTGGATGGGGGGGGGGGCTGGGATGGCCGCTTCGCGAGCCGCGAGTGGAGCAAATCAGTACTGCGCACGTTCCGTCGCCGTCCTCTGCCTTGACCTGGACCAAGTCGCCGTCGACTTTACTCCAGCGTTCCACAGGTTACTAAAATTTGCGAAAGTAGGGGCTGTGGTACCCAAGACAAGAGTGTAAATTTGTTCTGATGGCTGCACCTCACCTATCTTGTCCCAATAAGCCTTCAGCAAGCAAACACCAAGTTACGTCAGCCCGCAAAGCGCAGGAGCAATAGAAGGAAGAAAATACAAAGGAGATCAGCCTTGACGCAAGTCACACAATGATGTCAATACCAAGGAATAGGCACGAGAAAAGAATGGTGGCTGCAACGGGGAGGAAACAGCAGTTCATGACGGGGAATTGGGTTGATTTGTCCCGGGATGTGCGCACAGTTACCTGCAGTGCTTGCGGGAGCGGGCTACGCTTCATATATGACAAGACTTCCGCCTTGTGTCACGCCAACCGAGAGCAATGGGTGTTGCATTTCAAGGATCTGCGGCAGACCTCGGTCTGTACTTTCGTGTTGATGGGACAGTACGCGGAGACTGAGTGGCTTTCGGTGCCGGTGTAGAGCCCTTGAGCAGATGGGAGACCTGTTGGGTGATGCGGCATGGGGACAGTGACAAGGATCCAGGGTCCTCCTACAAGACAAGGGCGGAACGTGTTTGAAATGGAAGTTAGCAAGTCGTCTGAGGACTCCATGTATAACTATCTTCAAAGTTACGTGTGGGTTTGGAGGATTTGCTCTCATCTCGAGCCAACCATATTCCGCGGCGCCGTGGCCATCCTCATGTGCCGAAGGCCAATCTGCTTCATCGCATACTCGAACTCGCTAGAACCCTGTATTTGACGTCGTGGTGACAGCGCATCCTGGGCCACTACATGAGGCTTTGGAGGCTAGTTAATGATCTTCAGCTCGCAGCAATATCCGGAATACTTCAACGGACACAGGATAAGTACATGGTCTGGAGATGACGCTAAAGATTAAATTCTGGGTCCGAATGCCAAAGTCTAACGAGGATGCTACAACCATTCTGGTAGCTAGTCTAATACTATGGCGACGAAAAGCCCTTTCCGACCTCCCGGCTTCTTTCCTGCTTCGTAAGTATACCTGATCTTGCCGGTCGACAAAAGTATATAAGAATACGTCCGCTGTCCTCGCCGGCTCCTTTCTTCACACATATCCATCCATGTTCCTTTCCCTAAACACTTCTCAGGCTTGCCTTTTCCTCATCTCCAGTCCTACTATCCATACATAGGTGGTTGTTCTCCATGTCCCTTCCGACCTTTGCCGTTAATTTATGGTGGGATAGTAGAAGCCCACGACGACTCTGTTGGCGCCCACGATGATTCCGTAGCCACGTCCGACTCCTCGGTGGCATCGCCATCGTCATCGTCCGGCTCCGAAGACGCAACCAAAGTCCTGTTGCTGGACCTGTTGGAAGACCTGTTGGAGGAGCCATTGGAGTCCTGTCGACCCGTCGAACGTCTGAAGAGACCCATCGGCGGCACAGAGCCATCTGCCATCATGGGGCTTTGCTTCTTGGGCAGGGGTGCGTTCGAGAGCTCTGAGATGCTCCTCAAAGTCTTAGGATCAGCTGGAGGGTCTCTATTGCTAGGTCTCGGGCCGTTGCCGCCAGGTCCGAACAGCTGGTTGACCCGCTCCTGAACTCGCGGGTTCATCTTCATCGTAACCAGGCCCGGACGGAGCTGTCGGCGCTGCATGTCGAGGAGAGCTTTCTTCTCCTCCTCAAAGTTCCGCACGCGCTCTCGGAGGAGATTGACCTGGATGGCGAGGATCTCTTCGGATGCTGCGACCACTCGGTGTTGTTCGGCCTCGCTGTCCATTATCGCCTTTACCCCGGCTAGGTACCCGTCCATCCGTTCCATCGCCTCGCTTGCACCTGGAGGCGAGTCGTGAGACTGCTTGGGCTGGGGCTTGGGCTGGCACTTTCGGACCCTTGTTGGACGAGAGTGGTACTGCGCGACCAGATCGGGCTGAGCCCTCGCGTGTTTGCCCAGGGTCGCTTCCGCAGCTAGCCCCTGGCCTCTCACCGAGGCAAGAGCCGTGGAGGGCACTCGCCCCTGGCTGGGACCAGCAGGCTGACTCAAGTTATGCGGGGAGGGATTTCGGCTGTCATCGACATTCGTGGGTTTGTCCAACGTCGCAAGGTAAGAGGGCTTCGCCATTCTGACGGCCGGGCGAGCACGCTTTGGTGGCTGAGCCGAGGCATCACTGGGCATGACTGGGGCCCCAGGCTGTTGCACGGGTTTCTGAGGCTGCAAATCCACGGATGTTGAGTTGGCTGGCGCGCCTCCACCTGAGCGGGTTGATGAGGCGCAGCTCAGCTCAATTAAACCCAACGCCGCAGTGTTCCTGTCGCTGATAGTCGGCTCGCTCGCCTTCGTCGGAATGTTGGTGTCGTCGCGAGTTGGTCCGGCCTTCTTCCCTCCACGGCCCCTGACCGCGCTGCTGCCTCCCCGGGGCCCGATTGCTCCACGGCCTCTACCACGGCCTCCTCGAGTGCTTGCCGACGGCACGGGGATGTTTGATGCAGTAGGAGCAGCCTTAACTTCAGAGTGTATCCGAGCGACCGGAGAGGGCGAATCTTCAGTGAGGTCGATCACAGGCGGCGACGGTGTTCCTTGTCGGGGGCTAGAGGGTGGCTCGGCAAGCATGGAGCTGGTTGTCCCTGGAGAGTGGGCGTCGGATGGACTTGGCCTTGCGGGCGCAGGGCTAGGATCAGAAGGAGGCACGACCGGGGACAGCATTGCTTGGAATCGCTGGACGGCTACCTAAGCCTCACGAGCAGAATCCCTGGCAGTGGTGTTGCCCTTGCCGATGGGGGGAGCCCACTTCGTATGGGGCAAAAAGCTCTCCGTGAATAGAAGGAGGCATCTCTTGATAGCCCCCGCCGAGAATCTCAAGAAGTGTCTGTCGGTCTGGGCGAGAGAGGCTTTGATTTCTTCGAATATGTGGCCCGGGATGTTTTCGATGCCGTTTTCACGAAGCGTCTTCTCGCCGTTGGGGAGGCGCCACTGGAAGAAGGACATGGTGGCGGTAAAGACGGAGCGCAGTCGTCGCGCGCTCTTTCGGATGTCGTTGGTCAGGATGACCCTCTTTCCCATGAGCTGAATAGGCTCCAGCATGACGAATACCTCTGGGTCTACATCCATGTCCACCGTAGTCTTGCAGCCCCCGACCTCGAGTTGTTTGAACCCGGGGATCCGAAGGCTGTCGTTGGCCTCGCGGACCGCTAGGTCACCGGATTGCTTGAGGAGGCGGATGACTTGAGAAGCCATTATATCGGGTGCCTGCAACGCATGCTCAGAGGTTAGTAATGCTAACGCTGTTGTATAGGGTCGAGGGGAAATACATAAGGGCAAAGCGAGGAGAAAATGGCCACAGCATCAGGGGGCTTGATACCGGGTGGTAAGCAAGTGTTGTGTTTGTGTGAGGGTGTAGGCGATCACAGATGTTGGTGATGACCAAATTGCCAAGTCCACGGGTGGAGATATGAGCAAACAAATTACACACCTCTCGATGACTTCGCTGATCGTGGTCATCTGCTTTTTCCAAGACGGGGTTCGATATGGCTGAAGTAGTCGGCAAGAGTAGAGTGGTGATGAGGAGATCAATGAAATAGAGAGTTCGGATGTAGATGGGGACGGCAACGCCCAGTACAAGGGCACCGAGGGAGAGCAGAGTTTGTCAAGAAGAGCATGAAGGCAACTGTAGTAGACTTTTGCAGATGATGTCGGAGTAGACCAGCTCGGAACCAAAACTTGGTTTGATGTTGAGGTCTTTTATTTGGGAGTTGATGATGGTAGACGTTTACCCAGCGTTGGAAAGTGAAGTTGACAACGAAGAAGAGTGACGCTATCATGTGCCCCTTCTCTGGGAATGGCGGAAGCAGGTATCTTCATGTCTGTTCCATGAATTTGGTTGGTTGCAACCATTGCCAACACTTATTCACTTCAGAATGCGCAGGCACCTCCTGGTAAGATACAATTTTCCCAATGATAAAAACTAGTTGTGTTCATCATGAAGTGAAACATTGAATGATTGCAGTTCTGTTGAAGATATCGAATCACGCGTGACAAGCATCTGGGGTACAAACGAGTAAACTGAGCTGATTGAATCCACAAACCAAACGTGGATGGAGCCCCTCTTGTCCTGCTTGGCAATTGGACGAAGTGGGACAGCAGGAGGCGGCACATGTCCCAATACATGGTTTTGCAGTACTCAAGAGCAAGTACCCCCGTCGTTGTTGGATACTTTCATCAGATAGTTTATGATGACTCGAAGCAGCCCGTGGCGGAGTTAGACGTCGGGAGGGGCAGACACCGGAGAGTGCATGTGGAAATCACGGATCAAAGATGTGTCGAAAGACAAATTTCCATTTGAATTTTCTACTATGTGTTTTTCTACCAGAGGCGATCCCCAGATGAAGCAAGTTAGGTGCTTCCATTCGCCATGCCATCCGAGCCCTGTTATCTATTTGGCCAGGTATCACCTCTTGGTGGGGTGCCAATGAGTTGTGCCAGCGTTCTCAAACACAAACCACGAACGACCCGTGATACCAAACCCTTGTCTGCGAGGCAATCAGGTGGATTCACCCCCGTCAAAGCCTGGCAATCCTGGCAGCTTGCCCCAACCGATACGCAGGTCAACACCGTCCCACACGGTGTAGTATTTGTCGAGCAGCGGCGTGCCAGCGATCCATACTCCAGCATCATCCAGACGGTTCTCGCTGCCATCCGTGGGATTGTTGAAGACGGCCTGGCAAATTCCAGGCAGGCCTGGGTACTCGCCGAGGTTGAAGTACTTCTTTGGGATCGTGACGTTCAAGGCCTCGGCTTGGTTCCCCAGCGTGAACGTCAGGTCAGGCGCGATGTTATCGATCTGGTCACACGGGGCTCCCCAGGCTCCTGCGGGGTCTATCTGGGTGATGTTCGGGGAGATCTGCGCATAGATGTTCCTGGCGGTCTGAAAGTCAGGCGCCTGCATGAAGGCGGTGCCTGTGTCTAGAAAGGCGTAGCTAAAGGCGGTGCCGTTGGACGACGAGTTGCCGATAAGGAGGTTGCCATTGGCGTAGATGGCGGACTGGTCGAGGAGGTATGTGTAAATGTCGGGAGTGGCGTCGACGCTGAGGTTGGTCCAGTGGATGTCGCCGTCGACCTTGGACTTGTCCATGCCGCCAAGGGTGACCTGACCGGCGTCGAGTTTGCCAACGAGCTCGGCAGGTGGGATGTAGAAGGAGAACAAATGGGAGTCAAGCTGTCCCTCCTCGACAAGATTCCAAAACCACGGAGTGGCGTTGGACGACGGGTCATAAATCCCCATTCCCATGATTCCCGAGATTGTCGAGTCCCCCATGGCTCCAGTGTACGTGTCGCACAAGGCAAAGCTCTGGTCGTCGACCTCCAGCTTATTCCAGCCGAGAGAGACAGTGTCATGCACGGATCTGCATGTCGCCACCTCTGGCCGCGGCAGCGGGATTGAGTCTGAACCGGTAGCGAAGATGGGCTCTTGTTCTGTGCCGGGAAGGGGTGAGAATGAGCTGGATTTGTCGGGATCAAAGAGAGTCAGGTTGGCGCACGTGCCAGTGGTGCAGTTGACCCGCGGCAGGATGAACAGAGCAGAGCCGGTGTCAAACAAGGCAGTCCTGGCGTCATCCACTGTTAGCGGTTGGGAAGCAACGGAAGGGGTGCTCCTGTTGGGACGAGACAACTTACAACTCCTGAGGCGGAGTGCCGACAGAGAAACTCGTGTACCACTGCAGGACGATGTCAGCCAGGTTGTTCCGCGGCAAAGAGCCTTCATTGTTGGCTTACCTGGTTGTCCGATCGACTGAACCAGTCCGTCACAGGCACATCAACATCGGAGTCGTCGGGCTGTCTGGGAGAGACGGGCAGGCGGAACCTGGTACTTCCGAGGACGGACTGCTCGGCCGCACGTGAGTAGAGCGGGAGGTTGATGGTGTGGGCTGACACCAAGGCCATCACAGCCGCGAGCGCCAGTAACATGAGCTGCATGGTGGTGATGCTTCGATCAGGAGGATGGCTGTTGAGGTTGATGGCAATTTGCTGGTCACGAGAGGAAGATGTTTTCCAATTGGCCAACCTGTGGTAGTCAGGGTTGAGGAGGGTGTATGCCAAGGTCAGGTAGAAAGAAGCTAGCACTCAAAGTCGGAATGGGCTTTGCCAGATAGCTTGATGGCAGCTAGCCACTGGAAGCCCAATTGCACTGGATACGGCAGGTGCACGGTTCGTATTTGCTTGCTGTTCTCCAGGCCCCGGCCATTCACTGAATTATTCGAAGGAAGACATTCAAGAATAACGGCACGTGGGCAGGCAGTATACCGTATCTATGGTATGGTGGATGCTGGCGCTCACTCAACTCTCCAGCCACAGACGTTCCAGGTTGCCTTCGCAGGCCCAGGCGCCGATGTTTTCATCTTCTTGCTGATTTCGGTGTGTCGAGGGCCCAAGGACGTTGCGCGAGATCGAGGGCAGCTTGGTGGACGGGCGCTTGGTGAGAGGATGGAAGGCAGTCGGACCGTAGCGCTTCATTGGACAGCGCCAAAGCGGTGAGACTTGATGGGTAGTCGACGAATATTTTAACGGTCTCGAACGGCACCGTGTTTTCCTCGATAGTAAAACTGTTTCTCGGCTAAGTGTCACGCCCCTGCTAAATCACTCGCGTGTGCAGGAGGTCGACAAGAACCCAGCGGCCAAGCCTTTGGAAGGGCAGGATCAGGTACAACTAGGGACACCGACCGAGACACAATCTCCCACCGGAAGAGATACTCGGCCAGAGGTATGTAGTTCCCTTGGGCTTAGAAGAATCCTCTGACCTTGGTTTAAATTTTCGATGTTCCACATGTAGAATCGAGAATCCCGGGCGTCGCTGAGGGTCTGTGGCATCACGTTGTCGGGTTTTCCCGTCCGTGAGTGTTCCCGTCATGATGACATCGTAGTCCTTTGAGTTCAGCCATCCGTCCACACCGTTTGGACGTACTTCTCTGCCGGTATGAGGTTAATTTCTAACAACCTTACGATTCCCAGTGTACCCACTTTGCCGCGTGCTGCGCAGTACGTACCTGGATGCTCATCACGGCTGGTTGTACCTATCTCCCGATTCGCTGATATCATCTCGACTCTTTCTGCCGTTCACAAGGATCCCAAATGTTTCCCTGTAAATGCATATAACCTATACCTTTTCAGGAAGAGGATGGACTGCTCGACAAGGGAACGTTTGAGATCCTTGTGAGTTATACAGTTTCGTCGACGACGCTATGTCCGAATCTGGAGCTCCCGCCGGCACTTTTCTGCCTATAAAAGTGAAACATATATGCAAGGGGGGAATGAATATCTGATACGGTATCCGGACCAATGAGGAAGGGTATTAGAAAAAGGCGTGATTAGTAAACCTTTTATATAAACAAGTTGCTCCCCAACTTCATTGCTCAGACCCCCTTTCTCCAAATTATTATCTTAAGGATGCTTTGTAATTACGTAATTACTTAGCTTTTAAGTTTAAACACTGTTCACACTGAGTTTAAACCTGAACAGATTTAAAAGCTATGGCCGACTCCAGGTTCAACCGGCGGCCCACCCAATGGATTATGAGGCTCACAGATGCAGTATGGATCTCGTTCTACCCTTTTGACGGTATACATACTGACCTGACTCTAGGACCGTCAGACTCATCCCGTATTCGGGATTATGGGAGGCAAGGTGCAAATTCTCTCTCGCTCTTCTGATGCTGACCTCGACTAGGAACTTGGCCGCGGGCCAACCCTGTCTTCTCCCTTCCCGGTAGGAGCAGCTTGTCACTTTGTAATGATACCAGACTGATTCTAGTCCAGCTGGAACCGAGAAGCCGACCACCAAGGCAGCCACAACTAGTGAGTGCACTCTCGCAATGACTCGGCCGAGTCTGAACTGAAATATGACAGATCTTGTCCAAGTCTTCGGCCTCAGTCAACCCTTTGTAATCTCGCCAACCACCGGAGGAGTGTGAGTTCCAATACCACGGCTGATCTGAAGCTAGACTGACTTGGACCAGATGCCTCCTTGATGATGATACCGGCACGCTTTGCGGTGCTGTCTGCGCCGTGTCCACAACTGTTAGTTGTGACCAGCCGCAGATCATGTTTTCGGTCATGGCTGACCTGTAATTAGATGAACCGACATATGTTCAGTCAGCACCCTGCCCAAAGTATGTCAGGTTTCACCGTCCTAGGTATTAGCTGTTAATGAATGGAGATAGTCGTCCCTTACTGTGGCCCGAACCCCGGCCCACATGTTCGAGAGGCTAGACATCTATCCGAGCGGCAGGTTGATCCCCCGGGCACTGCGTTGAATTCCTTTCTAATACACGATTAGTGCTTTGTACAAGTTCGTCTTGGACGGTGGCTGGAAGGACGCGGTCTTCCTGGAGGAGCCCGGGTAAACATTGATGACCCAGGTCGTGTCTACGGGGCTGGAGCTGACGCCTTCACAGAAATCCTCCTAGCACCCTGATAGTCAAAATTGCCCAGTGGCTGGAGCACCTCGCGTACGTTCTGGGTCTGAACGTGAGTGCACTTGAACGGAACTAATATCGTACAGTGAGACAGATGAGAACTTCGACGTTGCTCTCTATGGCGACAAGTTTCTTCGGCAATTTGTACGTATGATTGATGCATTCAATGCTCACATTTCATCTCTGCTGAATTGACGTTGACACAGGATCCAATTCCCATGAAGCCTCCCCCCCAGCATCGCACAAGCTCCAAGGTCAGGGTAAGTCTTTCCGAGTTTAAACCAAGGGTGTGCTGACATGTATACTCAGCGCAAACCGGCTAATCGTCGGGACGGCGACGACGAGCACGACAGTAAGTTTACCCTTGAACATACCGGCATAGGAAGTCCTAAACTCACAGCGGTCAGCTCCGAGAAACAAGCGCAGCCGCGCCACTCGGGGTAGCAGGGTTAGGATTACTGCAAGATAAACAGAAATATTATGTTCCGACAGGCAAGCCGGCCTCCGCGATTGTTTGCGTCCGTCCGAAAACTAGGCTAGTAATTGAGAAGGTCATGTCCCGAAGCACTAGAAAATTGCACCAGTTTGTGTTTATCTTGAGGGCCTCGGTCCATCTTCACTGGCTCTCATAGGAATAATGATACACATTTCCTACAGCTTGCACAACTACATAAGAACGTGTTTGTACGCTTCTCGTGACACTACTGAAGGGAATGCACACTTGGAGAGGAAGATGTACCCAGTAGTAAAATAATGTTGTCTGCAAAGAGCCAGGCTCTTCGCACTATTTATCTTCTCAGGGCAGTCCGTGGGACTGCTCCCTCTGTCTGCCATGATGCGGGCCGTCAAGGACGCGTCAGCTGGGGGTGAGTGGGTATCGGCGGCGTTCGACGGGGAGGGCATGTGTTTCGCGTGGCTCTGCGGTCGGGCGCTCAGCCAGATGATTGCGAGCGGCAAGACTGGTGGTCAGGAGGCTGCGGGCGTGCCGGAGCGGTTTTCCGCGTTCGTTCTTGGTAACTGGGCAGCGTGGATAGTCGGAATGTGACGCGGAGAGAGGCGCATCACGGGATGTATCCTCGCATAGTTAAAGCATTGTCATGGGAGAATCGAGGGACATAGTCAGAGTGGTCATGGGAGGCTAAGCAACAAGGACGACTACCAAAGAAAGTAAACTGTTCGATCTTCTTAGTTACCTAGGTACCTATGGTGGGCAATTTAGTTTGTGGTCACGAGAAACAGGGTCCGCAGTTCAAGATTTGATATCACTTTTCACGCGAGATTACGGTGTTTAAGAGAAGCCTTCCGATTGAATGTTGATGGCCACGTTGCTGCGGACACAAAATTGTCCTATTATTTGACCAATCCCTCTTCCAGACGTCCCTTTTCATTAGACACAGATGTCTTCAATCCTAACGGCCGATCCAATTCTCTCCAGTCGTCTTTCCTCCGCTCAGCACCAACTTTAGCTCACTCCATTCACCAACCTGAACTGGTTTGGTGTTCTCAGTCATGCCAACCCGCAAATCCGTCCCGACTACTTCGTTGGCAAAGAAGCACCCGGCTTCACCACGAGCTCATCAGTGAGCACGACTCGGGCAGGGGGAACGTTTACGTTCATGTCATCGCCCATGGAAGTCCGCTTGTTGGTGAAGTATTGCTCAGCCCGAGTCACAATCGCCTTCTGAGCATTTCCATCGAGCTGGAAGGTGGACACCAGGTTCTTGTCGACCTGGTCCCAGGTGGCGTTGGCCGGGCCCGGCTGGTTGTAGAGGCTTCCCAGCTGATCGATCTCGTCGCGAACGTTGGTGAGGCTGGTGATGAGGTCTTGCTTCTTGCCGGCACTCCCCTGTGGGATGGAGTGCTGCATAGTGAGCCCGAAGCCGTGACAACTGACGTAGGAGTTGTCACGTTGGCGGATGGCCTCCTCAACTGCCTGGAGGCGGGCCTGGTCCCAAGCAAGCTTGCGGATATCTCGGACAAATAGGCCCTTGAGGGTGGGAACGGTCTTTCGTTTCAGGTGCCTATCCGCAGTGGTGTACTCGTTGGCGGCGCGCTCATAGCCATGGACTTCGGCTAGATGGTCCCACAGGTGGTCCATTCTGATATTTCCTGTGAGAGCGGTGCAACCCTGGACAGGGCACGATCGGTCAGGGGCCGGTTGTTGTACAGCCGGCTGCTGGACCACGGGCTGCTGGGCGATGGGTTGGTGCTGAACGATGGGCTGTTGCTGTATGATGGGCTGCTGCTGGACGATTGGTTGCTGCTGGACCACGGGTTGGCGGATGATGGGCTGCTGGGCGGCAGCCCGCAGGTTGGCCCACTGGGCCATGGCCTGGGCCAAGCCCATCTCCTCTGCCTCCTCCTCTGTCAACAGCGGAGCAATTGGGTACTGATGATCAAAGAGCTCGTAGAGCTCCTCCTCGCTCCAGATCTTTTGGGGTGCCATTTTGTATTGACTTGTCGGGGATGGGTGACAATGGGAGGGTGCTCAATGTTTGTTGACTTCAAAACGAGCAGGCTGGCAGGAGAGGTCGCAGTTTGATTGAAAAAATCACTGCGCTGGTGCAAGGAGCGTCGTTGACCAGAGCACGTCACCAGCTCAGACCAAGCTCTCAAGAAAAGCTGGTCTGCCCTGAGGTGATCCCCCATCCCACCGGGGTCGGGGTTGGCGTCGGTATCCCGGGTGCCCACGATGGCTCTCATGGCCGCATGGCTTTTTGTGTGCCATGTTGCCAGTCTGGCCATGCACTCGGACCATGGCTGTTGCACCCAGATGACCGCCATTGTGCCAGGCATTAGCCATCCACCAACCAACACCAGAGAACTCGTGAATTCATAGCCTGCTGTATGAAAAGATTGTTAGCAACATGAACCTATTTGCAGAATTCGTGCACTTACGGGACCTCTGTACCCTTGGGGCTGCGTCGGGGGACCTCTGTGCCCTTGAAGTAGTGTCGGGAGGATAGAAAAAGAATGAAGTCCCAAGCCTCTGAGAAGAGTTCCTTCCTTTAAATAGTGCGGAGTCGGCCCGGCCGGCATCGGATCGGATTATAATAATACCAGTCCCTATCACCGGAGGCAGTTATTGTGTCTGCGGCTCTTTTGTGCGCCCCTTTGTGCTTTGCAGCCCAATGTATGCGGGTCTCTAATAGGTTGAGTCGTCCAATGTTTGAGTATAGGGTTCTATGATAGGTGGCGTCGTCCGGTTCTTGAAGAGAGAGTGTTCGACATTTGCATTCACTGTGCCAGTCCCAGATGAGGACATCAAGCTTTCAGGGAGGGCTGACGGGCCATCGTCTCGTCTCGAAAGGTAGTTTATTCCTCGCACCTATTGTTCGAGAACTCTCTGGAAACACTATTAGGCATTCTTTTTAGTCCTCGAGCCCGAGGCCTAACCACGGGTTTGAATAATTGTACAATGGGCTTTATGGGAGCAGCTAAGCTAACACTTGTTTCCCCCAAGGCGAACCGTAACTAACGGCTTGTTTCCCCCATGGAGAAATGGTATCTCTCTCGATGGCTTCCTCGACTCGGGTGAGAGTGCGCAGAGACTGCAACTTATCAAATTCTGCCACGGCAGCAGAATGCGTGAATGGATAGCAACCAATGAGGCCCATGAAACGGACAGTCCGGGTCATCAAGTCGGGTAATTCATCGCAGCTTGAGAGGCCAGCGTGATGCCATGGCAGAGGCGTCGCCTACTCCTTGTTTTCCATGGTTGAATCCTCCTTGCCTTCTCCACCAACATCATGCTCTGGCTCGCCGGTCTTGCTGCTTGCGGCAACCGTTGAATGCGTACCACTGTTCTCCTTGTCGTGATCATCGATGTCCGTGCCCATGGTCTGGATTCCGTTGCGGCTCGAAGAATTGGCGCCAGACGTCTCATCCTTGGGGCCGACGCCACGACCGGCCTCCATGCTTCCCTGAACCACCTCAACCTCGTTACTCTGACCCTGCTTGCCGACAGCGGGAGCATCGATCGTAGACGGACCATCCGACTTGCCGTCCTTGTTCTTGACCATGCGGTATTTCGCCTTACAAGCCATCCATGTGTGGCGAGGGAGCACCTGCGGGGCAGAGAAATTGAATGGGTCAGCTGCGATTCAAATTTCATGCTGCGGGGTTTTCATCTCCAGTGGTGCTCACATTGACGATATCGCCCCAGTCCCGGCCGAAATCTCTACATGCGACCAGTATGTTGATCTCATCGTCTGTCCAGCGAAAGTTCTTCTGGGCCTTGTTCGCGGCATCGCTCGCCGATCCTGCTGGACCGGCTGACAGCGGTGACGGGCGCGAGGGGGTTGGGTCCTGGCGGGCTCGCTTTGAGGGTCGCTTCAGGAGCTTGTCTTGGGAAAAGGCGTCGATTGGATCTGAAACGTTCCGGAGGCGCTTGGTCGTCTGGATGAAGTTGGCGCGAGCTGAGGTATCTTCTTGGGACGCCGCCAGCTGATTGAGAGCCTTGTAACCCTTCTCGACCTCATGACGGAGAGGACGGGGCGCCTCGAAGGTAGTCCATGTCGAAATGGAGGTACCTGAGTGGGCGCTCTGGACAGCCGGAGAGTCGTCGGTCATCTCAGTTTCAACCTGCTGGAAGCCGTAGTATTCGTCTGCACCGCTAAGAATGTAAGGCGACGACTTGCTAACGGGGGCCGCTGTAGTGTAGCTAGGCACGTCGAAAGGGTCGTACTCGTCTGGCTCGAGGTACATGCAGGCATTCATGCCCTGATCCTCGAAGGCCATCTGTCCGATGTCATTGACGACCCCACTGACGAGGTTGCAGACACAGTTTCTGAACCATTCAGTCACGACATGGTTCCTGTGACGGCGTCAGCTTCAATTTCGTTGACTTTCGAGATGGGGGCTGCTCACTCCTTATGAGAAATGTCGTTCCATTGCTGGGCGGCACGCGCGGCACCAACGCCGGCGTATGTCACGACTTCTGAGAGGGGGATCTCGAAACGGTGTCGGTGGTCCTTTGCGACCTTCTCAATCTGGGTCGCAATCGCAGCTCTGAAAGATTGCAGATCGATCACAGGCCTTGTTACCCGTCAGTACATGTTATGACGCGGCGATGCTAAGAACATTGCATGGCTTACCTTCTCATAAAGCCCACAGCTCGAAAGCGAAGCACACTCTCAGCTGCCTGACAGCTGAGCTGAATGACAGCCCTGCGTGTTGTCAGCTTCCAGGGAATGACGCAGATGTGGACAGGCAGAAGGTCCCGCTTAGTGAAGAACTCACGAAGTATCCATTGTCAGCGATTATGGCGCAAAATGCTGGGGAGCACAAGTTGAGTATCGATGGCGGTTGTTGGTCTTCGAGGTTGTATTGGTTTGAATGGATTGGCTCGCGAGGCAAGTCGTAGCTGTGGGTTGACAGGGGAAGAACTCGACGAAAGCAACTTCTCGAGGTAGATGCAGCATGAAGTAGCCCAGCAGAGGTTTGAATTCACTTTGGCAGCCCCAGGTGTGGTCACCAAGGTGGTGTCCACCTTCAATCCATTCACTTGAAAGGGGTCCGATTCTGAGCTGAGGAATCAAAAGCAGGCACAAAAACTGAAGGACTGTGTTGTGGGCCTAACATCGGTGCCCGGGAAATTTTGAAGGCATGAATGGTATGCCAGCTCCATAGCAGATGTGATCGTGTCTCAGGCACTGGTTCTCTGATTTTCCCCTTCGTTTCAATTCTGGAATTATCTTCACTTGTCCTGAGACCATCCTAGTGATTCTGTAGTCTTTTGGTGATGTGGCACCTTCGACACTAACTAAGCCGCTATACTTCGGCAGAGTTCCATTCTGCCGTGTGCTGATCTGATGGGTGCTTCATTTTTCTCGGTGACCATCAGGAGTGGCAGTTTGAGAGGTTGGTGTCTAAATGAATGAGCAAGAGTGGCATTAATGTAAGGGGTAAGGAGAGGGGAACGCCCGTATGAGGCCTGAGTCTAGTATGGGTACAACAGAAAATGAACAAAAAATTGAAGAGGCTGCCCGGATGTCGACTCCAGCAATGCTGGCTTCCGTCCCGGCTGCAATGGAAGACTAAGGCTGACAACTGCCCGATCCGGATGTGGGAGCTGTCATGAATCATGCGCAGCCCTGTGAGCTGACCAATGCACGAGACTGGTAGTCCTCCGGAATTGCAAGCCACATGTAAATAGTCGACACCAATTTCATAGCCTGTGATGATTTCCGTGATGTCTGAGGGACACGTTTCCGCCTGAATGCCCTGTTCGGAATACCATTTTGGCGTGATCCCTTGCTTTTCGTAACGTGGTCCATTCGTGACCCGCCATTGTCACCTGGCCACACTCAATCACCTAGCCATCCTTCTTCTCCAGCAGCTCCAAGTTCTTCTTGATCAAGGTGAACATCATGTCCGACTCCTCCTCTCGAGCTTCATCAGCTCTGCGATGGGCAGCCTGAAGGTCTTGAAAGCCTTGGGCATGTGCTTGACTCTGGGTGTCGAGAAGATTGTGCAGCTGTGCATTCTGAGTCTGGCGAACGCTCTCGTTACGGGAAGAAATGCGCATGACTGTTACAATCTCTTCAGACAGTTCTCCTCCCGGTCCTGATCCACCACCCATTGGGTTCATTCCCATGATGATTGGCGACCCGCCAAGGATCGTGCCCGGCTGCATGTTTCCGGGAAGAGGGAGTTGCTTGTCGCAAGGTAGTGTCCCAATCCTGCAACACGGTCTCGTCCTTCTCGATCGCAGTTTGCGTCCACTCCGGGTCTCCAGATCTCGCTCTGTGCCATTCCTCGTTGAACCTGACCATCAATTGGACATAGTTTCGGGCATTGCATGCTGCAATCCGCAAAGATTTCGGCAGCCATGCGAGAACCTGGCCTGACAGGAAAGGGAGCACTGGTAGTGCTGGCCTTGCTCCACCAGGGGACGGATTTGCTCCTTGAGCAGCAGCGCCACCAAATGCCTGATTGGCGTGAGGCTGTTCGAGGGCATTCGATGCTTGGTGGTCTTGTCCCTGGCCAGAGGGTCCAGGCTGTGCGGGGCGAGGTGATTTTGGCAGGATTCGCTGGAACTTGTTGGCTTGGACAGAGGTGTCACCATCATGAGCTGGGTTCTTCTTGGACGATGGTCCCGCGCTGCTTCCGCCAGAGTCATTGGCAAGTCGGGATGCATTGGTCATGGTGTCGTGATCACGCTTGCGGCTTGGGCCACCGCCGGCACCTCCCTTTGACTTTGTGCTCTCGGATATCTTGTAATTGGCCATCCAGGCTTTAGCAGCCTTACGAGCTTTGGCGATGGCTGCATCGCTCATATCCGGGCTTCCACCTCCCCGGGCAATTGCCAACTCTCGCTCAAGATCACCGGGGCTGTTCTGCTTTGCATTTCCAACACCCTCTCTGTGAGGCGTGGAAGGGGTGTCGATAGAACCATGTTCTGGTTCTTCACCATGGCTAAATGTTAGCTTCATGATCACAGACTCATCACCAGGGTGAATGCCATCCATACCAGACTGGCCATGGGCCTTGGAAGAAGTGGTGGGCATTGTCGCGGTCGGCTTGCCCGTGGCGCTGTGCTTGGCGTTGGGCATCATTGATCGGGATGGGGATGGTGTCGGCATGAAGAATCAGTCGACAGATCACAACTCGCACTTGGCAAGCTGAGTTGGTTTGGGAAGGAAATGCAGAAGGCTGTAGAGGTTGGTCTGAGAAGGAAATTCAGTAAGCTGCGAAGGTTTGTTTGCGGGGTTAAAGAGCCCAGTGCGTCGCGGGGGAGGATCTGATGTAGTTTGTTCTCTTCTCTAGCACCATATGTTATCGATACCATGGACAGCTACATACTTGACAGCCACCCAAGTCATAGCCATGTACTTGATCAAAGTTTTTCCGGTACCTTGCGGCTTGTCACTCAGAGTGAGCAAGTTCTATGATGAATACATTAACAAGAATAACTATTTACGGAGCCTGGAAGTTATACATTGACGAAGATTATCCTTTGGATATCCAACTAGACCCTGTATTCAGCCTTGCTGCTTCAACTTAAGTGTAGAATTGGAGGACCTTGCCGAGATTTTTATTGTTGATTTGGCATTTTAGGTTGATACAAAGGCATTATATTCTTCATATCTACTTGCAAGTCTCTGATACCTATACTCTGATCGGTCAAGAACAGAGTGCGTGGACAGTATCTGTGCTGAACATACAATGGTAGCTGCTGAAAGATGTTAACAGCAGCCCAGGGTGTAGGCACGCAGAATGTAAAAGACGAAATCGCATTTTGACGTGTTTTTCTAGGTTCTGTAATTGATGAGGAGGCAAGCAAACCTCACCATGAACAAGTAGTGACGGGATTTTGAAACAATTAGCCGGTGGCCCACTTTGTAGTTGGGTCGAACTGGATACTGTTGCTCTGATCCTAGGGCCGTGGAACATTGAATGGAATGGCCAGGTATCTCAAGACAAGATATGCTGAAGACATATTTCTTGCACAGACCTCCCTGAATTTTAAACGAACATTATATGTATTGTCTTTGTTGAAGTGCACATTTTGATATCTCATCCCGATGATGCTGATAATATGAGTTCAGCTCAGGGCTGTTTGTGCTTGTTGCCCGGGCGAGGAAGACACGTCTGTTGACACTGATTAGAACCCAACGCGTTGTCAATCCATGGCCCCGCCTGCATCGCAGACCGAGCCTTGTGAATTACTACCAAGGAACAACACCGCGTCCTGCAGAACGCGTGTGTCACCCGTAGCCATATCCCACGGCCTACAAAAGTCTCCCCGCAAGATGTGTGTCATCATCCATTACCTTTGTCAGAACTGCAAGAAGGAGACGGGTCAGCGTGA
The DNA here is from genome assembly GCA_018137895.1 of Diaporthe sp. DP-2020a. NCBI lineage: Eukaryota > Fungi > Ascomycota > Sordariomycetes > Diaporthales > Diaporthaceae > Diaporthe > Diaporthe sp. DP-2020a. The sequence goes on from JACVEP010000437.1 coordinate 66,265, forward strand.
CTATGTGAGCCATACCGATGGTCAGCGTTTCACCATTCCCGACCCCAAGAGTAAGTCAGCTCCTCATGATGCTGTGATGGTCCAGTCGCGAGTGCCGCCACACTCGAGGCGTGTTTCCCTTCTTGTGCCCACGTCGGGCCAGCACCATGCGATAGCTTTGGTGGCTGGTCACTGGCACAGAATGTACCACTTTGTTCTTTCCTAGTTCGGATTCCACTCTTCTTTGCCTTGGTTGCTGACTTGGCATGCTTTAGTGAAGGTCGTCTCGTTCTGTCCCGACATCCGACCATACCGCGCCGTTCTCCATGATCCCTCTCTCCAGTCCCCCGGTTTTCGCTGCATGAACCCCCTGTGCTCAGACGTCAAAGTCAATTTCAACGCCAAGAAGTGCCAGAAGCAGGACGCAAGAATTCTTGCGAGGCTGCGTGACACCGAGTACAAGGTCACACTTGAGGGCCAGAGCTGTATGGACGTCAAGAAGATGTTGGAGAGCAAGGGCTTAGACAAGGGGGACATTCAGAAGCTTCCTGGAGCCAGGCTTCAGAAGTGGAATCTGTACACGGAGGACAAGCTCAAGAAAATGGCTGCGAATGGTGACAGCTACGAAGACATGAAGATGGTGAGATCACAATGATTTTCTTTGTTGTCTGTGCAGCTTTCAGTATCACTAACACCTGCTCTTACAGGCGCTCAAGGCTATCACTGGCCTCAACTACATCACCTACGAAATCATCGCCAAGGCTGCCTCATTGAAACTCTACGACTCTCTGTTCCCACCCGAGCAAGTCAGACGTGAAAGGACACATGTGCAATTTTATCAAATCAGATAAGCCGTGCCTCATTCGAACAGCTGGTATAGAGAAGCGATGGGCCCAGGTGAGACACGAGGTCTTCGGAAGACAAACCATGGTAACAATGGCATCTTGTTGTTTCATTATCCAAGCCTCCTTGGCATGATGCCTCGAGTCTCTGCGAATCGATCATCGAACAGACTGTACTGACCGGAAAGCTTTCTGGGGCTGTCTTGGAAAGATGGCACATTTTAAGGCAGACATACTAGCTGAATGATGTACTCACAAAACTCTTGACGATGCCTGTGAAGGAGGGTCACATTGTTATTGTTCTTTGCCTTTGTGACCTTAGTACGGACATGGGTTAGTTTCATGGAAACGTCTCAAGATAGCTGCATGGCCAAAGGCAGGGTGCTGTTTTTGCAAGGCAAAGTCTGTTCGCATTATGTCCAAGGCACGATGCACCCGTTCAGGCAAGTAGTGTTCTTTTGCCCCCAAAATCAATCTTTAATAGCCGTGGGAAGCCAGAGGAAAGCTACGTTCTTCACTCCATGGCAAGCAGGCCAGACAACACAATGTCATCAACAATGTACAGCTTTGATCAGGGGGTGCAACCATTACCTCTGGCATATTCGTGGTCAGCAACCCTTCATAGTAAGCAAGCAACCAAGCCAATCGTGCCAGTCTTTTTCCGCTCAAGCTAACTCATTTCATAGATCGAGACAGAGAGGTCCCACGATTCTTGTTCAGAGGCTTCAACAAGCGTTCCGGTGGCAATTCAGATCTGAACACCCCAATAGCCATTACTCCTCATGCATTCTATGGCATACCCAAGGACACTCAGGATGACAGCTGGATCGGTTCCACAATCAGGGCTATATTCGGTCCGCGTCGCCAATTTGACCCTCCAAAACCCGTCAGGCTCCAGGAAATGTCCTACTCGCGCCTGAGAAAAGAGGTTTGCGGCCACCTAGCCGGGGACAGAAAGATGAACTCGCACTTCAGTTCCTGGACCGCGGACCTCCAGACTGCCATGAATTTCGCAAAGGGCGGGCCCTCGCCGCACATTGGCGTATTGGATACTCAGAGCCGCCATGATGACAACACGATCATGCATGTCCTCGCCCTTTGGGAAGCTGGCTTGAGCAACTGGAAGTACCCTGAAGAATACCTCGTGTATGGCCCGGTACAGGGGAAGTCTTACACCTGTATGACTCTGGCTTGGCAGATGTTCCCCACTGACCTTTTCTTCGACCTCTGGATCATGCTGTCACCGGAGACCAAGCTGGCACATATTTGGAAAGCGCGTGACCGAACCGTTCGCCACTCATACTACCGTGTTGGAGACGCGTGGCTTAGGACGTTCTTGGGCGCATGCAGAGGCTGGCCGCTCTTTCTGACAGTCATCGCTGCTGAATGGGGTCGCTCCCGGGCAAACGCGGCGTTTGCCCGAAGCCCTTACATAATGCAGAGAGTCGAGATTCCAAGGGTTGAAGACATGGAAGAGGTGATCTCTGACCTATCAGGGCTTCTGGAAGCGGCTGCCAGAAGTCCTGATATCTTACTGCCTCTCTACAACCCGCACACCTATAGGACTCACCTTCCAGGCGTCGATTACATGCTCTGGCTCTTGGGGGACATGGAGACTAAGATCACGGTGCTACTTCGCAGGCCACAACCCGAGCCCTTTTCGCTCATGGATTATTTATGGCCACCAAACTCAGGTGATCAGAGGAAGACCAACGAGTTGGAGGCAACTGGCGATTCGGAAACACAGAACAAGGAAGTGAAGAAGTAGTCGACAATGGGAACAACCGGCAGGGGACTGAACATCGTGAGGTATTTGATCCTATGCAAGCATGATAGATCGCAAATGCGCAAAATGGGACTTGGTAGATGGGACATGAGTCTTCATGCCCGCTGCCGCAAGTGTTTGCTGGGATGTAATGAGCTCAGGGTTAGTCCGTGTAGAGTTGTATTCTGTAATCCCTGCCACCGCACACGTGGGATGAACTGTTGGAGACAGTGGATGGACATGCACACCTTGCATGCTCATGCACTACACATCCGCAGACTCTATGATGCAGCGTAGCATTATGACTCCCGCATCAATCCTTGATCCCGCTTCAAGCCGAGGGGTTCATGGGCGCCATGCTCGTTTTCACACCGAAGCCTCCCATGGCACTATCCACGTGGGCGCCGATTTGACAACACCACACCGAGTCGGCCCATATAAACGAAAGCACTTCCACCTCTGCCTTAAGACGCATCATCTCAAGAGCATCTCCAGCTCATCTCAATTGTTCTATCGCTTACCAAGATGCAAATCCCCTTGTCTGTCCTTTTAGCTCCTCTGGCTGCCCAAGCCGTCAACATCGTCCTTTCAAACGACGATGGCTGGGCCGAGAAGAACATCCGCGTTTTCTATGATGCCCTCACTAGCGCAGGCGTAAGCGTGATCATCTCCGCCGCGGCTGATAATAGATCAGGCACCGGCTCATCAGATGCTACGCCCGGAACGGTGACCTCGGGCTGCGAGTTCAATAGCTGCCCGGCTGGGAGCCCACCTTACGGATCAGACAGTTCCAACCCCCGGTTCAACTATGTCAACTCGTATCCTGTCACGTCCATCAGGTACGGGATCCAGACTCTGTCACCCAAGTTCTTCGGAGGTGCTCCAGACATCGCCGTTGCCGGCTACAACGTCGGAGGTAAGACCCCTCTACTACCCAAAATCGCCCCTGATACTCACCATCCACCAGCAAACCTCGGCTCCACAACCCTCATCTCCGGCACGGTCGGCGCAGCCACCGAGGCCGCGCTCGAGGGCATCCCGGCCATCGCCTTCAGCGGCACCTCGGGCTCGCAGGTGTCCTACACGACCGCCACGCAGACCTACCAGACCGTCTACGCCCAGCTCTCCACCAACGTCACCACCACTCTCGTCGGCTCCGGGAAGCCCTACCTACCCGATGGCATCTGGCTCAACGTCAACTACCCGACCGTGAGCAGCAGCACGTGCTCGTCCGCCTCGCGGTTCAAGTTCGTGCTCTCGCGCATCAACTCGGCCTCCTCGTCGACTGCCGCGGACGTCCGGACGTGTGGGTCCACGCGCCTCCCGACGGAGAGCTCTGTTGTTGGTACTTCAGGGTGCTATGCCAGTATTAGTGTTGGGGTCGCGAGCAACAAGAAGGATGCTAGTGCTGCTCAGCAGGCTGTTGTTCTGGGAAAGCTACAGTCCATTCTATCTTGTCTGCCCTGAGCCATAGAAATGCTATGAGACCGCCTTGGCAGACTTGTTCGTTCTGGCAGGGAGGAAAGTGGCGGTTGATCATTGCCGGAAAATTCATGATCATCTCACTTTTCCTGGTGCGTCATGTTATTAGTGGGAACCCTTTGCAGTGAGTTCGCCGAGATCGAAGGGCTAACGCGCTATTTGAAGGAGTGTGATCTATTCATGTATATATAGGTGAGACACAATTTACAAGACTTGGCCATATACCAAGTAAAGTCTGGTATCATGGGCCGCTCAATGCCACACGTCTATGTGACACAGTACGTATTCTGTGTTTGATTCTGTAGCGAACGTGATGAATGCCATGGCCATGGCGTACTGGAATGAAAGTACAGCGAGCCTGGTCATCTGGATTCTTCGAAGGAAGGTATTTGAAACGATTGTATGATATCTAGCGTTGGGCCACAGTAGTTGGTTGTATTTAGGATGGAAAGGTCGGACTTTTGAGTCATTATTTTAAAAAAGAGTGTCATCGATCAAGAAGCCAAGATAACAAAGAGAGCCAACATCAGGTCACCATTGGGGTACGGATCGAAGGGGCGTGCTTTATCCGAGGGAGCTCTTGACCGCCTCGGGGAAGGCCACATCAACCATGGCGAATCCAGCATCCCAGATGCCAACACCGCCAAACCCGGTGAGGTTCATGTTCTTCACCGATGTGATAGTCTTCTTGATCTCGTCAGCAGACTGGATGTTCGTGCTGGCCGCGCCCTCGCCACCGGGGACACCGAGGAACAGCTGCGGGCTGGGGCTGGCAGCAGCGAACTTCTTGGCCCAGGCCTTGATCGCGCTGTCGAAGTCGCTGCCACCGATGCCTTGGGCCTCGTTGTTGTAGAACTGGACGTTGACAAAGTCCAGCATGGGCAGCACGCTGTCGGGTATGGAGGACTCGGCGTCGTCGAAGAACGCACACATGGGTTCCGCGCTCATAAAGTAGTCCTTCGAGGAATCAGAGTTCATCTTGCTCCTGATTTCGGTCACAAATTCCTTGTAGAACGAGCCGTTGCCTGACTCGTTGTCCAGATCCAGGCCGTCGAGCTTGACCTTGGTCGAGCTTCCAAAAGGCCTGATGTCTTCTGAATCCGTGCCTCCGAGATAGAGGTTCCTATGAAATAAATCATTAGCATATGTTGAACATCTTCCCCTTGTTGATACATACCAGACTTGGTCCGCAGCCTCCTTGGCCTCATCCTCGCTGCCAAAGGTGGCGTTCGAATATCTCTCGTCACCACCGAAGGAGATCATGACTTTTTTGCCCTTTCCCTGACAGTCAGAAATTTGATCGGCGATACTCGTGCCTCCCTCGGCCGCCACTGTGCCATCGAAAAGTTCAAAGCCCTCCTTTTTCGACTGGGCGTCGCTCGGGCTGCCGGTGTCTTTGCCCATGTTAAGCTTCGGCGGGTTCAAACTGGTGATGAAAGCGAGGATGATGATGTCAAAGTTGTCGTTTTCGCAAACGTCGGAGAGCGTCCCAGGCTCTGTGCTCTGACCGAAGAAGGTCATGACGCTGGTTCCATCTCCCACGCCAGCACGCTTGACCGTGCGCTGGGAAAGATGCGGGGCGTAGGGAGCAGCATTCGCGGAGCAGGCGGCGAGGGAAATCGCAGCGAGAGTTGGGAGTCTCATTATTAATTAGTTGTGGAATAAATTAGGGAAAGCAGCTTGCACAGCAAGTTGGATCAATGAGTGGAGATGAGTTGATCAAAAAGAGACTGTAAAGACTGTGAGAATCCGCAATGAATAGACCTAACTCGCCAGGAGCTGGTATCTTGTAAAGAAAATTAACTGAAATGAAAATGAAGCTGGAGAGACTGGATGCTGTGTTGGGAGTGGTGAGGAAAAAGCATCGATGCCAAGGCGATGACCTGAATTTATATACAATTCAACCATACATCAATTCCCACGCGCAAGGTGTATCGTCGGGTGTTCGCAAGTCTTGAATCGTACCATCTGTGGCTGTCAGCAGGTCTGCGGCGCATTCGGGGGAGAATTGACGAGGCATCCATTCGTTAGGCCGTCTTAGGCGGCCATGTTTTTGCATTCTGTCAGGCAGGCCTCTCGTATGAGTTTTGAAGAGAGGACTACGCAGAACCAAAGATTGCCGAGGGGCCGTCAAGAAAGGTTAACGAGGACGGCGTGTTGATGACGGCGAAGAGGACAAGCATGGCGGCCCGCTCATGATTGGCTCTTCCGAGCTCCCGGATGCACACGATGGTCGGCAAGGGATCGGCGCCGTGGTGGCCTGGGTGGCCGACCGCCCGGCCCACGGAAACGTTCCGGACATCGCACCATGCTTACTGGATAACAAAAACCGGCAATGTGGAGACCTTTGGCCAGAAGGGCTCCAGAATCACCCGGCTTGGCTCTTGGGGGCCGATTCGGGCCATGCCGAAATGTTCTCCAACAGTGACGGGCCTTGAGTATGGCCTCGTCTATTTCCTTGGGGACTGGCGCCGCATCCTTCATACCCAGGGGAACCAAGTCAGCCTCCTAGCCCCTGTTGTCTTCAGATCCACGATGCGAATGGTTCGTTCTTGAAACAGGCACATGCGCCCGCCTCTAGGTGTCCCTCTGGTCGCCAGATTAGGCCCACGTTGATGTCTCTGAACAAACATCAGTAACCACTCGTCAAATCATCACGTAGGACGCTTCACGACAACTGGGCCACACTTGATGGTGTATGTAGGTAGCGTCTGACAGTAATCTAGATCAGAAGGATGCGTAGGATCTGTCTTTCCGCATACCCCCGCAGAAAAGCTTGCCTACTGCGTCTTAAAGGGAAGTTAGTTAGACCAAAGGTTGGGATTAGCGTGGCACATGTCATCTGAGTATGTGCAATACTTGATAAGCGTTGATGGAAGGATCTCGAGCGGAACTTTCCGACCACATCCCACACATTTTATTTGTCAGCTCGGATGCCCTTCGGTTAACAGTCTTGTAGCTCATATACTTAAAACGTTGTCTATACTTCTTCCAGTAAAAGTCGTTTTAAGCCTCATCCTGCAACATTGCCCAGACAGCATGAGGAGAAATAGTCATTACATGTTAGAACATCTCACAAGCTTTTGTTCTCCGAAATAGCATCTTCATATCATTGCCTCTTTTATTCAGTTGCTCTCTGCGTTTATGTCACCCGGACAGTCTGGTAATTACTGCCATAACTGCGGAAAGTCCAATATGTCCTGGAGACCTAAACTAATACTGCCTCGTGATTGACTTTCTTGGCCACTCTCGCATAAATCCTCAGTTCCGCCTAGAGTCATTGCGTACTCTCGAAGGAACAGTTGAAATTCAGGGCAGAGGCCAGGTTTCATGTTTGGTGCCAACATTTGGTACCTGGACACAGTTTAGCAGCTCTCTAGTCTGTCGAAGGGGCAGGGAGGCGGTACATGTGAGCTATTAGGCTGCCAAATTCACGAACCATGCGAGTTTTGTAGCCAAGATTCGCAAAACGCTGCAAGGAAGGTTAGGATGTCCACGAGAGAAGCGAGAATATGGCGCGATGCAGTCATCCACTAGCGTCATCCTCTGTGCCACATCCGGTGTGATGATCCTCCACACGTGCTTTCAAAATACCCAATCTTCGAGTCGTTAAGGATATTCATCATGGAAAGGCATGGGGATTTTGAGATCGCTTCTTGCAATTACTCACTCGGCGTGGGACATACGTCGCAGACTTCTGCGAAGCTACGTAGAGGGATGACATGTGCACATCCGAAAGCTCCGCGAATGTGGTGGGTCCCAGTCAGCACCCAGGGCACAACACTATTCTCCCCTATCGCCATCCTTGATCATTGTTGCTAGTGCATGCACTTCTTACTATCCCAGTTTTGCTCCCTGCCGCTGCGGTCCCAGATGTGAATTCACCCAAGATAACCCGCCTCAGATGTGAACTGCCCCATAATAATGTCAAGAACGCCTTGCTTCTGAGGTCAGCTTACTTTTAATTTCATGGTCTTGGAATTGCATAGAAACAAGGTTAGACGGGAAAGGAGCATGCAGTCTTAGGCAAAGTACAGAGTATAAAAGATGCTAGGCGGCCCCAAGGTGCTTCTCATAATGTGCTTGTGGTGTGCCTGAAGACCGCGGCAGCAACCACGTCAGTCTCATATCATCAGCAAAGCAACCACTCACCATGTCTGCACTTTCAATACCCTACCTTGACCCGCTCAACCAGGCGTTGGCAAGCATCACTACGCCTGAGATTCTGGCAAACCTCACTCTCCCCGAGTACCTCGCAACGTTTGGTCCATCCCAGCAGCACGAAAAGCTGGGAGGCGTGGACCGAAGCAGCTTTACGGCGCCTGTTGAGGGCGGTGTGGAGCTGTGGATATACAAGACCGAGGGCGTACCCAATGATCCCCCGCTGCCATACATCTTCTTCATCCACGGTGGTGGTTGGTCCGTTGGAAGGTATGTAAGCAGATGGTAAAGCTAAAGGGGGGCGGGCTAACTAAACCCAACTGCCAACAGTATCGAAGAATATGACAGTATTGTTCGCGATCTAGCCCTGCAGACCGGTTTCCCGGTCGTGTTTCCCGAATACACCCTTGCCCCAGAAGTCCAGTTCCCTGTGCAGCACGAGCAGTGCTACGAGTCCCTCAAGTGGCTGACGGAGAACGGCGAGACGCTGGGTCTCCAAGGGACGAACTTCACGCTGGCAGGAGACAGTGCAGGTGGTGAGTCCATTCGACGCAACCAGGCCTACGAATTCACTGACCTATGTACTGACTTATCGCAGGCCATCTGACAGCCGGTCTAAACATAATGTCCATCGAAAGGCAAGAATTCAAGATCCCATACAACGTCATAATCTGCCCGGCAACCTCAACAGACCTCACCGTAGCGCCCACCCTGTCCGAGTACGAGCTGTTCGGCGGTCCCTTCATCTCGGTGCCCATCGTGCGCGCCATGGCGCAGAACTACATGCCGCGCGCCGAGGACCGCGCCTCGGCGCTCGGGTCGCCCCGGGCCATGCCGGACGAGGTGGCGGCGCAGTTCCCGCCGACGCTGATCGTGGTCGGCAGCGCGGACCCGCTCCGCTCCGCCGGGGAGCTGCTGGGGGAGAAGCTCCAGGGGCAGGGCGTGGACTGCGCGGTTGTCGTGGGCTATGGGCAGCTTCATGACACGATTGTTGCGGAGGCGACTAGGAAGGGCCCTACGCCTAGTGCGATGTTGACGCTGATTGTTGCTGAGATTAAGCAGAGGCTTGCTGGGTAGGTGTGTTGAATCACTAGCGATCAAGAGGTCATGGGGGTCATTTGTGGATATATTCGGGTAAATGACACCAAGCGTGAGGCGACGAGAACAAGGTGGAGATCGACCGATGCCTTCCAGCCCGTCTTCTCAGCCAGTGTTCCTCCCAACGCTTCCTCAATAATCATATATACAAGAATCCAAAGGTCATCCCACGAACCCTTTAACCCGTCCACAGCGTTGGGCCGGGCATGGCGTAGCTCGTAATGGTGGTGTAAGGGTTGAAGTAAATGCCGGGGTCGGTGTTCTTGTAGAGTGCCGTGCCGACAGTGCCTGTGGGGTTGGCGGTGCCCGAGCCGGTGATCTTGATGTTGAAGCACTGCGGGTAGTTCTGCGCGCCGTTGAGCGAGCCGGCGCCGTGCAGGGCGATGATCTCGTGGCGGAAGACGTAGTTTCCGGGGGCCAGCGACTTGGGCACCGCGGTTGTCCACTTGCCGCCCTGGTCGATCAGGGTCTGGGATGCCCACTTCTGGGTGCTGTAGTTGACTATAAAGCAGTAGGTTAGTAACGGTGTTGAGTTCAAGATACTGTATGGGTAACATACTTCCAACAGCCTCGATCTTAACCCACTTCAGCTGCGACTTGTCGGCCTTGGAGCAGTCGGCCGCGCACTTTGCGACGTAGGTGATGATGGGCCCATAGGGGTGCGGCCACGTCGCAGGCCAATCGAACTCGACTTTGCCACCGGCCGAGACCGTCGTTGAGAGCGTGCCGGGCGTGGCGTTGATGTGGCAGTTGATGTCCTGTGTGCCGTAGTTGTTGGGTGCCACGAAGCCACTGTCGAGGTTCTCGGCGTACCACGCGGCGATATCAGGCACGGGCTGGCCGTTCTTCTTGGCGTAGTAATAGTCGAGGATGAAGCCCTGGTTCGAGACTCCATCGGTCTTGAATGTTGTCACCATGCCATGGCCTAGCACGGTGGCGGCGAGGCCGCTCACCAGGAGGGCAACTGAAGCGATCATTGCTACGGTGTCAAACCTAGGGAGGATTCGAGGAGACGTCGGTGCAGAGACAAGGGAATGTGGACCAACTTGAAAGTGCGGCAGCCTTGCATTTATCAATTTCAAGGATGACCAGAGATCGGCAGTCCACACCGGCGGTGGGTTGACAGCCGCCGTACAACCTCTGCCTCGTGGGGGCAGCGTGGCCCGGGATGCTCACATGCCGATGCCGAGAAGCGAGCCATCACGTCGCCGTGCAATAAGAATGGCGGATTGACAGATGGACAGCGACATTGCTGACCCTCTACAGCCCTCCTGATAGGATGTTCCGGAATTGCGTCGACCGCCGCACCGAAAGAGTTAATTCGGGGACGCAGCGTCCGCGGTCTGATGTCTTGGCGTTGTACAGAAATGTGCTGCGCTTGATTGTTTCTCGCCGGCTTTAATATGGATGAAACGGGCCGCTTTCGCGCCGCGGGAAGGGAATGGCACCCTTGCGGACCATTTCGATAAATAGTTTGGCTGTAGTTCATTCTTCTGTGCTGACTCTAGGCTTGCATTCGATGTCGTGATGGCAAAGCAGACTGTTGGCCAACTCGAACTATCGACATCCTGCTGATTTGCGAATATCATCGTCAATTTGGACATCGACTCCATGAGAACGTCACGTACGATGCATATGTGCGAAAATTCCACCAGTGTCACTCACGCATTCTCATGCTCATGGCAAGTTCCCTCTCTTCCTGAAATGTCTCTGTAAAGCGGGGGCTCTATCGTCATTGGCAAATATTGTAAGACTCAGCAAGTCCTTAACGACCCTGCTGCTGAGTATCGAGTTTCCAAAATGGCAACCCACGATCCGTCATTTTTACGAGAGAAATTCCAGCCCCCTTGTCACATTCCCCCATCTCGCATGCAGCAGATCAAGCAAAACATTCCCCCTTGGCCTCCAAGGTCCCTTGTTCCCGTACTTGGGAAGATTCTGATTCCCAGCAGATGCGTACGTCGATGACAACTTCCACATGGGCTCCTTCTCGGTTTTGAAGCCATCTGGAGTCCTGGGTACGGCAACATTGTTGCCCTCCCTCTCCATATGCTTGAGTAGCCGGCACGCAATCCGCGCGGTCTCATCAGCACCCAGCGTCCACGCCGCGTTGGTATAGCCCCACGTATAGAACATGTTCGGCACGTCCTGGACCATGCACCCGTTCCATATCAGCTTGCCAGGCCATTCCACGGGTTCTTTGTCGACAGTGATGGGTATGCCGCCTGCAAAATCCATCCTCCAGCCCGTGGCGGTCACGACAACATCCGCTTCCAGTGCTGTCCCGTCGTCGAGCAGGATCCCATCTGCCGTTACTGTCCGAATCGTCCCAGTTACAACGTCGGCATTGTCGGTACGCAGCGCGCGGTAGAAGTCGCCGTCCGGGGTGACACATAGGCGCTGCTCCCAGGGGTTGTACGCCGGCACAAAGTGCGGGTCGAGAGGCGTCTTGGCCGGGAGCAGCTTGCGGGTCTCGCCGGTGATGAGCTTTCGCATCATGGAGGGGAAGCGTGAGCACATGGAAGTAAATATCGACATGCTCACGTTCCAAGACACGTGGTGCAGCCAGTTGAGTGTGGCCGTGGGGAGGAGGCGTCCAAATAGGCCCGGCTTGGTGTCTGCGTTGGGGGTTGAGACGATCCAGGACGGTGAGCGTTGAAGCATGGTGACGTGCTCGGCGCCGTTCTTCGCCAAAGCCGGGAGCAGTCCGATCGCAGTGGCACCGCTTCCTATGATGACCATCCTCTTGCCTGCGTAGTCGTAGTCTGCCGGCCAGAACTGTGGATGGATCACCTTCCCCTGGAAGTTGTCGATGCCTGGAATGACGGCGGGAAAGGGCTTATGGTAGTCGAAGAGGCCAGTGCTCGGTATCAGCCACTTGGCGACGTAGGTCTTGGGATGTCCGTCGTGGTCCGCCTGGATCGTCCATCTCTGGGTCTCAGACAACCAGTCCGCCTTGACCACCTTGTGCTTAAGGTTCAGCCACTTGTCCAGGCCGTACGTCGATACGCATTCGTGCAGATATGACATGATCTCGTGCCCCTCGCCGAACAGCTTCTGTCGCCAGGGATGCCAGGTGAATCCATACGTATGCATATCAGAGTCGGAGCGGACGCCCGGATATCTGAACACGTCCCAGGTTCCGCCGATGTCGCTGCGCGCCTCTAGTATCGCGAAACTTAGGTGTGGCATTCTGCTTTTCAGGCGATATGCCGTATTGATACCGGCCAGACCGGCTCCAATGATGAGGACATCGTGGGCGATGGTTTCGCCACTGGGCGCTGCGGCCGTGTCAATATTTGCCTGTCGTCGACGCGACATCGCTGAGCAGTACAGACTCAGGTTGGAAGCTACTGTCCGTGGAAAAGTGAAGCACTGGCCTTTGATCCGCCCGCAAAATCTGCAGGAATTTGTCGGCTGGTTTTGTCGGCTTCTGCGCCGCATGAGGTCAGTGTGCATCCGAAGTATTTCCCCGCCTCTGACAAACCTTGTTCGAAACTCAGAGGCAGGGATGTTTATGCAGTTGGTTCCATTGATATTCACCTTCCAATTTCGTAATTCCTATACGATCTCATTATTCCCGGGTTGCACAGACGATCCTCCAACGATCACCCGAATCTATGCTTCAATACGCGCAGTTTACTAAAGTACGAATCCTTGTCAACATAAGTCCCCCTCAACCATCGCGGCTTTCCAACGTCAGCCATGTCAAAAGCCCTTCTCGAGTGCAAAGTTCGCGTGTTGTCAAATAAAACACAGTCTCCAGGGTTCATCTTGCGCTCGAATAGGTACTCTGGACGCTGAAGCAGAGCGTTGAATTTTGAGGCAGCTTCGTGCCATGCATCGACTTTGTCGTTAAGTGCTGAAAGGGGAGCCCGGGGAGTTCCACCTTGGAGCATGGGGTCTTGGTGATTTGAGAAGGGCGCGAGGAAGGGAGGGCCCCAGTTGATCTTCAGCATATGATCAACGAGGATGGCGTCGTTCCATCCATAACCACCAGTCTTGAGGCTGAGCTCATTCCAGTCCTTGACGTAATCTTGAACACAGGTGTAGTCCTTATCGCCCACACGGAGGGGTCCGAGTTCAATTACTGGCTTCGTCGTGCGGTACACGTTGTCATTGGGATGGTTGTAATGGTAATTGACGGGGAGTGTTGCCAGAGTCTCGAACGCCTCTGGATCCGAGTGGAACAAGTCGACTGCCGACTTGTAGGCGTCCGCAAAGACGCTGGCTCCTCCCTTTGACGCGGACTGGATACAATGTAGGAGCTGAACATGTGGAGGATCTTGGAAGTATAGCAAGTCGGTGTGGAAACCCAGATCGGCGGACGTGTACGCGGCATTGTTTGCTTGTGGAACAGTACGTACTATACCCATGTTAGTTATTTTCCGACTGCTGGCGGTTGGTCTTTAACGCACCATCCCATGTGTTGCCATAGAAGGTATCCTTGATGGGACCGATGCGAGTAGCGATCGTGGCCAGCGACTCTATTTCGCCAGGGACATTCGTGACGAAGGCTAACCCATCAGTTCTCAGTTGACGAATGAGTTCGTATACTTGTTTATCATCTTGCATATAATCATTGTAGTCGAAGTCTTTTATGTTGTCAAGAGGCTCCTTAGTCCATAGAATCTGTTTCTCGTGGCTGTCTCTGCCAAACCCGGGGAGAGAGCCCGCTTGGGTAAGTTCTCGTAGAGCTGCCACGCCCAACTGCGTAGTGTGTTCTTCACCGAATCCTGGGGCATCATTCGTCCACTTAATGTTCACGGAGTCGGATGCAGTATCGATCTCGACGGAACGAGCTTGAATATTGGCAGGGATATCGGCGGCAGAGAAGAGTCGCTGGTTGGTGGACTCGTGAACGCACGACGGGCATTGGCAAAAGTCGCGCAACAAGATGGAAGAAAACTCGACGGTCTTGCCATCGACCGATATTGGGACTCTTGACGGTTTGTTGCTATTCGAACTTGCTGTAGCATAGGAGCGCTGGGCATGGATCGCGTTTCCCGACTCTAGCGAGGTTCTCAACAGCGGCTTGATAATTCTCCGTCAGTTTGGACGGCTCTGTAGTATACTAGGCCTCGAGAAGTACATACCCGTGTGTTTTCCGTGCTCTGCTCGACTGCAAAACTGTGCTTGGGCAAGCAGCGGGTGGCAGATAGCAGACGCCGGAATGGCGCTGCGTCTCGACCGAGCTGTATCACTCGTGTCTGCGGGAGTCTGGTCACAGCGTACATCTTGAGAGTGAAGAAATGATTCCACACATACCAGACTCTTGCAACACAACCACGTATATCAGTATTAATAGTGTGAAAGGGACAGCCCAGCATCTTCCCCGCAAGATCAACATCAAGACCAGACATGCATTGCTTGACCCGATCTGTCAGTCTTTTACGAGCCTGAGGGTACCTTGAGGGAATGTATTGTAGATGTACCCCGCGAATTCCTCCTCCATCTTGCTCCGTCGCTAGGGACCAATCATTTGACTGAAACATCATCAATCCGTAATGTCTTTCCTATTACTGCCGCTGATGCAGAGCTCCCTCTCCATTTACTGCCGTAAGCTAAAATCAACTTGGTTACAAAATACGGAGCGTCATGGAGAAACGCGGAAAATAGCTCTCGTTGGCTGCCCGGATCCCCGCTGTTGATGAGTAATCGTATTATATCGCCGTAAATGGTAAAGCGTGTCTGGGTAAGCGTGTCTGGGTAAACGGCAATCGCTGTGTCCAAGTTGTGATAATGGCCGCGTTATAAACAGCCTACCACATGTGCATATAGCCCCGGCTATTTTGACTTCTATCAAATGTGTGATGAGTTGTTTTGTTTCCTAATATTACATGAAATCTCACCATGACTCCCTCGGCGCAAGTTGACGAATCCCAGAAGGTGGACAAGACGCCCCTGCAATTGATTTCGCAGGGTGCTTGTCTTCCCGGGATTCCCAAGCATCCCACATTTGCTGCGCAAAGAACATGGATGTTGGAGAAGATGGCTCTGGCCTTTCGTGTGTTTGCGCGACTGGGTTACACTGATGGCATGGCCGGCCATATCTCCGTGCGCGATCCTGAAAACCCACACACTTTCTGGACAGTAAGTGGCAGCAGTTGATAAATGTGTCGCAAGGGGTTATAGGCGCTGATGAACTACAGAACCCTCTGGCAGTGCATTTCGGCATGTTGAAAGTCAGCGACATGATCCTTGTCAATTACGAGGGTGTGCCCATCGGAGGTAAGATATTCATACAGTCCATGCCTTTGACGTTAGATGCTCAGAATTTACAATCAGGGAACATGAGACGGCCAGCAAATGCCGCCGGCTTCTTGATTCACAGCGCCGTTCACAGGACCCGAGACGGTGTTATCGCCGCATGCCACACCCACAGTGTGCATGGCATGGCGTGGAGTGCCTTTGGTCGACCCATAGAAATGATCACACAAGATGCAGCATACCTTTACGGTGACGCCCAAACTGTCTATCATGTTTGTCTTCCATCTCAACTCTCTGGTCCTTTTCATCCTAATGATCCGTAGGACTTTGGTGGAGTTGTTCTCACCCAGGAGGAAGGCGACCGAATCGGCGCTGCTTTAGGTACGCTTGGAATTTTCGCACTCCTTCACCATGATTATTAACAACAACAACCCCGGTATGTAGGACCAAAGGGCAAGGCTATGATTCTTCAGAACCATGGCCTTCTCACGGTTGGGACGACGGTTGATGAGGCCTGCTTCCTCATGACTCTCATGGAGCGAGCCTGCCAGTGCCAGTTACTTGCCGAGGCTGCAGCAGCCAACGGTATTCCCAAGGTCCTGATCCCTGACGCGAGTGCAAAGTACACGTTTGAAAACTCGAGTGACCCGGAGACGCTGTACTGGGAAGGTCAGCCTGACCTGGAGTATGAGGAGTACTTGTGCAAGGGCGAACACAAAGGTTGATAAGTTGTGATGCAACGAGGATGTATTCCAAGTCTTGATGTCCATGACCACACAAAATGGACCGGGTATGAAATTCATTCACATGAATACAATTGTACTCTTTAGCCCTCTTGCATACTTCCGCCTTGGGATGTCAAACCCGAACTACAAAAGCATATCCAGCCGAGCTTGACTCAAAATCTTCAGCCAAGACTTTGTTGAAGAGTCCGTTTGCGCCTTGTCGTATTCGGACCATATGGCTTTAACGAGCCGGAGTAAGCTGTCGCCGGCTTTGTACGGACTAGCTTGTCGGATCATGCTTAGTCTTGACCATACCAGACGTCTGGCCTTGGCAACCTTGAGGATTGAATGCGGAATGAATGTAGCCAATGCATCTGAGTTATCTTGAAAGCATGATGTTGCTTGCGTAGCATCGATTGAGGTCCAGTCCGGGGAAACGGTGGGTTCGAACGAGCGACTGCTGACGTCCTCGGGTATTCGAGACAAATTAGAGCCCTCAGACCACCTGTTGAACCTAAGGCCGACGGCGGCAGAGACATACAACATGGGATGGATAAACTTTGAGCCCGATTCAGCTGGAATCTTCTCAAGTGTAGCCACAAGTTGCAAGGTCATGTCGAGGAGGGATCTTGCTCGAGTTTCCTTAGTTGTTGCCTCACTGGGTATAGCATCCGTGGTCGTTGTCCCATCTGGGATACTACTCGTATTGATGACGAGGTCGTCAAAAGTCAGGTACAGCTGTAAAAGTCCAGCTTTCCGGTATGCCTCGGCTGTCTGTAGCAGATGAGAGACGGGGGTACTCTTATCTTGTGTATCGACCTCGAAGCCTTGGACCTCTTCCAATAGCACAATGGTATCGAAATCCATACTCAGAAGCTCCGTTGCTAGCTCATTCGCGACAGCTATATCACAGATGGCCTTGCTTGTCGTGTCAAGAGTGAGCAATGTCTTGTCCTGGTTGTATTCGCACGCGCTGCGACAGAGGGCTAGGACTTGACCAAAGACTTCGATGACCTCGTTGGAGATGCCACACCAAGAATTAGGCAGCGTTCCTAGTGGCTTGAGACTTGGGCTGAATGGCTGGTGCTCATCTGTCGTAGCTTCAAGATCGTTGGCCTCTAAAAGCATGGCCCGGCGAAGTCTGCCACGGTACCTTCTTCGTCTTTTCTCAACATTCGAAGAATTTGAACCACAGCCTACGACAGTGAGAAGCATCTCCCAGTAAGCCAAGGCCTGGCGAAAATAAGCGTGCAGCAAAGCATCCGCGGCCGATATTCCAACAGCCCAAATAGAGAGCAATTCGTGAGCTGATTCTAGCCAAGGGTAGTCTGAATTCCCTGGAAGGACCCAATGTGACGAGGTTCCCATTGCCAATACAGCGAAGACCAAATCAGCCGTAACTCCGGCTACTCTTAGGTTTCGTACTTGAGAAATTCTCTGGGTAATGGCGAGGGTAGCTTGTTCTTTTAATGACGGCAAGGTCTCGCTAAGTTGAGGCATGGTGTCTACTAGACATGCAGCCGACATGACTTGCATTGTGTAAAAGACCGCCTCAGACGTAGCCCATGAGTCTCGAGGCAATGAGCGGTTGTTGTTGACCTCGGAGTCAAACGTGGACCGCACTGGACAAATGTGTCGGAACCAATACTCGATCAGGGTCGTTGATAAGTGAACGGGCGCTTGTGCAATGCTCATGCCGGACACAGGTACTATTTCATGGTGTGGATCCAATAATCTAGGCTGATCCAAGTCGTTGAAGGAGCTCCACAAGGGTTCGTGAACATCGTCGGCCCTGATATCAAGGTCTGCGGCTGGCCAAGTTGAGGGGGCCTCGGTCAGCCAGCCAAGATCACAGTCGTCACCCAGAGAGGTTGGTCCGTCTTGCGAATGACCCAAAACATTTTCAAAAAACATCGACTGGGCTTCCGTATTCGTTTCTCCTGTCTCCGATACTTGACTGATAGCTGGTGCATCCCGCGGCTGGTCATGGCGTCCGAGAATTGTCTCTTGGAGGACTGACGTCTCGGCCGGCTGGTGCTTCTTTAACCATCGTAATTGCTGCTGATATCCAGGACATGGACATCCGAACTTGACACAGTTCTCGCAGCTCGGGCGGCTCTCATCGCATCTGATCTATGACAGGGTCAGACAGGTGAAAGGACCACCTCGTGATCCTCAACACCACTCACTCGCCTGGCTTTGCACTTAGAGCAGCCGTGCCTCGATTTCGCTGCTCTTTTCCGTGTCCGTTTGGTCTTGGACGACTGATCAAGAGTGGATGAGCTTTGTGAGTCCATCTCAGGTGAAGAGTTGTGAGGAAGTGAAGTGAAGTTAAACTGGTGAGAACCCCACTAAAGCACTACGGTACAACTGTTACCACAACACCGCCACAATTTCAAGATTTTGAAAACGTCATTGCGGCGTCGCTGTGGCTTGTTTGCCTTTTTTCCGCAAAGCTCAAATCCCTAACCCTGGGAACAGCTCGGCACGAGGAGCTCGTTGCCTTTCACGGCAAGCCTATCAGATGTGTTGTTCCACCCTGTGTTGCTCAGCAGGTGTACCGCGCCAGCCCAATGACATTAAGTCGGCGAAGCATTAGACAATCGGCAGTTATCGTCCAGGCAAGTGGAGTGAATAACTGGGATTTAATCCTGGGAGTCGCTTAGTGCCTCTTACCTAGGCATGCAGGGAAACGCTGTCAGCGAACTTTGTTTCAGCTGTGCTCCCGGTGGCGCATGCCCCAGCAGGAAGCATCCGCAGGCAACGACATGATCACCAAATGGGATGTCTTTCCGTATTTCACTTCTTGACATTTCTTCGGTCCCGATATTTCGAGAGGATCAGCCACAGCCTGGATTTGATGTTCAGTCTACCTGAGGACCTGGACAACCAAGCCCGAAGTGGTGATAGCGTCGCTCGCACTGGACCCACTTACTGAGATGCTAAGCACTGGCGGCTCAGCCCCAGCACAAGCCACAAGAACTCGTCACTCAGATTTACCAACAGCTCGGACTCCATTTGACGACTCGCTCGGACTTGGTCGTCTATACCTTCAGCAAACTCATTGACAAGCATCCCTGCCCAACAGTCGAGAAACTAGCCTGGCTGATGGCCATGGCACCTCTGGTTAAACTGTGCTCGCCTTGATATTCGTGAGAAGGATGAACGATTCACAGCCTAGCATGTGGCTCAGATGAGGATTATACGATCATAAGTCGTCCGTTGACGCCTCGATCCGTTCTACAATGCTTATAAAGGCTCTCTAGACATCTTCAACCATGGTTTATCCACCTCTAGATGACCGCGCGAGCACTGCAGATCTAACATGTCTTTTTCTCTCAGAACCTCGTTCGCCCTACTGGCAGCGACATCTGCTGCCGCGGATCTGTACACCCAACCATGCCCGCTGTACGACCAGAATTACCCGGCACCAACGGACTTGGCCACCAGCAAGCATGTCGAAGCTGCGGCACAGTCAGTTCTGGACCAGCTCCTCAAAGCCCAAAACGAGACGACTGCGTATGGGCCACTTGACACCGAGACTACAGCATTCTCTGTGGAATTCTACTCCCTCGATGACGAGGACGCACTGTTCAGTCACCACTACACGCCAACCCAACTGCTGAGTCAACGAACAGCCGGCGTCGAGGAGGTCGACTCGGATACCATCTACCGCGTGGGCAGTGTGTCCAAGCTTTGGACCGTCTACCTGTATCTCCTAGCAGCAGGCGACCAGACCTGGAACGACCCAGTCACCAATTTCATCCCTGAGCTCCAGGAGATATCCCAGACGCAGGAGCCTGACCCAACGAGCGATGTCGACTGGGAGTCCATCACGGTCGGGGCTTTGGCAAGCCACCTCGCTGGCATCGGCAGGGACCCCACACACGCTGCAGCGTTGAGCAAAGTGTTTGAGGACCTTGGCATACCGAGCCAGGGCGACAGCTCGAGCTCTTCGTGTGGTGATCCCACACTGGTCACGTTGCCCTGCAACCGATCTCGTGAGTGTTTCTCTGTTGTGCCTACTACCCGTAGTCGCGGAAATGACTAACGACTTCTTCGACACGCAGAATTCTTTGCAGATTTTCCGACACAGCACCCCATCGTCGCTTCGTACGCGACACCCGTCTACTCCAACACGGCCTTCCAGATCCTGGGCTACGTCCTCGAAAACATAACGGGTCAGCGCATGCACGACATCTTCAACCAGTACCTCGTCGAGCCACTCGATCTCTCCTCGACATCATACCACCCACCATCCAACCCCGACGCCTCCATCGTCCCGTATAACACCTCGATCAGCTGGTGGTTCGCCGACCTCCTCGACTTGACTCCAGCAGGCGGCTACTTCAGTAGCGCCAATGACATGCGCAAGATCGGCAAGGCGATGCTCGGCTCGACGCAGCTCGACTCGGCCGCGACAAGGCGCTGGATGAAGCCACACTCCTTCCTGTCCAACCGCGACGCAGCGGCCGGTGCACCTTGGGAGATCTACCGCGCGCCGGGCGAGCCGACGATCATGATGATGACCAAGGCCGGGGACCTGGGGATGTACTCGTCGTACGTGGTCCTGATCCCTGAGCTCAAGGTGGGCTTCACCGTGCTTTCGGCGGGGCAGTCCGCGTCGGAAAACACTCGCATCCTGGGGGACATCCTGGTGGACACGTTCGTGCCAGCAGTACGTGCCGCGGCTAGCGATGAGGTGGCTGAGGTGTATGCAGGAGATTTCTCGGATGAGGCGACAGGGTCGAATATCACTCTTGTGGCTAAAGATGCTGAGCCAGGGCTGAGCATCGAGGAGTGGTCCTTCGGTGGGCAGGACGTGCTATCGCTGCTTGGCAATCTCAAAGGCGCCAACATCACAGCTCGGCTGTACTACTCTGGCCTGGAGAGCGAGACGTCAAATGGGACTGTCAGCGCGTGGAGGGCCGTGTACCAGACCGTGACCAGGACGGTTGGGCCTGGACCGCTGTCGCCCATTTGCGACTCGTGGTTTACTGTAGATGGGCTCACATATGGTGGAGTGGGCTTGGATGAGTTCCTGGTCACGACCGTCGAAGGCAAGGCGACCAGCATTGAGCCCAGGGTATTGGGGGTTTCCATGTCTAGAACAAAATAAAGAGTAGGTAGGAGACATTCAGTAGAAAGATATGACATTATCTGTAAATTGCAATAGTTCTCACGGCGAGGGGTTAGTGATTGCTGTCTCCCCAGCATCTCACTGCCTTGGGCATTGCGGCTTGCGAGATGGCTGCTCGCAGCAGCCCAACGTCAAGGGCTTTCAGGTTGTAAGTCTCTCAGGATGGGTAGTTTTGCCCTTTCTACGGTGTCCCAGCACTGGCCCCATGTGCCCCGCACATCTGGTAATGCTGTGAAGATGTTTCGCCGCATGTTTCGACAAGATAAATCATGAATTAACCCAGACAAACCTGGCAGGGTGGCCGATCTGGGTAGGCGCGTGGTTTCGACTTGCGCCGATGATCCCAGGTTCAAGCCTTGCCGGCAACCAGTAAAATATCAGCGATGGTCTGCAAAAGACGGAGGTATTTTCTGACTCTTCGGAGGGTCTTTTTGACCTTTCGCCCGTTTTTAAGCCCTTTCTCTTGCGTCCCTTAGACCAAAGAGAAAACGAGGCCGTGATAATCAGTCATTTGTTCAACCCACCCAGCCTGTGATTTTTTGATTAATTTCTTTTCTTCTTCTATTTTCATCAAGTCTAGAATGTGTGGGCTGTTTTCTCAGATCTGATGCTGAAGATCGCCTGAAATTTATATGAAACACCCACGTCCCACCCACTTCCCAAATCTTCTTACTCGAATACCACTCCATTCAGCTTTTAATGCCAGGACGGGGTACCTTAGCGATTACCGTCGCCGTCTCACCAACTGCCAACCTCGTGATACGAGTGGTCGTGATCGTGCTGATGACAGGCAGGCATTCCCACGAGGAGGTCGGCTCATCAGCATCTATTGCCGTCACCGTCGTCTCGGCTATTCCTGGTGGGACCATGGCGGTTTCTCTGACAAGGTAGAGCATTACGGTGATCGAACATGATGAACTGGTGGTCGAGCTACGGAATGTCGACGAAGTGTTCGATGGCGTGAGCGACGAAATGTCTAATGACGTCGGCGGCGAAGTTTTTGAAGACGCTGGCAATGAAGAGTTCAAAGATGAGAATGAAGTATTTGACGACGTCAGCGACGAAGTGTTCCAAGATGGCAACGAAGTATTTAATGAAGATGGCGCCGAAGTTCTTAAAGACGTTAGCGACGAAGCGCTCAAGGATGGAGAGGACGAAGCGTTCAAAGGTCGTAGCGACGATGTGTTTGAAAACATTGACGACTCGGACGACGCCGTACTCTCTGTGGCCAGCTGAGTCGATATTGATGGTCTGTGGGGTGGAATGAAACTCGAAGATCTTGCTGTCGTTTGAGGTGTTGATTGCAGCGCATCTGGCGTGGCTGAAAGCCCAGGCGTTGGCCCTCGCGGCCTCGACGACCCCGAGTCTGACGCGGCAGTGGCTGGTTGCTGGAGACTGGACGGGGAAAGAAGGCCACCAGCTGGTGAGCGAATGGATTGAATGGGGGATATCCCTAGTGGCACTGTGGCGCTCTCATTGCCAGTCTGTCCACCTGGGACTAAACGATCGGAGGATAAGGAAATGGTGACTGTTGAAGTGTATGATACGACGACGCTGACCTTGACGGTGCCGTCTGATGTCATGAGACGCCGATCAACGCTGCTAGAGGTCCTTCTTGTTGATGTGAACATAGAGCTTTGCCCCCAACTCGACGGGGGCGAAAGGGTTCCTGAATTGCCAGAAACGTCTGTGTGTGAAGAAATATGTGAGGAGGCTGAAATCGTAGAAGCACCCCCGCTGTAAGAATTTCCAGAGGCTAATAATGGCGTACTGTCAACAGCTACACCTGAAGAAATGTCGGTACTTTGGATTGGGTTGGTGATCGTCGTAGACAGTGCCTCATTCGACATAGATCCTGGATCAAGGTTTGCCGTTCGAGTACCTGTCGGTGTATCATTTCCAGTGACTCCAAGACCCGGGCTTCCAACTGGAACAGCGGAACTTGGGAGTTGCCCATCTAGCGGCGTAGAGGTGACAGCACTCCCGGAAGTGCGCTGGAAATTGTTTCCTGGTGAGACACCACTGCCAGGGGGCCGCGAGACAAAGAGCGAAGTACCTGTGATGGTTGAAGCAGCCTCACCAGAGGTGTATGATGAGGAAAGCGGGAGCTGCACGGGTATCGTGTTGGCTGATCCACTGCTAACATCCGAGTTATCCGCACCTGTGTTGCCCAAAGGCCTGCTGATGGTTAAGCTGGGGACCGTTTGCTGGTATGTTGCTGATGACCCTGCCACTGGCGGAGTTGCGCCTGGGGACGCGACGCCAGTTCTTGAAGCTTCATGCGCCGTGGCAAACCCAGGGTCCGAAGAGCTTCCGCTACTAAGTGATGAGTCTGTGCCTCTGAAAGTCACTGTAGCGCTAATTTGTGCTGATACTGAACTGCCTTGACTCTGTGGCAGGTTGGTGTACGATGATTCGTCCTGTTGTCCGCTCGTAGGAGCCCCGAGGTAGTACGACGTCCCCTTGGTGTCAGAGTGGCCGCCACTGACGCTGGCCAAACCTGGATTTGCTGATGTGGGTAGGACAGAACGACTGCTGAGGGACGCAAGATTGAAGTTCGAAGTTGAGGCGTATGCCCCGTTTGATATGGTCGAGTCCCTTGATCCAGAACCGGATCCAGATATGTAGACAGCATTTGTTTGAACCCCAGTGAAAGATTGCTGGCCATTATTGCCAGAAGGAATGCCGGATGATGGGTCAAGCTGTTGATTGCCTCGATCGGTGCTTCCCGGTAACCCATTTGATGTGGCCGAATCCTGTAGTTGCGACCCAGAACTCCCGACAGCAATTGTTCCAACGCTACTCAAAGATTGCTGACCACCATCGCCAGAAGAAATGCTGGATGACGGGCCAGGCTGTTGATTACCTGGACCGGCGCTCCCAGACTCGTTGCCACTACCGGTGTATGCGTTCATCGATGAGCTTTGTGCATCCCAAGATGCTATGTTGGTCGTTGTGAGGTAGAGCCCAGGCGAAATTATGGCTGTGGGAGAAAATCTGTGGAGGCTGAAAGACGATGTTTGCTCAAAGCCCATGGAGGTGATGCCCGAAGCACCAGCGTTGTCATGGCTTGCACTCGCTGAGCCGCCGTTCCCAGAAATGCTTGAATTCTCTGGCTCGCCACCGGATCCATTGCCGCTGCTGCTTGATTGCATGGTGAGAGAGGAAGAAATGCCACTGTCGCGGGTCGAACCGACATGATTTCCGGGAGCTGTTGCCCCTGGCGCTGGCGTGCCGGTGCCTGTTGTCGTTTGACTGGATAGCCCGGCTTGATAAGACCCTCCCGATGCTATACTAGAGTCCTGAAAGCCCGCCACAATGCTGCTGGTCTGGCCACTGATACCTGATACATCAAAGGTTGCGGTTTGCGGTGTGCTAGGACTGATTGGTTGTGCCCCAGATCCATACATGTTGCTATCCGTGCTCGTAGACCCGTCCTGACCCCCTGAATTAAGTGGTGACGGGTCTGAGAGACCAGCCTGTTGCAGTGTGCTCGTGCTGGATACCACCTGTGAAAATTCAGTAGTACTTACAATTGAGATCTGCTGCCCAGATATTGCACTGCCATAATTGGTAGTCAAAGACAGACTTTCCGATGTAATTGTGACAGCCGAAGACAGATTTTCCGACACAGACGCTATGCTCACGTCGCTCGATGCGGTTCCCAATTCTATGGAGTTGTCACCGGAAAATAGATTCGAATTGCTCGTCAGAGAGGATTTTGTATTGCCATAATGAGTAGTCGAAGACATGCTTCCCAATGTAATCATGACAGTCGAGGCCAGACTTTCCGTTGTAGAGGTCACGGTCGCGTCACTCGATGTGGTGCCCAATTCTACGGAGCTGTAACCGGAGAACATATTCGAATCGCTCGTTACAGAGGAGAGACTCGGGCTGCGGCTACCCCTAGTGTCTGACTCGAGGCTTTGGCTTTGGATCAAATGCGATTCAGATGTCGAAGTGATTCCTGACATCGGGGACTGGTTCTCGCTACGGCTGGAACTTGAGAGCACTGTGGCACCGGTCTCTGACAGTGACGCTCCTGTCGGGTCGAGAACTAAAGAAGAGGAGCTTTCCTGGTGTGAGATCGAATCGGTACTTGACTTCAAGCTACTGAAATCTGTGAATGACTGTGTTGGATCATTATCTTGGGACGTGGTTGTCTCTGATGGTGCTCCTGACTGGCTGCCACTGGCTAAATTGGAAGGCAGAGTAGAGCTTCCAAGGACCTCCTGAGTGTGTGAAAGAGAGCTTGGGCTTGTGGAGGATCCTCCTGAGTCGTGGGACGTCGAGACTTCAAGGGATGACGTGCCATGCGAGACTTCGTTGGAAGACGCTCCAGCAATAGATTGGACAGATGAAGTGCCACTGCCAGCTATTGCTGTCATTTGGCTGTAGCTGCTATCGACCCTAGAGGAGACAGATTCTATCGCCGTACTTGACGCCGGAGATGAGCTCCCGCTAGACACTTGAAATGTGACTGTGCCTGTCATTGATGTCTGCGTCGTACTGCCGCCGGCTGAATCTGGTGTGCTTGAAGTCATGGTGGTGCTACTGCTGACGACGCCGCCAAGACCCGCCACTGATGTGGGAGTATAACTCCGCCCGCTCGAATTGATATCATCGCCCGTCGAGGAGGTTTCAAGTGTTGTGTGTTCGCCATCAGAAGATGGTTTGGAACTTGTGCTCGGTAACGATGTTGAATCCCCTTTACTAGATGCCGTCCCGGCCGAAGTTGAATCTCCTATATTCGATGACGTGCCGCCTGATGCTGAATTCCCTGTATTTGATGCCGTTCCGGCTGATGCTGAGTCCCCTGGGCTTGATGCCACCCCAAGTGATGTTGTCGAAGGGCCGCTACCTAGCTGTGATCCAGTCGTTGTCATGGATTGGCTTCCTGAACTTCCTTGCGGATTCTGGCCGGCGCCTGTGGTAATTGAGGCCACTGATAACGTTCCACTATTTGAATATACACTCATGCTGCCTATGAGGCTACTTGTAGGCTCTTGTGATGTTGAAGTATATATATCAGAGACCGATCCACCCGAGCTCGTACCGGTTGACATGCTGTCCCGCGAGGTGCTGGGATTTGAATTAGACGTCGGTCCTCCACTACTTGACGTGCTACCCACTGGCAGTGCCGACCCGCTCGTTCCGGTATTGCCAATGCTTGTTTCTTGGCTTGACGGAGTGCCCATAGTTGTAGATGATGTCCCCTGATCGGATATGCTGATGGAGCTGAGCGATCCATCGTACGACCCGGGGGTGGAGGTGGAAGATCCGACTGGAGACGTTATTGACATAGAAGATACCGGCGACGACGATTGTGAACCGCTGTTTTTGGAGCTATCAGTCCCTGATACCCATGAACCTGTAGAAGCGACAGTAAGACTGCTTGACGAGTCGTGCGATCCAGTGACGGAGGTCGATGATTCGACTAGAGACGTTATTGACATAGAAGATATTGACGACGATTGTGAACTACTACTTGTCGATAATGGCCCCTGATTAGATACACTTCTGGAGCTGAGTGATCCATCCTGCGTCCCAGTGATGGACGTGGAAGATTCGACTTGAGACGCTGTAGACAAAGAAATCGACGACGACGGTTGTACACTACTACTTCTTGGGGCATCGCTCGTAGACACCGATGAGCTTGTAAAGGCCGCAGTCAGGCTACTTGAAGAATCAGACATCTGAGACGTGGCGCTCACGCTTGTCGCGATGTTGCTCGAGGACCCGCTCGTAGCTGACGATGCGCTCGTCACCGTCGATATGCTTGTTGGCGTTGATGGAACGCTGGTCAGCGTTGATGATATGCTCGTCGCTGTTGATGCTGCTGTGGTTGATGGAATAGAGGAAGTGGGGCTGGTCGATGAAGAGCTCGGAAATGCGGCCGTCGATGGAGATGTCTGGAAATTAGACAGGCTTGAGGTTTGTGATAAAAAGGATGACGATGATGTTTGGGTATTCAGGCTCGATGAGGTTAAGAGGGTGGATGAGGTCAAGACGGTCGACGAAGTCAAGAGGCTCGGCGAGGTCAAGAGGGTGGATGAGGTTAGAAGGCTCGATGAGGTCAAGGTGCTCGACAGGCTCAGTGTCGTGAGGCCTGAGCTGCTGCTACTCTGAGATGTCTTCTGGGTTGTGGAAGAGAAGCTGAGGGAGCTGCTACTACTCGAGATGGTGAATAGAATCGTGGATGACGGGCTGGAGCTGCCGCTGGACTGGCTCGACGAAAACGTGCCGGATTGGGTTGTGGTTGGAGTCGGACTTGACGATGAAGCAGTCCCGGACTGTGACGAACTCGTGCTAGAAGGAAAAGAGCTTGTGCTGCTCCCGATCTGCGCCGATACCGTCGATGACGATGCTGATCGTGTCGAGGAGGTCGTTGTTGTTGTCGTTATCCGCGTGGATGCTTGTGCGGCCGCAGCGGCGGCAGCGGAGCTCGAGAGATAGCTGCAATAGGCTACCGATCCAGCCAAGCAAGTGCAGGCACTGGATATCCTTTTGGGGTCGTTTGAGCACGCTTGCTGGACGCCGGGTGGTGTTATGCCCATAAATCCAACGAGGGTATAGACGAGGCATGAAGCGCCGAAGAATCCAGCCGCCGATGATTTGCACTCGTCAGCGCAGCAAGCCGTTTGGGCTGCGATCAAGGTAGGAAAGAGAGCTGAAGACAAAAGAAGGCACGTCCGACGCAAATTTTGGTGCTTAGACTGCATGTTAAAGGAGTGTTAGAATTGAAAATATTGAAAATGAGGGACGCACAGAGCAAAGGGACAGATCGTCATCGGACGACCGGCCAAGACTAGCCGCCATGAAGAAGGGGCGACGAGGAGCACCTGCCTGTCTTTAATCGTGCCACCATCCTCCCACCTGGGCAGTTCCAAGAGTGTCAACAAACCAAGCGCGCTATTTTCTCCGGATTGTTGGCTCCTTCCACCGGCGCGGGGGCGCTCCTGCTGTGCGACGTGCATGATAATGACTTGGTGATTTCGCACAGCAACCAGCGGCCATCGAGCGGCCCCTGAAGAATGCAAAAATCTCAGCCATAGTCAGCGCCCAAGACGTGGCGGCGCTTCAACATGCATCTTCACCAGTCATCTCTCGCCAGGAGCAGACACGAAGGCGCCCACACTATGTCTCGTCCGGCGCGGGCCTTGAGCATTCCAGCGAACAAGCCAATGCAAGCCCATGGAAACGCGATCAACATGCTTCGAGATTTACAACCGTCGGATAAAAGTGGCATTTTTTGATGGGCAAATTTGTGCTACTTTTGTAGCCGGCAGGGCTGAGTGTTCTGGCCAATTCCTCCGATCCCCGCTGCGACCCTGACGATCTCCCCGGCGCCCTGGATACTGGAACGGGAGTGCCATGCGTGCCCAATAACATGTGATTGGCTACTACCCTGCCGTGTTCCACTGTTGTGCCACGCTGCTGTGCCACGCTGCTGTGCTAGAACACGAAGGTGTCACTTGAGCTATCACAAAAATCAGGTAGACAAAAAGGGTCTCGAGAGACGCGTCTCGGCTGCAAGGTCCTACCGCTGCATCTGGATCAAGTAAAATGCGACTCTCTCGAGGCCAACGAAGAGGTATCCCTTGCCTCTGAGTCAAGAAAAGAGAAGGTCATCCTAGGGCAAATTATCCATCATTGGTCATGCCACGGAAATTATCCCACAGGCGGAATCCCAGGTGATTATCCCAAGGGGGCCCATCATGCAGGCAATATGCCACAGGCGATGATCTGTTCGGAATAATTGAAGTCACATGTGGACGTCAGGAACTTTGGTAATTGTATACTTGTGTTTCATTCTGTCGGAGAACCCCTCTACGGAATGTGGCTGACCAACCCACCAGCATCAGTCCAAGTTACCAGAAGTGGCTGAGGTTGCCTCTCTCCTTGACGTGGGCGTACAGATTTGGGTCCGCCAAATACTTCGTTTCGCCATCGGGGAGGGGGGGGGGGCTGACGATGAGGCCTGGAAAGAGGCAATCCGGTCTGCGATTCTCCAATTGTTCTCTCCACGCAAGCCTCTCTTCCTGGTTCTCCATCTAAGCCAAATTCAAGGGTTTCAACCCCCTCACCATCTCGTTTCCTGTAGCCCGGGCTCGTGTGATGTTCTTGTGTGGTCTAGGAGGTCTGGCTGCCTCATGATGGTCATGGCGATCCCGGCTTCGAGGAGGAAGGGGGAGGTGGGTGCCGTAGTACCGTCTCGGGATCGGTTGGGAAGTTTCCTCAGGACCGGTGTGCGAGGTTCCGGGTTTGTGTCTTGGTCTCGGGTTGAGAGCTACCTCCGTGCCAGTGAGGGAGGGCTGGGTGATCTTGATCCGTTCAGAAGGCGGCAGATGGCGGTTGATGGCTTCGATTGCTTTTCGCTCATCTTCAGGTCGGAGTGGTTTGAAAGGAGGGCGATGGTCTGAAGGCTGTACCTCGAACACCCAGGCTTTCACGGGCAAGGTATCGTCGATGGGGTACTGGACCATTGGGAGTCCGATTACTCCCGGAGGTATCTGACGTGCTACGGCACCTGAATGAAGGGCGTAGCCCTGGCCAGGAACCGGGCTCACAGACATGCTGTCATCCATGCTGGACTCCTGATTGTTGTTGTCAGACATCATGGTAGAGTTTATGGAAGAGACGAAAGATGGGAATAGTTGGACAGCCGAACAGAAGACTTAAATATTTTGGAAGCCCCTTCTGGTGGAAGACTTTTGACAAGGCTGGGCTGAGAGTGAAGAGGGCTTTTCACTGGTTGTATCTGTTTTGGGCAAGTGAATTTAGCATTTGCAAAAGTGAGTTCATGCGGCTGACATCAGCAAACAGTGAATAGATGCACTCCTGGGCTGATTCTATGTTAACTTATGAAACGAATAGAGATTGTAGGTGGTAACAGCACTTCACAAGGGTTGGGGACGCTGAACATGCTGGGATGTGCCTGGAGACATCGAAGTCTCGGACTGGTGGCATCGTAGGGCATCCCTTTATCGACGTTTTAACAGACAGTCACCCTCTTCCAATTTCTGTATTTCTCACACTTTCATGGTCCTCATGCTTGGGGTCAACATCTCTGGATGCTTCAATGTAACAAATCGCCTCTCAAGGCTCAAAATCTGCTCATTTGTCTGCTAGGTCAACTCTTTCTGGGACTTCCAATAGTGTTCCCGTCTATATGCTTGTTGCTGTGATTCTGGTCCTTGAGTGCTTTATCAGAAGACAGCACATAGTCATCTCAGTTCTGTGTCATAATGTCTAGCGCTTGACCGCCTACTTTGTCCCTTGATACAAATCACTTGCCTGAGGCCTGTTCATGTGCATTCACTTTCAAAAAGGCTTGAAGGGCCTCAGTATCCCCTGAGGAATGATTGATTGAGTCCTAAGATCTCACCAATTTGCGACTTGTATTCACTTTGAAACTCCTTCTATGTCATGAGACCAGAAAATCGTGGACTCTTCTCAGTGTTCTACATTCCCTACAAGCCATTTCGACATGTTTATCAACTTTTTAATGCTCGTGGGGAGTATTGATGTTTCTAATAGGACGGGCTAACAAATTTCAACCACACCGATGGTTTTTAGGTGGTGTATAGGCCGCAATAGCCCAGTGAAGGGTATAAGTCTATATCGTAGATTCTATGGCCTTCACCAAATGATCCGGAATACTCAAGAACGAGCAGTGGCCGGCTTTCAGGATCTTCGTCTTAGCCTCAGGGCCAAGGAGCTGCGCCATGACCTGCTGGTATGCCAAGGGGAGAGCGTTATCCTCTGTGTGGAAGATGTATGAGCAGGGTATGCCGTTCGTCCATGGCTCGTACAGCGCTGGCGCAGCAAAGAGGGCAGCAGAGGTGTGTGTCATTCCAGCAGCCCATTTTGTCTGTTCCTCGGGGGAGAGATCGTTCAGACCGATCTGATGAAGCATATCAGGGTTTCCGGTAACACGATCGCCCTGAACCTATTTTAGCTGCGACTCGACTTGTGGTGTGGCTTCTCGCCAGGGTATCGATTCAGCAACTCACCTCAACCACCATCCACGGCAGCGGCTGGCCGCCCAGCATGCCCAGCAGACTCTGGCCCTTCGGCAGAACGAACGCAGTCATGAAGATGCACCGAACCACGCCCCCACTCTTGCCAGCAGCCTTTCTGCTTCCGGCATCGTACCCTTCCACCGCGCCGCTCATCGAGATGCCACCAGCGGAGTGTCCGATGACCACAACCTCCTTGCCTTCCTCGACGATAGGCACCAGGACCTTGCGGACGGCGTCAACATCATCAGACAGGCCTGCGAGAGGCAGCTCAGTGCCGCCGACAGTGGGCAGGGGGACGTGGACCGTGGGGTAGCCCGCCTGCTGCAGGAGCTTCACAATGTTCTCGAAGGCTGGAGGCAACTGCCAGGCTCCTGGAACAATGATAATCGTTGGTTTGGACATTCTCGAACTGTTGCGATGTATCGTCGTATTGTCTTTGCGTCTGACTCTAAGCTTGGGATGAAGTGAGCACGGTATAATGGTATTGAAAATCCTCTTCGAAGCTTATTCAATCGCAGGTGGCCAAATGCATCCGGTCTCATATACACATCTCGATACCACTTGTCCTCTAGGGTCCGCTGCGTCTGGCAGCAATCCTGGTGGAGCTCGCCCCAAGCGAGTCGGCGATAAAGTATAGAGGACGCGAAGCGCGATGAATCCGCGTCTTCACATGAGTTTGCGCCGCAGTATCGCCGCGACGAAACTTCGGGCCCATTTGCGGATCACAGAATCGTCCACAGATCGCCCTGCACGGACGGTCGCTCCGCAGTAATGTCGTTGGCTATCCACTGTGCCTCTGCGCATACCACGTGGTCTGTCGAAGCAAGACTTATACGCGAGTGTCTTGAGGCCGGATTCGTCAAGCCGAGGTGATGATGCGATGTGGTGTGGGCTTACCCCTTGAATAGGACCTCCATAGGGTGGAGTTGTTACATTTTCAGGCGGGTGGACGTCCCTTTTGGGGTTCCTTTCGGCACCAACCGCTCAAGAAGCAGGGCACGAGTCTGAGCGTCACGCCGGTAGGAATAGCTTGGGGTGGGTAGCCGGGCCCAAGCCTCCACATCCGAGCCGCGTCCGAGTCAGGCTCAGAGGACAATGGCAGTCATACTTGAGGAGGTTCGCTTGGCAAGATGGAAAGGGAACGGGTAATGGAGATCTATTGCTTTGACATTTACTGTACCTGTCTTTGTACTCCAAGATGGGGTCAATGTGGTCTTCAATTGTTTCTTTACGCGGTAGCGGACAAGGAGGTGTCACTTGATCATCTCCTCTGGACGCGTGGTTCTTGACTTGGTTTGGATGCAATCGGGCTTGCCCCAGAGTTTTCGCGGTTTCGGCCGAGTACCACGGTGTTGGTTTCTCAAAAGTTGGTATGGTTACGCACCAGTTCTTCGGCATTGGTTGTAGCTAGACTACGACACTGCCGAATGAGCCATGTGCCATACTTGGAGACTTGTATACTTTTGTGACCTCATGTAGAAGAGAGTTAATGGGTTGCAACGGTCATATAGGGCATTAGAAGACTCACGGGAGCTTCTTGTGACCACCGACTGTTCTCCGTGGCCGCATATAGACCCATATGCCCCACGAACGGCCTGAAGGTCTCGCTTGAAAGATACAGCCAGTAGGAAAGCCGCATGTGGACATGGTGATGGATGATGCTTTCTGTAATCCGAGCTTCCCCGCTGGGATCAACCTGCCAATTGGCACGGACATCTAAAATGTCACCTACAGGCTTTTGACGTCGCTGTGAAGCTTTCACCGTTTCCCGGAGACTCCGCTAATCCCGTCATGATGGAAAATCAGGGGCAAGAGGCCCGTATGCGAGGGACCCGCCACGGGATCATGACATTGATACGGTCCACCCCACTTTGATGGTTTCACTCCTGGATTATTCTTGAGGGTTGGATGGTGGTCCCTCGACTTCTATTTTGCGCAGAAGACTCTTTATTTTCCAGCAACACATGCATTTTTTGAGTCCAACGCACCGGGCGTTAATATCGTCGACATGGTTTCCGCGGCGTACTACCCCGTAAATGACACCAGCCGCACTCTAGCTGAGAGGGCGTACCTCCAAGAGCTGACGGACCTTGCTGCGAACCAGCCACTGGAAGACGATTCGAGGCAAGAGGTTCGGACGTTGACCATCATCTTCACGATCATCGCGGTCATTGTCGTGGCCTTGCGATTTATTTCGAGACTGAAAATCAAAGCGCCGTTCTGGGTAGACGACTGGCTGATCCTGGCGGCTCTGGTACTGCTCTTCGGAAATTCCGCTTTCAACTTTGTGATGGTGGACCAAGGGGTCGGCCTGCACTCAGGGCGTCTGACTCTCCCACAGCTGCAAGATTTGAATAAGGTGAGAGGCAATCCAACACTTCGACGAGACACTGAAACCTGACGTTGGCAGTAGACTGTCGTTGGAGCAGAGATCATCTACCTGACAGGAGTCAACGCCTATAAAATATCTCTCCTGTTCCTCTACTTCCGGATTTTCCCAATAAAGTCCGTCCGAACGTGGGCATACGTGTTCGGGGGGGCTGTCCACATGCTGGAATGTCGCCGGCGTGTTCGCCGCTGCCTTCCAGTGTACGCCACGGGTCAAGATCTGGGAGCCATGGGTGGACGGATACTGCATCAATATTTTCCTGGTGCAGCTACTCGTCTCGGTTCCTAGCATTCTGTGCGACGTCGCCATATTATGCCTGCCGCTCCCGCACGTCCTTCGTCTCAAGACCAACTTGACGCAGAAGATATTCCTCGTCTTCATGTTCATGCTAGGATCTTACGTCGTCTTCACGAGCATCTATCGCTTCACGGTGTACCTGGGGTACAGTCCAAAGGACATTCCATTCACGTTGGCTGTCCCCGTGGCGTGGAACGTAATCGAGATAAGCAGTGGGATCGTATCCTCGTGTCTCCCAACCTTAGTACGCCAGTTCACCTCTAAGGCCAGATTCTAGCACTAACACCTCTCCTCATAGGGTCCCATTATACGGCCCGTC
This sequence comes from Diaporthe sp. DP-2020a, assembly GCA_018137895.1. Lineage (NCBI taxonomy): Eukaryota > Fungi > Ascomycota > Sordariomycetes > Diaporthales > Diaporthaceae > Diaporthe > Diaporthe sp. DP-2020a. The sequence continues at coordinate 100,697 of JACVEP010000437.1, forward strand.
ATCAAGTCCATCATGCCCTCAACCATGGCGGTTTCCGGGAACAAAGACAGTGCACACATGGGATACGAAAGAAAGAATGGAGCTGGCAGTCGCTCTGGTCTGGTCACCATCGGCGGGGGCGGCGCTCGCAAAAGCAACGGACACTGGAGCAGGCTCGAAGGTTCTGCACGACGCGCGCCTGACGACGGACCTGGTTTCGACGTTGATGATGATATCGAGATGCAGCCGAGGGGGAAGATCACGAGCATTGTCATGGCAAGTCCGGGTATTTCTGAGTACGGCCATGAACCATCGACTCCTAAGGCCTCTACGCCACATCCCCAAGTCACTGTCACGGGTAGCAAGGGCAACGACAGCGACGAGTCTCTGCTCGCGGCGCATGGGATCACATGCACGCAAACTGTGGAAGTGCAGTGGACGACTGAGCATATCAGTGAGCCTAGTCCTGTTGCAAGGAAAGGCACGAGACCATGATTTCCAAATGTGTATGAAATATCATGTATGGTGGAGACGCCTTAGCGATTTCAGTCATTATTTTAATATCTAATTTGAACCGAACAGTGAAAAGTCCTGAGACCGCACTTCTATACCAGAACTTCTTCCGGGTTATATCGAAACCAAATGCTTGTCAAGCCTATTTTAGAAAAGCAACACCTTTGTCCTTGTTTTATTGGGCTCAGAATGCTATCACTGAGTGACTACATATGTATGGGCAGAACTACAATACAACAGTGGTATTCCGAGTTTATTCCCATCAGCTATGAAGCACCACAGTAGACCCTGAAAATAGTCTCTTCAATCTCTCCTCGTCGGTAGGCCCTGTCTACGCCATCCCAGTCCATCAGTCCGGACACATAGGCGAAGCCAATCATCTGATACCGTTCCTAGTCGGTCCAGGACGGGCGGAGTACTTAGAATCCGCCGCCGCCGACTGGGAGCAGCAGGAGATGCCCTTCCTCTAGGTTCGCAGTACCCACGCCTGCGAAGCCTGATCGGGTTATAAACACCTTACGTGTTACGGTGCTGGTAGATATCCATAGTAATAACTCGTTGTTGCACGAAGAAAGGAAAGCTAGAAGTCTACAAGCCGCAGGCGAAGCTGCGGCGTTTATATTGCGGGCCACTGTAGTGGGTACCGTGACATTACGTCCATCTGTTCTGCGGCTGAGGCTCTGGACGAGGGGTAAAATGAGTCCTCTCTTCATGATCGAGCCTCCTCCTCGTCTCCCACGTCAGGGAATCCCATCCGCAGTGTTGCGGCTATTAGATAACATGTAGAATCAATGTCACTCCCGATCATGAGGCTGCCTTCGAAGATGATCCAAATTCGTTTCTGAACCTATCAATCGTTCTTTCTGCCTGTCGCAATGGTGATAGACCTAGATGGAGAGCCGTCCCATATTACCGGCGGCGGGGTGTCCCGCAGGCTAGCCATATCATCCATCCGCTCTCTTCCTGACGATGACGGGGACGGCCGGTCCCAGTTGTCCGCCAAGCTACCCTGGCTCCCATTCGGCTCGTACGTTGACCGGCGGACGACATCCGATTCCACCGTCACCTCCTTCACCATGTACAGCTCTAACGGCGGAGGATCGGACACACTGGGGATGTCGGCCCCGGACGTCATGCCGGCTGTATTCCACACAGGGTCCTCGGGGACCGTCACGAACGTCAGCTCGTTCGCTGGGGTGTTGACACTGCCCCTGCGCGAGACGGCGGCGCTGTCCATGCCTGCTGATACACTGCTCTGCCACACTCGGAAGGGGACGGCGTTTCTCGTGGGTGGTAATGGCTGTATCGTGTTGTTGCGGCTGCCAAAGCTGGGCATTCTCGAACCGATGCCGGGCCTTCGATTCCAGCTTGAATGGTACGTCGGGAGGCGCTCTTGTTTCTTCGCTATCTTGGCGATGAGATCCGCCATGGTCATTTCGACTGGTACCTGTTAATCAACTGCTACGGATCCTGAAATGATACATTCTAGAAAATTCGAAGGGAGGACAGACGGGGATCCGTGAAAAGACAAGAATGGGGCTTACTATTAAGTTTCACCATGTAGGCGAGTGGGTGAAATTGCATATAACTATTTGCATAGTTAGCCTCAACTCCCAGCAGTGGTAGTGACGATCTCCAACTCTCGATATCGATTGATCTCGTAGCCCGGGGAGGGGGATATTTACACAAAAGTATTTTTCAGGCTCATCATGCTGATAATTAGAATGTCCATAGACAGAGAGAAGCCGATGATAAAGATGTTGAAGTTTGTAAGTCTCTTGTACTTCTTCAGGCCATTCGCAACGAGGTTCTATGATGAAAGCTGTCAGCTATTTGCCGTGGTGAAACAAAGCAGCAACAAGTACACTCACGCGTTTCACAATTATTATGAAGTACAGGTTGAGTGCTGCATCGACGAGCAGGTAAATGACCTTTTCGGTACGATCCCAGAACTCGTTGATATGAATATATCGCTCCGAAATTTGCAACCTCGCTGGCACCCAGATGCAGTACACCGATATGTTGATCGCGGTGATGAAGAGCGCGACATAGAATTTCAGGCGCCGTGCGGCCCGCTTGTCAGGGAGGAGGATGGAACATCGGTTGATGATGATTTGCAGCAGGAACTGAACCTGCAGAGCCCATGTCGTGAGAATGGTGAAGTAGAAGGCAAAGCTATGATGGCACGCTCCTGTCAGCAAGATGTGGTAGTCGGCGTGTGCTTGTACCTGGATGGGAATAGACTCACCTCGGTGGTATGGTTCCTTTCAGATACAGCCAACAGATAGTCGAAAAGATGATACACACGATGACCTCAAGCCAGATCATCCAAATGTATGTGTTGTGTATTGATCGAGATCCATACCGTCTCCAGGTCTTAGCGGTCTGGGCGATAGCCGAGGACACGGTCAACCAGCCGAATCCCAGCGTGAAGCCCCACGCAAGCGACGCAATGACAAAGTCATCACTTGTCACCTCCTCTAGGACGAAATGCGGGGGTAGGAATGTCTTCATTAGCAAGCAGGCAGGCTGGACTCTCAGGTGCTCAAGCCGGTCTCAGTCAGGCCATACGCGAGCAGCACTCGACTCCAGGAGCGTGTAGGCGGCGTCACACCTGAACATGCGGATCCGCAGCCCCAGGACGACTGAGAGTGAGGGAGAAGAACAGAGCTGAACCGCTCAGCTTAGGATTCAGGCCGTTACTTTTGTCTGATGTGGATTCGTCGAGGGCTTTGAGGAGGAGCCAGGCGTAGCTGCTTAAAACTCTAAAGGTTGGGGGTTTCTGGGATGGACGGTCTCTGCAGGGTGACATTGTAGTCGCTGAGTCTGTGAGTCTGTATTCTTATGTACATGACTCGACATAAATGCAAGCGTAGCGATGGCCAATGTGGAGAACGCCGATCCAGACACCGAGCTGGCGTCCAGGCCTGCGTACGTGAACCTGAATGTACGGTGAGCTCCCAAAGTCACATCATTAGTGGGATTGTCTCCGTAGTATGCTGCTGCGCCTGCATACAGCGAAGCATGATACCATCGTGTCGTGTTATCCAGTCCACATCAATATTGCATGTATTGCCACAAGCCCTTCGCACATCGCGAGCAAACTTGAAGCTGAACGGACTGGCTGCCCGACGCAAAATCCTCGCAGCCCAGATGCTTGTCGTCCAGCCTCAAGCTTCCGGGTACGGCGGAGTGAAAAGTCTAATCGCGCCGACCCTCGCCAATAGGCATGCCCGAAATGAAGAAAAGACAGGGCTAAATGTATGTACCGCGTAGCATCGGGATATGATAAAGGGTTAGCTCCTGGAAGCCTGCAAATTCTTTCTAGAGGCATTCGGCTGCATGATCGGATGAGACCAGAGGCTCGGGAGTTTTCACCGTCTTGAGAGCGGATGCGGTCTGCAAAACGCACCAGGCATGCATGTGACGCTGTGCGGCCACGTACTGCACACGCATAGGGTCTAGAATTGGGGCCCTTAGCTGCTTAATAAGTACGGGCGCGCTGTCCGCTGGCCTTTGATGAGCGGCTGGCTAGACTACCGCGTGTCCCATTCGCCGCTGTCCCTCTCCGACTGTCCGATAGAGTCCGGTCAGATCCGAGCACCGCGGGTATCCTCGCCGTGATAGGATCCCCACCGGTCTTCGGTGCGATTGCCGTGACCCCAACACCCGGGATTCAACCGCGCAGCAGGCAGCGTCGAGTCAGAAACGATGACTGGGACAACCTCTCATTCGCCTGTAGGGTTTGCTTGAGCTCAACTCAATTCGCCGGCGTCAGCCCGACCCCGACGAGCTTCACTGCTGCGTCGCCTCACTGCTTTGCCGAACGGTGCTGCTCGGCATAAGTGTGCCACTCCGTACATGTTAATGTGCGTACCCATGCCGCAGCTACCTAGTTTCTTCTTCATCCCTAGCTAGCACTGCGCCACGAATCTTTCACGTGGCACACCACCTTGCCGTGAGCTATGAAACGGCGACTTCAATCACGTTATTTCCCACAAGTGTCGGTGCCGGCCTTCACACACAACTCCAATCACTACTGCCGTTCCGCGCTGGGTAGCTCTGCACGAAGAGACCAGGACACGAGTCGCCGTTCGGCACGGCTCGCACCAAGCCCTATTTTTCGGCTGGCCCAGGCTTGGCGGAAGGCCTAGAAGGCAATGGCCAGCCTCAGGAACTGACATCCGGGATTAACAATGTTCTTGCCATGAAACCCCCTTGCCGCCATCGTATTCTGAGGCACGAAAAGTCAAGCGTCCAACCAGGGTACAATAGATACTGGACGTTATATAAAATCAACATAGGAGGCGGAGACGTTGAGCTCAAACGGGGCCTTTGCCGTGGTATCCGAATTCCCCATTTTTCAAGGTGCTCGGATCGTCCCGCTGCTGTCGCACCGAGAGTCATGACAGCGTCTTGACCTCCATGCCGGGATCGAGTGCCTCGATTTGGCCCTGAGTTTGGTGGGGAGGGCCGAGGTTGAACCGCAATTTCATCTGTGCTGTGCATTTGACACGCAGATCGGAGAAGTTTGACTGGTTGGGGGCTCAGGGTTTCGATTAATGCTCAATCTACCTGAACTCAGCCCCCAATTGCCTTGTCCTTAGGTCCAGACACGCCTCAGTATTTGCCTGGGTAGACGGACAGTGGCACGGGATTATTTTACCTAGACAAGATTTTTCTACCGAGTGTGATCAACAACCAAGAGCAATTTTTGCGCTCTGTTGTGAACAGCAAGCCCAGGACCGACTCTATGGTGGCATTGAACGAAAAGCCCCTTGAAGTAGTCGGCGAATTCTACTAGTATGGGGAAGCAAATCTCCGTGTTTAGAGGATTGCTGAGGTCTTCATTAGTCGTACGACTGGACCGTCAATTTGATTGCTACATCACAGCTGAGCATGAGGGGTACAAAAGAAGAAATGAAGAAACGAAAGAACCCCAGACTTGTTGCTCCTCACTATGCATTCAATGTCACTATTCCAGTAGTTGGCCCCATGTGTTTCCTGGTTGCACTCCGATAAAGACTCAGGACGAGAATGGCACGGTGCTGGCGATAGGATCTGTACAGATGGACTTGATACGCGTATTTGCATTGTTGTGCCGTAAGGGGAGGTCATGGGCCTCTGTACGGATCATCGTCAAACGTACATGGCCGCGGAAAGTTTCATGCTTGTCAGATTCACGGGCTCAACCTGCAGATTACATGACTTTTAACTCTCGGCCGAGTCATCTGTGCAATGGTTTGTGCTATTCAACACGCATACATCTCCAAGTCATTCCTGCCCCCGGTCTGTGGTTTGAAGGGCTCCTCCATGGAATTCGGGTCTCGGGTCTTAAATCCGCCTGTCCATCGGGAATGTGTATGTTAGGAGGCCGCCTTCTCAAGGAAATAGTTACCAGCTTAATTGAAAATTGCTCTTGGGGGCTTCGAAGCCAAAGAGTCAGTGAAGCTCAATGCCCACTGACCTGCTCAGAGGAAAGGCCGGACCTGACAGATTCATACCCAAAGTGTGGTGTTATTTGCCACCAACCCTTGGGATTAAGACACAGCAGACGCAAATTGGTTGGCTGAGAAATATCATCAGACAGCAAGACTGGAAATCCGACTGCCGCGGTCACCAAGACAGCGCAAGACTTGTGGGTATTCATCTGCCGTTTTGTCTTTGTCATAAATTCCACTTTGTGATTTCATGCTGTTTCTTAAACCGTGGTGCCTTCTTTTCAACGTTCTTGCTTGCATGTGAAGGTCGTCTTCTTACTCAAGGTCATAATCTTAGTTTTCTAAACTTCAGTTACAGGCAAATACGTGACCAACTACTGCAGCCGGATTCTTTGTAATCCGTCCAGATATGCATATCGATCCTCGTGATGTACTGTCTCTAGACTGAGTCTCAGAACGATATGATTTTCATGTAAGTGCAATGTGGTTAGTGAAGTGCTCACCTGGTCACCACTCAGTAGACCAGTTCAAGTAGTTACACTGACTCCGGATCTCGGGCACGGCTTCATTTAGGCTTAATGAGAGGGGCAGATCCATCAAGCGCCGGATGCAACTGGGAACCCTGCATGGCTGCAAATTGGACATGAGATGGAGGGTCCCCTAAAAGTTTCATTCTCCCAGAGGAAGCCCCCGAGCTCGTGAGGAGTCCCGTCTCCCTCCGCAACCCCAATCCAGCTAGCACATCTCCATTTTCCGCAGGGCCAACGGCCCGCATTGTGTCAGTTAAATCACAAGTGATGCATTTGACTTCAGCACAACGAGTGGAGTAACGGGGAAATGCCTCCGAAGGGGGTAGATTGGTGATGGGAATAAAAGGTGAGGCACTGCCCAGACTTGCGAATAGCGCCTTCTGTGACAAGCTTTTGCCAAGTTCTTGTCTACCATCGATAATCAATCTCCCAAGATCTCGACCAACATGGCATCCACACTAAGGCCGACTGCCGCAGTGGCAGCTTTGGTATTGCTCCAGCTTACAGCCGCTCAGCAGCCCGGTACTATAACGCCCGAAGTTCATCCTCAGCTCACAACCTCGAAGTGCACCACCACGGGAGGTTGCGTGGAGCAAAACACATCCGTAGTGCTTGACTGGAACTACCGTTGGATACACACAGCAGACTATGCATCATGCACGACCTCGACCGGCATCAACTCGACGCTCTGCCCAGACCAGGCAACCTGCAGCCAGAACTGCCTCATCGAGGGTGCCAACTACACAGCCGCAGGCATCGTCACTTCGGGCTCCTCCATGACCCTGTCCCAATACGTGCCCTCTGAATCCGGGCTCTCCAGCGTCTCGCCCCGAGTCTACCTCCTCGACAACGACAACAGCGACTACGTCTCATTCCAGTTGCTCGGCCAGGAGCTCACCTTCGACGTGGACCTGTCGACGCTGCCCTGCGGCCAGAACGGCGCGCTCTACCTCTCCGAGATGGACATATCAGGCGGGCGCAGCGACCTGAACACGGGTGCCGCCAACTACGGCGCAGGGTACTGCGACGCCCAGTGCCCCGTGCAGACGTGGAAGAACGGCACCCTCAACACGGACAAGTCGGGCTTCTGCTGCAACGAGATGGACATCCTCGAGTCGAACCGCGTCGCCGCCGCCTTCACGCCCCACCCCTGCGCCGACGACGCCTCCAACTGCGACAAGGGCGGCTGCGGCTTCAACCCGTACAATCAGGGCTATCACGACTACTGGGCACCGGGAGGCACGGTGGACACGACCAAGCCGTTCACGGTGGTCACGCAGTTCATCACGGACGACGGCACGACCTCGGGGACACTCAGCGAGATCCGCCGCATCTACCAACAGGGCAGCGTGACCGTCCCGAGCGCCATCTCCGCGCCGGCCGGGGACTCCATCAACTCGACGTGGTGCGCGGCCGTCGACGGCAGCGCCGAGGAGTTCGGCAGCCTGGATACCATGGGCAAGGCCCTCGGCCGCGGGATGGTATTGGCCTTTAGCATGTGGAACGATAACGGGTAAGCCCCATTCTTGTCCTTTCACTGTTCCCCGTCTTTCATATTTTGGAATGTCCCAGAATGGATCCCTTTGGGATTCGTAGCAGGTGATTAACACGTACTAGGCAATTTATGAACTGGCTTGATAGCGGTGCAAACGGGCCGTGTAATGCCACCGAGGGCGATCCCGCCCTGATACAGCAGGAAGCGCCGGGTACGCATGTGGTGTTCAGCAACATCAAGTGGGGGGATATCGGGTCGACGTTCTCGAGCAATTCGACTTCGTCCAAGCTCAAGAGGGGCCTGCTGAGGTATTAGGCTGAGTCCCTTGGGATGGCGTCGAAGCATGTGTGCAACAGTATATTTGCACCAGGGTCCTGGTAAAGACAGTGTATATGAGGTGCTTACATTGTATATATTTCTTGTACTTCTGTTGGAATAGATATTAGTCTTGCGAGAACAAATTCATATCCTGAATCAATGGTCTCGAACTCTCAAACACCACACAAGTCCAGCTCAAAGTGGCGTTTGGCAGTTCAAGACAAATGTTTCGTGAATTGGCGAAAGGTAACGAAGCAAAAAGCTCACCCAGTTCCAAAACAAGTAAACCCAGGATACCACAGCGATAATTATTGAATGCGAGCAGCGTGAAATCCGGGGCTGGAGAAAAGCCGGCGGAGGAGTTGTTGATCTGAGCAAAGAGGCAGGGCCAGGCGTGGTGTGACTCGTTGGAGCATAAGATTGTTAGGATTCGTCTTCGTATGGCTCTTCTTGTCCAAATATCAATTTCCGTGCTTGATCAAAGCTGGGTCTGAAGAACCTGGCCACGTTCCTTTCATCTCTGACACGGAGGCTGTGGGTACCTGGGCTTGTCAGCCATATCCTTCTGCCTCCAAAACGGAACTTGAGCTTATCGCTTAAGTATACGGCACATGTTCACCTTGAGAGGTACTTTGAATGCACCACATCGATTTTGCAGGTTAAAGATGTATGACAGCATTGCACTTGTTGGTCTTGTCGAGATGGCCTCCTTGTCCCAAGGCATTGAAGCGAAGCTGTACGAGCAAGCCCCATTGAAATCTACGTCAATTTTGCAACATCCAAGCCCGAGACGCCAGAAATGCAAGAACAGTTTGATTCCTGGCCCACAGCTGTAATTTGTTACACGTGGGCTAGTCGTCTATCCCATACGTCTTGTGATGGTAATTACGGGTCATAGACGACAAGAGACCAGGAGTACCCAGCCTAGGCTATCGTCAATCCTCAAGCCTGTCTATTACCCACAAGGCTGGATTAGTATTGGGTACGAACATGCGTGCACAGGCTTTGTATGTACAATAGTGGAGACGTTTCTTTTCAGTTGATGGTCACATTTGTTGAAAGTGGGAGTCATTTCCCGGGGTATACGATTGAGCGACTTTGAGCCTTCGGTTTACGAACACATAGCGATGGCATCTGGCCCCTCAGACTATGCCGAAGTCTACTTGTACATGATTGTCTATATTTTGTTTGTGCTCGCCAGTAATAGGTCATCCTTGGTCCGAGAAGAGTCTCCGCTTGGCAGTGAAGGTGCCCCAACAATAATGCCAGTCGTCACGGCAAGGTGGCGAAGAAGAAAACCCTCTTGAGTCTTGATCTCGATCTTGCCAAAAACGTTCTTCCACATCATGGTGTGTATGATCTATATCCTTTTGCTCCCAACAATTCTCGCGTCTTGCACTCCTTGACAAGGGCGCTGGCATTGGCGGAATATTTCGACCTCCAACAGAGGTCCCCTGATCTGGCGCCCAATCTTCCAAGCACCCCGGAGGAAATTGCGCTATCTCCTCGGTCTAATGCCTATCTTTCTCAAGTTGTGTAGTACCGGTCTTCTCGAACAGGTCTTGCATGTGGCGCGAGAAGCGACAAGTCATCATGAGCATGCTCATGAATCGGAGCAGGTGAGAAAGGTCGGATTGCATGGTCACGGAATTCTCCCAAGCACTTATTTGACTACACGGAGTGTATACATCTATCACAGCAGTGCAGTTGACAATGCGGCTTAACTAGGCACCTTGCACGAAGTGACCACTCAGAGGCTGGCGACTGGGTTGGTCACCGATATGCCCGGTTGCATTGCAGACACGCTGGCGCTACTTACCCATGAGTTTCCTCTTTGAGTCAGATGGTTGCAACCTGTGTGTGTCTCCAAGCGCTATTTCTTCACATGCCAAAAATTGTTGGGAAAGAGCTTGTGCGAGCAAAGATCCATCATCATGATATCTTCCTCCCACAATGCTCGGCCCTTGGCTCTGTGGCACCTACCTGTTGCTTTGAGTTCGATAGTAGTTATGCAAAGTCCAATGCTACCGCGCACGCATCAAATGCTACAATGTTGTGCCCCGGATGAGACCACAGAACCCGGTTGCTTGCTTCGACTTGGGGGAAGGCGAAAGATAATCTGAAGATCCCACGCCCTATATTAGAGTGTCATATAGAGCGGCGTCTGTGTTGTCCGAAAATAGTGAACCGAAGCCTTAGTCGGGAAACTATAGCTCTACCGATTCTACTCGAAGACAGTGGGTGATGGATGTGAAGCTGCGCACGTCTGACCTCGTTGAAGAAGACCCGCATGTCGACACATTCGTCTACATGTTCGTGATGAGCCTCTTGCCCCGAGCTTAATCTCAGTGTGACTCCTGTCACAGATAAGACGATTAATCTGTCCAAAAGAGGTCCAATACCACAGCACAACTGAGTATGGTGGTGGGGCTGAGTTGACCCTACCTCGGAAATGATACTACTGATGTAGTATGGTCTTTTTCTTATCAATGTATGGAACTTTAAGCTGACGGAGTCTTTACCAGCAGCTGTGAGCGAGGGTCCGTCGATGTAACGAGGCGTCGTGAAGAAGGCGTGCTTCCGGGGCTAGGAAAAAGCAAACCGATAACACAAGAGGAGCGGAAGGGAACTGCCGTCGTCCGTTTCTTGGCTCCACAAACATGACGTGAGATAAGGAAACATCGCGGCCATCATGATGAGAACACCTCATCGCCGACAGGGAGTCAAAGACTCACGCTCTGATTTTTCGCCTCAAACATGGCATAGTTTTAAACCTGCTTTGCTTCGCCATAGTGGTGGCTTGCAACGTCGAATAGGAAGACGTGTACTATACAGGCAGGCCTGCAGACGCGCCCAGACCGTAGAGCACGATCCCTGTCTCGCCCTGACCTCAAATCTCCCGGTCCTGGCCCCCTACGGGCACTGTCCTTGTTGCGAGTGCAGATTGCGGACCCACCCTGCGAGAGCCAAGTCGTTGAAAAGTTGCGGGCTCCTACCGCGTCACTGGGACTACTGCACAGTAAAGGAAATCCCCGCCTGTCCCCATCACAGCGCAAAACTAATCCCATACTCGCTGCGTGTGCGGACGGGACTGACGGCTACCACGGCATGGCAGGACAAACTTGTTGCTTTCGGGCGGGGACGACTGGGAGTCGTGGGTTAAGCGGGTGCGAGCGAGGATGCATGTGCCACGCGGCAAGCACTGGCATCTGTGCGCCCGGAGTCAGACATGCACTGCAGTGTGCAGCAAGGTGGCCGATTTGAGATTGCTGCCCGTCCCGCATGCTGCTTTTCCCGAGGCACAGAGGGATCGCAATACTGTGCACTTGCGCGTCTGGAGTACTCGTTTTGGGAAGTCCACGTATGCATCCTGCAAACCAATCTGACATGGCGAGGAGTGCATGTGTCAGTTGCCTGCAAGATAAAGAACCGAGCATGCGGGTGGAGAACTTTACCTGGAATTGAGTTTGGCAGTTGCGGGCTGCAACTTTCAGCTTCCCTCTGGGTGGGGGCTGGTTCCTGGGCGCTTTCCCGCCGGAGCCGGGTGGTACAGAAACCCGAACCCTGACTCCGCAGTTCGTCCGATGATTTATTTCCCTGGAAATGGAAATGAGCAAGCAGGAAGTTTTCCGGGTCCAGACCTTTTCCCTCAACAACACTCTCCACTACGAGCTCCAGTCACAGCGTTCACCATGACTTAACAATGACGCTGACGCTACTGTGTACCGGAATCAAGTGGACATCCCCCAGATGCTGGAGATTCGACATGGCAAAGCGACGCCAAATTGACTTTTGCCCCCTCTGGTGATTGAATTACAGGACTGCCCACTCGCCGAAGACACCCTGGTCCCAAACGGCGTCTTCGTCATACGAAGTCACACCGACCAAATTGGCGCCCGGCGAAGGCTGCTTGCCCCGCCAAGGAAGTCCCGGGTCAAGCTTCTTGCACAATCTTGGACACAAATGCATATGATCTCTCAGCGCCTACAGCTTTCAAAGGCCCTACTCTGACCTCGAGCTCGAGCTTGAGCTTGATCTTCAGCCCTGCTGCCCTGTTGCGAATCTGCCTGAAGGTCGAGACCCAAGAGCGGATTGTCACGTCTGCTGAGACGACATCACCGGTCGATCATCAAATAGAACTGTCCACAACAGTAGCGAGTGGTGGCATACCACCGCATTTACCTTCGCCCAGGACACCTGGCACCGCAGCTGCAGCTGCAGCTTGTCCAAAACGGCATGCTAACACTAGATATCGAACTTTTAGTTGAAGTAATCCCTTTCTCGTGGGGGTCAGATACCGCGCGGCAACCCACTGTGGTAGCCATGGGCCGAACCAAGATATCAGTGCCGTGGGTAGGGGTTAGGATATCAACAAATATTCTGGAGCCGCATTGCGCCGGATGGGCAACCATTCATCTTGCTGAGGGAATCCACGTTGGCAGTACCGGATGTTTTCGACGGGCCATCCGATTCCTGGATATTCCATGTCCCTGCAAGTGGCGCTTGATATCCACGTCGCAATCAAGATCGTGGTCGTATCTTCGGGAATATTCAGAGGCCGCCCCCACCCATTTTTTCACCCATGTAGTTCCCGACTCTGTCTGTACCTTTGTGGCGACGGCCCTAGCCTGAGGACCTTCAGGTACCCGTCGGCCTGGCCAATTCCACCTCAAGAAATCCCGCTCTGGCCGAACGGCCGTTGCGTCTAGAACACGGCACTTTCCCGGCACTTCCATTTCCTAATGCACGGTGACGCTTGAACCTCGATCTGCGTTACCGTGCTCAGCGTAGCATTCTTCCCAATTAGGGGGTCACATCCAACAAATAGAGTGCGCCGGCCACAACCCCGGGTTACATCCAACATATCAAGGGCTGCAACCATATGTTGCATCACCGCGACAACTCTCGGTTTGCCTCTGGCCAACGCAGCGCAGGTGTGATAGGTTTGAGCGACCATACATCAATGCAGGAACGCAGCTGGAAATTCTTCGCCATTCCTCCTTGGGAGCATATGCACAAAAGCGGCTCCAGTGGGGCCCCTAGCTGCTTTTGCCGCAGACAGGCCCTGACAGGCCTGGCAGACCACATGTACACTACTTGTGATGACACGGAGCAAGTCCAGATCTTGTACACCCGCCCCAATTTGCTGGCAACGGCTCCACCACAGTCCTGTCCTTATCCTTAGCTGCAGGATCTTCCGTACTAAAAAGGATCTTGCCAGATAGCGCGACCACGGCATCGCCATAGGGCAGAGTCGGGAGCCTCCGTCCTCGATATCAAATCGTTGAGTGTGACCACACTTCGAAATCTGCTCGGAGGTGGACGCTCAAAGCTCCCCTGTGGGATGAGATGTGATTTCAGCGAAAGAGTGCTGCTTTTCCTTGTCTGAGAGTCATTCTCGGCGGAAACTCACTATTCGACGCCCTCCATGGCCCGACCGGTGACATCGGTCCATGTAGGGAGGAGGACAATGTCATTGATAGTGATCGGCAGAAAAGGAGAAAGGTTCAAATAGACCCCGTATGTGCATCATGGCGACCAGACTGCCCCACGGGGCCCTCTTCATCCTTATCTCACCTCCCCTTCCTTTCACGGACTCCAACCTTCCACCTGTGGCACGCCTTCTCTTCCACAATGGTGTCGATAATGTGTCGTTCTATTTTCTCATGTTTCACTTTCACTCTGTGGCTCGTCGGGACGGTCGCATTTCCCTACGAAGCCTCGCTGGCCGACTGGAACCTGAACCAAAACCCAGAGGCTGGCCATCCTCTCGACTACTGGGGAGAATGGGAAGATCACACCTATACACCGTCGCCAGACAACTGGCGCATGCCAACCTACACCCTTGCATTGGACCGGTTCTCGAATGGTGATCCTTCCAACGACGACGCTAACGGAACCCAATTCGAACATGACTGGATGGCCAACCAGCTCCGGTTCGGCGGAGACATCAGAGGAGTGATCGATAACTTGGACTACGTTCATGGCATGGGCGTCAAGACAATCTATCTCATGGGAAGCCCCTTTATCAACCTGCCTTGGACAGCCGACAGCTACAGCCCTTTGGACCTCACCTTGCTCGATCAGCATCATGGCCGGATTCAGGACTGGAGAGAGCTCATCGACGCCATCCACGAGCGAGGCATGTATGTTCTGTTGGATAACACCATGGCCACGTAAGTCCTGTTCATAACCCCTGAGTTCCAATAACAAACTAATGCGGTGCTTCTCAGGCTTGGAGACCTCGTGGGGTTCAAGGGCAGCTTGAACAAGACCGCTGCTTTCCAATGGGGCGAGTATGAGTACGAGTGGAAGTACGATAGGCGCTACGTCGACTTCGAGCCAGGAAATGAGATTGTCAACTGCACCTATCCTCGCATGTGGGATGATGATGGCTGGCAGATCACCATCAATCAGACCACGTGCCGTGATAGCGAGTTCGACCAGTACGGTGACTCGGCCAACACCGGGCATGTCATTGTGTACGAGAATCAGCTCGCAAAGTATGGATCAGTCCAAGACAGGCTGCGGGACTGGCGCAGTGATGTTCTCGAGAAGATCAAGCATTTCTCGTGCATCCAGATCGCCATGCTCGATATCGACGGGTTCAGAATGGACAAGGCGCTCCAATCGACAGTAGATGCCCTAGCTGAGTTTGCCGACTACCAGCGCCAGTGTGCGAAGCGATATGGAAAAGAGAACTTCTACATCATTGGAGAAGTCGTGGGAACCGCTGCTCAATCCTCGGTATACACCGGCCGTGGCAAGCAGCCCAACCATTACACCACCAACTCCACCGCTGCTGCGTTGTCCACGAATACAACAGATACTGGCAACGTCATCCGCGACGTTGGCATGTCTGCTTTGGATGGTACTGCATTCAGCTACATCATCTACGGCGGAATGACAAGATTCCTTGGGTGAGCTCCAGACACAGCAGATTTATGATTACAAGAACACAAGCTAACCACTGCGTGCAGACTTGATGGTTATACTGGTCTTGATGGGACAGACTTTGTGGAATTCTGGAACCAGATGCTTCTTCAAAACGACTTTGTCAATGCCAACACGGGAAAATTTGATCCGCGAGCAGTGATCGGCATGACCAGCCAAGATGTATTCCGCTGGCCGGCCATCAAGAACGGCACCCAAAGACAGCTTCTCGGACAGTTCATCACCATTCTGGAGATTCCCGGCACACCGGCCCTCTATTGGGGCGAGGAACAGAGCCTCTACCTCCTTGACAGCACCTCATCTGACTTTCTCTACGGCAGACAGCCGATGAGTAGCAGTCCGGGGTGGCAGCTTCACGGCTGTTACCACGTTGGGGATGACACCTACTATGGTGAATTTCCCGACGGCCCAGCGAGGTCTGGCTGCCACGACAACGCCGTCAGCCTTGACCACAAAGACCCCTCGCATCCCACGAGGAACGTGCTAAAGCGGATGTTTGAGATGAGGCAGCAGTATCCTGTGCTCAATGATGGGTACATGCTCAAGACTCTTTCGAACCAAACCAACGATGTCTACCTTCCTGGAAGCGCAGACGTTCCCAGCACCTTTGGTGTGTGGAGCGTGTGGCGCTATCAATTGGAGGGCGCCCAGGACTTGGAGACACCCGATGCTGATGGCAATCAGGGAGTCTGGCTTGTCTATTCCAATTTGAACAGGAGCGAAGAGTTCACTTTCGATTGTCAGGATGAGGCGGACGCTCTTGTCTCTCCGTTTGCTGTCGGAACTACAGTGAAGAATTTGTTCTATCCATACGACGAACATGTTCTGCAGAACTCTTCAGCCATTGTGGATGGTGTGACGGGCCCGCGCGGGTGTCTGTCAAATCTCACCATGGAATCTTGGGGTTACAGGGCTTACGTCCCCAAGGCAAGCTTCGTCGACCCGGCGCCGACGATTACGCGTGTCGTTCCCTCCCATGACGAGAGGCTCACAGCAACTGTCGAGCTCGGGGAGAAACAGACCGTTCCCGTTGAGGTCCATTTCTCCCAGATCATGGATTGCGACTCCGTCATTGGCGCACTGTCCGTGAATTCCACATCGTCAGACGGGACACTAGCCCGGATCAGCAATGGCACTATTGCGTGCGTCAGCCTTGACGCGGCTGAAGGCGCGCAATATGTGGGCCAGCCTGCAGGTCTCTGGAAGATCACCGCTGATCTCGAGGATGTGTCGCATGGAATCCACTCCCTCACAATCGCTAACGCCTCCACTGCCGATGGGACCTACACCAATGCGATCGACCGCTTCATGTTCCGGATCGGCGCCAGCGACAATCCCGTCGTATTTCCCCAGACTGGAAACTACTCCAACACCCTCTTGCACCGCGACGAGTCTACTAGTCAGCTCTATGTCTCGCAGCGTGCCGCTGGTGCCGACAAGTTCCGCTACTCTACCACGTGGGGGTCAAGCTGGAGCAAGTGGCTCGACTACACCAGTGAGAATGTCACCCTTGAAGACCAGGCCTGGTCTGGGACTTCTCGGCAGGCTTGGGATGGTGAACACGTCGTGGTCCAGTACTGGAGCCGGTTGGCCAGCAGCAGTGACCACGTGCAGCACGGCGACCTGGTGCAGGGTGACCAAGACTCGCACAAGCCACGCCGCTGGCCGAATGCTTTTATCCTTGGGTCCTGGAACGAATGGGGATACGATGATGGCCTGGTCAACAACATGCGCCTGACTCACCCTACCACCGATGATGGCAACTCCACTGGCAGCAACTGGGCCTTCGATCTCGAAGCTGAGTGGCCCACCCAGCTCCAAGTCAACGTCTGGGGCATGAACCCCAACGGGCTGCCGGACAAGACAGCGCAGTACGGCGATGTCGATGGTGACAATGTTCTTGACTGGCTGAAGCCTGATACTTTGGCCGACAATGTCATCAATATCACCAAAGGACCTGGAATGCCACATGTTGGCTGGCGTCTGCTGGTCAATGATGGAACCTGGAACTACCGGGTGGTTCCTACAGGCTCCGGGTGGTACCAGCTTGCGCTGTCCATACTGCTTGGAGTGGTTCCGCTCCTGTGTGCTTGCCTTGCCCTGTGGGCATTCAAGCGATCCTATTATCAGGTCAAGTTCAATCAAATTGGCATCAACACCAGCGCTGGCTTCTGGAAGGACACGGCGTCTAAGCTGAAACGGCCTGACCACCGCGAGATGACCCAGGAGAAGTCAACAGCTCCAGTGCCAGCCACGCACGGGTCAACAGCTGCCACGACAACCGCTCTCGCTGAAGCCTCACAGGCGCCCCGCCGCACAACTCTTATTGCCACCATGGAGTACGAGATCGAGGACTGGAACATCAAGATCAAGATCGGCGGTCTCGGAAAGATGGCCTCCCTGATGGGCAGCTCTGCCCTCGCACACCAGAACCTCATCTGGGTGGTCCCTTGTGTCGGCGGCATCGATTATCCGGTAGACACTATTGGCGATCCAATGGTAGTTACCATCAACAAGACTCGGTACATCGTCAACGTCCAGTACCACCAGGTCCGCAACATCACATTTGTTCTTCTTGACGCCCCGGTATTTAGAGCTCAGACTAAAGCCGACCCCTATCCCGCTCGCATGGACGACATTGAATCTGCAATCTACTACAGCGCCTGGAACGCGTGCATTGCGGAAACTCTACGGCGTTTCCCTATCGACTTGTATCACATCAACGACTATCACGGCACCCTGGCACCACTATATCTACTCCCAAAGACGGTGCCAGTCGCTCTGTCGCTCCATAACGCGGAATTTCAAGGAATGTGGTCTCTTCGCACAAAGGGCGAGATGGATGAGATCACAGAGGTCTTCAACTTGCCCAAGGAGACGGTCAAGACATATGTCCAGTTCGACAAGGTGTTCAACATGCTGTACGCAGCCGCCAGCTACCTCCGCCAGTTCCAAGGTGGTTTCGGCGCCGTGGGTGTCTCGAAAAAGTACGGGGCCAGAGCCTATAAGCGTTACCCCATCTTCTGGGGTTTGCACGAGATCGGCTCCCTGCCAAACCCAGACCCCGATGACATGGCCGATTGGAACGCGGGCATGGCCAAAGAAATCGGGAACATGAACGTTGCTGTTGACGAGGAAGCGGAGGAGAAGAGGGGCGAGTTGAGGGTGCAGGCCCAGAGATGGGCTGGCTTGGAGGAAAACCCCAATGTGAGTGACAACTGAATCCTTCTGGCCATAACCTTGATGCTGACCCACCCAAAAGGCCCAGCTCTTCGTCTTCGTCGGCCGGTGGTCTTTGCAGAAGGGCATTGATCTCATCGCGGATGTCTTCCCTGCTATCCTGGACAAGCACAAAGACGTGCAGCTAATATGCCTCGGCCCCACGATCGACAACCACGGCAAATTCGCTGCACTGAAATTGCAAAAGACGATGGAACGGTACCCTGGCCGGGTCTACTCCAAACCTGAGTTCGTTTCCATCCCTCCGTATGTCTTCAGCGGAGCAGAGTTTGCCCTGATGCCATCTCGGGATGAGCCGTTCGGGCTCGTCGCCGTTGAGTTTGGCAGAAAGGGCGCGCTTTGTGTGGGCTCTCGTGTTGGAGGCCTGGGGCAAATGCCTGGTTGGTGGTTCACAATCGAGTCGACCGAGACCAAGCACTTGCTGCGCCAGTTCAAGTCCACTATCAAATCGGCCCTTGCTTCTTCCGAGGAGACGAGGCGACTGATGAGAGCGAGATCGTTGGTTCAACGCTTCCCGGTGATGCAGTGGGTCCAAGATCTCGACATCCTGCAAACCAGGTCTATTGAAGCCCACGACAGTGTGAGGCGAGGCTCGACCTTCAACCTTCTCCTCCCTGGAACACGTTCGTCTTCGGTAACGTCACTTGCGTTGCACCCCCCTCAACCTGCTCCAACACTGCCGAATTCGCCCACGATCAGCACACCGCAGACAGCAGCTTCAACCGCTTTTCCGAGCAGGGTTGGAAGCCGAGCGCCTAGTCCGACTCGTGGCTTCAGCTCGACGAGACGACCACTCACTCACTCCCCATCGATGCTATCTATTTCGACAGCGTCTGAGCCTAATTCAGGGGCGGCCACGCCCAAGACCCCGACTGCTACTTTCGCCCCGAGAAACAAGTCCTCGTCTGCTCTAGGCAAACTGTTGTCCAAGAGGCTGGACGCTCTTGCAGAGCTCGACAGGACCCAGTCACAGATGGAGGCCAACGAGTTCCCCAATGAAGAACCGAGCTCAAACAGAACATCCTCTGGCAACGAAGGGGATGAGTCCCTTACCCATAGCTTGCCAACAGCCAATCAGTCCGTCCTTACCCTGGACACTGTCGTCGGTGGACGCAGTGATTTCAAGTTACAGAATGTGGAGCCCTTCTTCAATGATCCCACGGGCGAATATTACAGCTCCTTCTCGAAGCTCATCGACTCCCACAAGGGCAACCTGTCGGCGGACAAGCTCTGCGTTGAGGACTACATTCGGTCTTCGGAAAAGAACTGGTTCGCTCGCTTCCACGATGCCAAGCTGGGCAAGACTCCGAAGCCCGTCGTCAATGTATCCTCCAGGTCAACATCGGCCGCCAGCAGCCGCGATGACGGAAGCATCCAAGTCAACGAGTTCAACCTGAGCCCCAACTACAAGCCCCCAACGGGTCTGAGGAAGCTCATGCTGGCCAAGATCGGAGACTGGCCGGTCTATGCATTCCTGCTCGCCCTCGGACAGATCATCGCAGCCAACTCATACCAGATCACTCTGCTCACTGGGCAGAATGGCCAGAGTGCCGAGCAGGTGTACATCACCTCAGGCATCTACCTCTGCGGATCAATATTCTGGTGGATCTTCTTCCGCACCGTGAAGCTCTACATTTCCTTGTCCCTGGCCTTTGTCTTCTACGGCGCCGCCTTCCTGATCCTGGGGCTGATCCCCTTCGCAACCTCGTCACTCGACATCGTGGCCCTGCAGTACACCGCAACAGGCCTCTACGCCGTCGGCTCGGCCAGCGGGTTCCTCTTCTTCACGCAGAACTTCCTCACCGAGGGTGGAAATCCAGTCCGGTCATGGATGTTCCGCGCCTGCACCATCCAGGGGACCCAGCAGATCTACATCGCGGCGCTGTGGTACTGGGGCTCGTACTCGGCCAAACTGCGCAACAGCGGCTATACCCTTATCTCATCGTCCTCGCGCACCGTGACGTGCGTGACGCTGCCCATCGCGGTCCTGATGTGGGCCGTCGCGCTGGTGCTCTTCGCAGGCCTCCCCGAGGCGTACCGCAGCAAGCCGGGCTACGTGTCGGCCTTTTACCGCTCCGTCCTGCGCCGCAGGATCGTGGTCTGGTTCCTCGTCGTCGCCGCCATCCAGAACTACTTCCTCTCGGCCCCCTACGGCCGCAGCTGGAGCTACCTGTGGTCCAGCGCCGTCGCGCCCGCGTGGAGCGTCGCCGTCCTGGCCGTCTTCTTCTTCGTCGCCGTCTGGGCCGCCATCCTCGCCGCCATGGCGTACCTCTCCAACGAGCACTCGTGGGCCCTGCCGCTGTTCGCCATCGGCCTCGGCGCCCCGCGCTGGGCGCAGCTCCTGTGGGGCACCAGCGGCGTCGGCCTCTACCTCCCGTGGGTGGGCAGCGACCTCGCCGGCGCGCTGCTCGGCCGCAGCCTCTGGCTCTGGTTGGGCGTGCTGGATGCCCTGCAGGGCGTGGGCTTCGGCATGATCCTGCTGCAGACGCTGGGCCGGTTCCACGTCAGCTGGACCGTGTTTGGCGCGCAGGTCATCGGGTCCATCGGTACCATTGCCGCGCGTGCGAGCGCGCCGGATAAGATGGGCCCGGGCCCTGTCTTCCCCAACCTGGCGATGAACCTTTGGGAAGGGCTGAACAATGTCTGGTTCTGGGTCCCGCTGTTGCTGCAGCTGCTTGTTTGTGTGGGCTTCTTCGTGTTCTTCAGAAAGGAGCAGCTCTTTAAGCCGTAAGGGTATTGCGTTTATGAGTTACGAGGATAGGGTTTTAGGTCTCATTATTGTCTTGGGATTTTACTTCGATACCAATTTGCGGAAAGGAATTATTATAGACATAGACTTATGTGGTCCGGTATCTAGGCTGGTTAATGTCGATATGTAATGACCATCATCAATCAAGGATGCAAAATACTTCTGATATCAATATCCTGGCCCTATGCATTAATCATGGCAAAGTAATCCACATTCGGCGTCACCTCCACAATGCTCAACGGCGCATTTACGACACTTTCTCTCCAAGCAGCATCCAAAGTCTCGGCCGCCTCGCTGGTGACCTTGAGCTGCACGCCGTAGCCCGGCCTCAGGATCTCGGTCATCTCCTGGGCCCACTGCCGGGCACGCTGTTGAAGTACTCCCAGCCCATGATGCCGCCGATCGTCCCGTACTCGGCCGTCAGGGCGATGACGGTCTGGTTGAGGCTTTCGGTGCTGGTGAAGCCGCCCCCGTTGGAGGGGTTGGTGAGCTGCCCGGCCACGATGTCCTTTGGCTCCCACCCGTTCTTGACCACTCGTTGGTATGATAATGGACTGGACATGGTACCAAAACCGCTGCTATTGGAGGTGAACTATGAGTCAGTTTGGTGATTTCTTGATTTGGTGAAGGCCCGAATGCGTGGTACAAAATCGAGTTCAACGAAAGCCTCGCGAAATGTTTCTTACTAGAATTGAGCATTGTAAAAATCAATCATGTCTTGCCCAGAAGCAGTCCTCGCCGCAGCCTCGAGCGCCTCGTAGTCGAACCCAGACAGGTTGCCCTGGTTCGACAGCGCCGAGGCGACGGGCGCGAGCGTGATGACAAAGTCGTCGCCAAAGTCGGCGTGCAGCCGCGCCACGAGCCTCGTGATGCCGGCCTGCGACATGTACTGCTCGACGTCGAGGTCCATGCCCTGCAGGCCGTACTGCACGACCACGTCGTGCAGCTGCCCGTAGTAGTGCTCGAAGGTGGCGTCGTCGGTGCTGTCCAGGGTGCTCGAGTCGAAGGACCCCGGCGCGGCGCCGCCTATCATGCCCATTACTTTTACGCCGGCTGCTTTCATCACGGCTGTCTCGTTCCATAGGGTGGAGAAGAGGGGGTAGTATGGTGGGTAGTCGTTGAGGTGGATTTCGCTGCCGAGGTTGATGTGGAATGAACAAACGATGAGGTGGGTTAGGGCTATGTCCAGTTCCGTGATCAGCGGCAACATAGAGATCGGGTTCCCAGAACTATCGTGGGTGGTCTGGAAGTAAATGACCAGGCGTGGCAGCTCCGGATACACGGCGACGGAGGAGGCATCTTGAACGGGCAGGGCGGAGCCGAAGCTCGTCAAAAGAGTGAGGACACTGGAGAGGACCGAAAATTTCATGGTGAATCTGGCTATACAGCTCTGCCAACAAGTCGGATAATTCTAGTGGTTCTACGCAGGTGGACTATCATGGATCTTTGTACCCAGACGCTCCACTCGACTTACAATATAGCACCTGCCTACTTATTCCACGATCAATGTTGCATCCAGCCCGCTATCATGGATCGCAACGTCGGCTGCCCTGTCACGCCGTCGCATTATCGGCATCGCCAAGTTACATTCCAGGATGCGATACCAAGATGGCACCTCGACCTTCCGGCCACGTGAGCGTGGTGCACATGTGGGCACGACCGCAGGGTCCTGCGCAGTTATCAATGGGTGCCCTTGATTGGACGGGAATCTGAACTGTCATGTTCCCTCTGTCTCTCTCTTGTCTCTTCTGCAGATAATAGTAAGCGCAGCATACACCACATATGCATGCAGGGTCTGGTGGATGCCGCATTGCCGGGCGCCGATTCGGCATCTTTCTGGCGGGATGGCGGTGCCAGCACACCGGCGACTCAGGTCAGATTGCAACCTCACTGCTGTCCTTGTGAGACGGTTCGAGGAGCTGTAGCTTCCTCATCCGGAATACTGTGGCACGGAATCCGGAAAGGAGAGGGTCTGTTGAGTCACATTGAGGCGCGCGTGTGTGTGGTATTGTTGAATGGCGGTCAAATTTTCCAGGTGTGGAACCAATATTTGAGAGTCTTTGCATCATTTGGCACGGCAAGATTGGGAACGGTTGGTTGCTTCCACGTTTAGATAGGAAGGGTCCTATAGAAGCCTCTTATGCGACACGGGCACTTATACCGAGCCTCCTAAGCCCCAGGGATCTTTTACTACTCGCGGGAACTTGTACTGGTGGGGCAATAGGGTAAGCCGCAACCGCAGAGTCGCTCTGTCCCTGGCCACGAGGACACGTTGGTGGGTTGCCAAGGCCAGAAATGCCAACCTGACAGTGACGCCGTCCTCGGAATGGCTAGCTCGGTCCGAGAAGGGCGAGGCATGACCAAGGGTCCAACAAAAGTCGTGACTCGCTACGGACAAATACCAAGTGTCTGAATGACACGGCGGCGGATTGGGCAAAAGAGAATGACATAATTGGAAGTTTGCCAGATTTGTCCGGAAAATTGCCTTAGCTTGGAGACGGCAGGCCTAGAATGGCTATTGGCTCCCATAGGGACGTAGGTGTGCACCACGGGAAGATCACCAGGATTTGACACATGTTGGAAGACCACATTCTCCAATGAATAGATACACCTGCGGAATCAGGCACAGGGAGATTACATAGGAAGTACAGAGCTGTATATTCTGATAAAGTTGATTACAACCAAGAGAGGCTGTGTGTAATTACACCAGTCGGTCCACACGCCATTGATATGTCTGCGTCCCCATGGCTACTTGTACACGCGGTAGTAGAGGGTCGCTATTCACACCTCTCTAGACGAACCACTTGTATACCAGACGCCTCCAGTAAGGGTAAGCCGCAACCTTGGCCTTGTAGGCGTTGATCTCGTCCCAATCGTGCTCACGACGGCCCGTGTCAACGTCCATCTGGGAGGTGCGCAGCCAACCCTCCTTCTTCCAGAAGTATCCACAGACCCAGAACACAAGGACCACTGGAAGCGCCAGCATGGCCATGAAGAAGTCCTCGGCTGTACCAACACCTTCGACGCCGACGGGGCAGATGGCGCTGTAGAAAGAAGCCAGCAGGACAAGGGCGCAGAGGATGAGACCCAACCACGAGCCATAAACACCACCAATGGCTCGGAAGGGGATCTCGTCCAGAGTGTGGCCGTGGTATTTCCAGGCCTTTCGGAACCGGATGTGGGCCAAGCAAATGGAGCCCCAGGTAAAGAGTGCTGCCAGACCAGACAAGGCCACGAGCCAGTTGAAGACCTCCTCACCCTTGGCGTCCAGGTTGATGAAGCCGAGCAGACCACACACAAGGATGATGCCAACGGAGAAGGTAGGGCGGCCGGCACGGTCCATGTAGGTGAATATCTTGGGAGCGTAGCCGAACTGGGCGAGGGCGGTCAGGGTACGCGAGCCTCCGTAGACACCAGACACACCGATGGACATGACAGAAACGACGACGATCACGTTGATGAAGTGGTCAAAGCCGTTCAGGCCAGCATACTTGCCGACAAGCACAAAGGGCGAGGCCGACGTGTCACCGCTGCCGGAGCCGAGGAGACGTTCGTCATCTGAGCGGATGAGAAGACCGACGAACATGAGACCAAGGATGTAGAAACTATTTTGCAGGTCACATTAGCACACAGACATGTTGACAACAGACCCGACCGTGTGGTAGATATCAACTTACAGAGTGATACGCCAGAAGACCTGCTTGATAGCACCTGGTAGGGCCTTGACGGGGTTCTTGGACTCAGCAGCCGCCAGACCAACGAGTTCCGTGCCGGAGAAGGAGAACGCGGCGGTGACGAAGACAGCGCAGAAGCCACGGAAACCGTTCCGGAACGCGCCTGGGTCCGACCACGTCTTCGAGCCCTGGTACGTGTCATAGGCTCCTCCCTTGGGCCCACCACCGAGGACCAAGACGAACGCGATGATCATGAAGATGACGATGGCGCAGAGCTTCAGAAGTGCCGCCCAGAACTCCTCTTCGGCGAAACCGAGAGCGCCAAACATCATGATGAGGGTGATGAGGATGAGGAAGACGGCGATCCAGACTCCGACGTTTACATCCGGGGTCCAGTATGCCATGACAAGACCACAGACCGTTAATTCGAGAGGTAGCACGATAGCCCATTGGAAGACGTAGTTCCAGCCCATGGCGAAGCCCCAGGACGGGTCGATGAAGCGGGTTGACAGAGTGTAGAAGCCACCGGAGACAGGGTACATGACAGCCATTTCACCAAGAGCGTACACTAGGGGGAGAGATTAAATTAGTCTGGAAAAAGAATAGTGGGGGGCAACAGCGTCCGTCGAAGACTTACCGACGTTGAACATCATGACACCGATGATGGCGAAATCGAGAAGCAGAGTAGCAGGGCCACCCTTTGACAGGGCACCACCCGAGCCGACGAAGAATCCAGCACCAATTGAGCCACCTGGAATGTCTCACGTCAGCGCTCTGAGAGCCCAATGCTTGGGAAGGGGGAACGGGGAGCGAGGCTCATACCAATGGAGATCATGTGCAGATGGCGCGTCTTCATGGGCCGCTCAAGAGTGATGTTGGCACCCGAATCCTTCTTCTGGAAGGACCGCAGGTTGAAGCCATTGCGGGTCGCCCAGCTCTCCTTCTCCTCGATCCGGCCGACCTCGCCATCGGAAGACGAGTCCTTCCGGTGGAGGACGGTGGGCGGGACAACCTCGCCCTTCTCTACCTCCGACATGACGGGCGGGTCGTGTCTTGGATCTTCTTGAGCTTGAGATAATAGGACCTATACGACCCAGGAGGGGCACGACGATGAACGCGGGCTCACGTTGGGGACAGTGTGGCCGGTCGGGGGGCTGAAGAGAGAGATCTGAGACAAGAGACAAGGACGGGGACATGGAATGCGTCTCGCCGGCGGGGATAGACGTGCATTTATGCATGTGCAACCCAGGGCACCCTCAAGGCGAGAGGCTTCTAGCCTGCTTCTGCCGAGCTTCCATGGCTTCTCGAGGCCCGGGGTGGCACGCCCAGACATATCCGCGCCAGAGTGATAGAGTTAGTCGGGTGCGCCTCGTATACGCCGCTTCGACAGGACCTTCCTCATTCTCACCCCGCTTGCCTCCTTCTCACGCTTGGCGAGAGACGGGCCTGGCAGCCTGTGAGCAGGAGAGGGGACCAACGGGTCCCAAGGGCCCAGTTTCCATGTGGCTTTGCTGATGATCTGCCCATTTGGCGACCAACTTGGCCCTGTTGGAGAGATATTGCGTCCGGACTGACGACGCAAGGCACCTGTAGGAATATCAGTTGGGTCCACTGATACTGCCGTCCGCGTGGGGAGACCCACTGCGCCCGCGGGCCTGGGGAAAGACAGGAGCTGATCAAAGTGGTGGTACGGCCCCCCTTCGACGAACGACAGAGACCCAGCCAGAGGAGAGCGAAAAAAGTGGAGGCAGCCCAGACCGAGGAAGACCCGCCGTGTCACCAGAGCAGAGGCGCTGGTTGGTCCCCAGAGGGCGATAGGCGGCAGGGACAAGAGATAACGGTTGCAATGCCATGCAAAAACTTGAATTACCCAGCCTTGACTGGGCCTGGGCAAAGGCTCGGCACCGTCCTTCGAATGAACGGTTCGCCTTGTCGTCCGCCGGAACAGGAAGCTCAGTCTAGCCCCTTACTTGGCGTTTGTCCGGCCGGGACGCCCGCTGACAGCCGAGCAGGCTGGCAGGCTGCACAGCAGGCAGCGAATGACCCGCGGGCCTGCACTATTGGACTGTTGGCCTCTCCGTCCGCACGGCGCCTGCTCAGCGCCCCCTCGAGCCATTTGCAGCCGGGGACAAATGAAACAATTGGATCCAGAACGCCGGGCCTCGAGGGCGTTGGCGAATCGAGAGATATTGGCAGGATGCGCCAAGGCCGACCCCAACGCTGCCGAGCCTTGGCTACATTCCCCCAGGCAAGGGGCTGTAGATAGTGACTTGTCTAACTCAGTAATTAGATTGACTATCTGGACACTTTACACCAGACTGACTACTCGAATCGCCCGCGCTTTGTCCATTTATCTAGTGTTTATCTGGAGGGCAAATTGACCTGTAAGCACATTTGGCCACCGCCGAGCACGTCACACGATTCATCATATGCTCGAGTGGCGACCCTGTCAGAGTTTTGCGATATCGTGCAGCTCCTCGCATGACGGGGCATCGTCCGTCTCCTCGGCTGCCGACCAATAGACCGCGTATACTTGGGTTCAGAATGCAGTCTCACGCCGAGATTTACGATATCGTGGCTGCAGCCAACAAGACTGGCCCGTGGCGATCGATCTGCCACTACCCAAGATTCAAGACGACGCACCTAGGCCCGTGGCCATGTGTCCTTACAGCCTTATTAGCATTGTGCAGCGGAAATTGTGCCAGCCGGGCGTCGCATTTGCAACGACGGACCGGCGGCTGGACATCCATGTTGGGAAACTCCAAGACCGACTGAAAGCATCTGTGCTGGCGACATAGACTTTTCCCGAGCCAGACGGAACTCAAGACCACCTAATGTAGTAGCAAGATCGATGAGCCGCCAATACCTGCCTCGAGAAGAATGAATTCAAGTCGAGTTTGAGATGTGAGCTTGTTGTACCTAGGATAACCGAAAAGCTTATTCTGTGCACTAATTATTTTACATAATGCGTAGATCGTAGCCTCGGGTTTGGGTGCGGAGACCTAGATCCACTGCCATAAGCAGAAACCGTAGAATTATCCATGCAGGCAGGTGGATCAACAAACTACTAGAAGCTCCATATGCCAGACTGTAATCGAAGATGACACACAGAAGTGAGCACATGAACCAGACAATCTTATCGCTCGCATGAGGCCTCGGCCGATCCTCAACATAGGCGGCCGTGGGCTTGCATGTTTTGCAGTTGAGCTTAGTGTTCTTCTCCTCCTGAGGTTCTTTGATCGCTGTAGGACGGCAAGTAAATTTTGGTGTTTATTTGGAACAGCATTAAGCCGCGGCAAAAGATTCTGAAGACGAAGAAATCCCAACGTAAGATGAGGCAGAAATTCAGCGCGTGCTTCGTGACCACAATCTAAGTGCTGGAGCGTGCACGCAGCCAACATGCATGCTCCTGAAATCTGCAAGGTGGACTCAAGCTTCGGAGGTCCACCGACTTCGAATCCTACACCCAAAAAGAGTCTGCGTTGGAGCTCTCCTACGTACCGCATTAGGAATAGGAAGTGATAGGTGACTGGTCATCACTACCTACGCCGCGCGTATTGCGTCTATTCGGATTGTTGGTACTGGCTCTCGATGTCGCGCCGCCCGACCTGCTCGGTTCCAAGGTTCGTTTGGTATAAGCACACCCGAGCCCTTTTGTCTTACACTCATCCACTCATTGCCAACGGTGCCCCATACTTGCTTTATAACTGTCATCATGAGGTAAGATGGAGCACAATGGTGTGAGACTTGGTGTCAAAGATCCCCCGGTAACAAGGACGCCACTTCGAAATATTGGCCTTGGTTAATGTTCGGGCTGACGCGTGTCTAGGACCAAGGGCCCTACAGCTAATAGCGGCATGCGTATGGAATGAGATGCCTAATGTCACGGCTCTTCCCCGAGATCTCCTAAGCCTTTGTGGACACTGACCCGCATTGAAGCCATGTACGGACTCTCGAGAGTAATCATCTGGCAGCTTGGCTGGCAGCGAGGCTTCTCTTGAGTTTACACGAAACCAAACCAACGGTCGTTTTTGCCCCCGATGTTCGAATACGGGTGGTATGGTTTGACATTTAAATGTAAGAGAGTCTCAGTAAACAGTCAAATAAATTCTAAATCTTAAACGAAACAACTCCAGGGATTGGGTAATGTAAATGATATCCAGCAGTGCAATCCATGGCTCCTCTCCGTTTATTCTACGATTAATTTTGAAGGAGCTTTGATTTTCAACTGTGCTAAGTTTGAATTGGGATACCGATCAACTATGAACCCGGTCATTTACAGGTATCCCAACTACTGACACCATTCCTCAGGTGCCAATCTGACAATTTCTGTACAAGGACTGGTTCGATGTCACGATTCGCTTTGATAAAGACCGTCTCATAGGGATGAATATTGGCCCCATAGTACTTCTTGTCGTACAATATGTCCTCGAACTGGCCGTTCTTGCAGTACTCCTTGATGCCAGCACCCGCTGACAACTCGTATGCCGTCATCAGCACGTCGACCGCATAGCCTTGTGAGGTGATCAGCCTGGTAGAGCCGAGCTCGGAATGTACAGCCGCATCCATCGTCTCGTGGCAGAAGCTGAGTCCAACAGGGTCGTCTACCGTTCCCCAGTGATCATCCTGAGGGACAGAGTGGGCTAGTGCTGGGTCGAGAAGGATCCCCATGCCGACGTCGTCAGTTGCCCAGAGCATGGATTGGACATGCGGTGACGGTTGGCAGTTGGCAGTCGTGCCGACCAGTTTCACAGTGTCCGTGACACGACTTAGGAATATGTCCGTCCAGCATGCTGTGTTGGCATAACGTGGCAGAAAGGGGCCCTTGATGCTGGCGTTCATGGTGATGAACCGCTTGTATCGTTTCCAGAGGTCATCTTTCCGCAGCACCTCGCCCATGCCGCCGAGGTCGAAACATGTGTTCTCGCGCTGGATGATTTTGATATTGGGATGCTCGGGAACGAGCGACACCGCATCAGTCTCGCCGTTGAATATGAAGATGAAGTCTGCCCCGCCGTGGATGCCTTTCTCTAAAAAGAACTTGAAGTTCTCCCGGGCCGTCTCAGACTCCGCGTAGGCGTAGAGGACGAGCGGCGTCAGCTTGGTGATGGCTGTAGTAGGCGGGTCTGTGATGGTGACATGCTCGTCCTGGCTGACTGGTGAGGCGTATTCTAGACTTGGGACCTATCGCAGGGCCGTGTGTGAGCACTTGAGCTCACTGTGACATCAAGAGGCACAGTGCGGCTGATTACTCACCATGCCGAGGCTCTCCCTGAATACGAATAGCCAGATAACTGTAGAGAGGAGTATCCCTAGGATAATAATTCTCCAGTAGGTTGGCACCGGCATGTTGCCTTAGGTGAAGCTGTGGTTGATTGTTCCCGCTGCGAGAATTTATCAAAGGAAAGACGTTGGAAATATCGGGCGATGATGCTCTGGGGAAACAGACAAAGACCTGGGCGAACGGCAAGATCTAACCGCTTTCCCAAAACATTTGCTACAGGATCGTCGTTGCCTGTCTAACGCGCTTGACTATGAATAGTGAGGAGCTTCAGCTCGGCTGCAAAAATTGCCCCCCACCCTTGAGACCCGCGGTGGGCCCAGCGCAGCTCGGCCCACCTTGTGCTACGGGAAGACTCGAGTGTGGTGTGAAAGCAGTCAATCTATTTGGCCAAGCGAGTCAAGTACTGTACTGTATTCTGTAGCGCAACATGCCGGTTACACACTCGCTGTGCCGCTGGCAGGCATTCACGAGGCACACCAATTTCTCTGCACAGCCAGTCAACTGAGGTGCAGAGCTGGGAAGCCACTTCGTCATTGGATCAAAATCACCAGTATCGAGGATTCCAAGATTGGTGACACAAGATGTGCCTCCTGGCCCCATGCAGAAGCAACAGCAGCTGACAATTTGAAAGTTGAGACTGGGTGGCAGGCTTCCCTTCTCGAGTGATTTCTGTCATTGCTCGACTACAGAAATATCGACATACCAAGACCACGGAACTATTCACTTTGTCAAAATCTCGCAAGTCCAGTAACATCGAATGCGTTGGTGACAAGGTCCCATTGACCAAAGTTGAAGAAAGCCTCGTCCCTTCAACATTCCCTGTCCTAACAGCCACGTCTTGCTCGAATCTACCTCTGGTCAGGTCAGAAGTTCATCCATCACCCCCCATGCTCCCAGCAGAGCAAGACGGCCAGCCCGATCCTGAGCCGGTCCTGCCCGGACGTATTCCCTCTCAAGGCTACCATCGGTCTATCCGTGTTTCTGGTGATGAAATCGGAATACATTCGAATTACACGATTGCCTACGACAGCACGGGCAAACAGGTGGTGGATGTCTGCAATGACGGTCTACAAGTCGACTATGCCCGCTTCTCAAGCAATTACGGAACCGAGAGGAACGGGATTGGCATAGAGGTAGCGAGATCTTTACCGAACCAAAGAGAAGTTCTCCCTAGCTCAGAACCAACCGCCCAACGGAGAAGCCGAAAAAGGTTACTTATCACAGCTGTCGTCGGCTTGGTAATATTGATTACCGCCGCAGTTATAGGTGGTATGCTGGGGTCCAAGAAGGCACATGGCAGCGACCCGGCCGGCGCAGATGAGGGTCAAGCATCACCCACTGCAACTTCAAGTGCCACAAACCCGACGGAAACAAGCACTGTAACGCTCAGTTCGCTCAAGTCAAGGTCAAAGTTGTCTGTGGCTGCGTGGAGGAAAGGTCAAGGTCTTCAGATCTTCCTGTATTACCAAAGCCAGAATGGTAGCCTCCGATGGTCTACCTACGATGAAACGCAGAGCTCCTTCACGTACAACGGGTCGTACTGGGGAGGCAGTACGGAAGTATTGATGGACTCGCTAGATCCAGTTGCCACCGATACGAGCATAGCAGCCGGAATATTAGTGTTCGGCACCATGTATGGGGTAAGCTAAGCATATGAAAATGACCAAGACATTTTCTATGTGTATACTGCGACTGACATGACCATTTGATAGCCACAAATCGAGTTGTTCTATCTTAATTCGAACCACGATATGCGCGGGGCCGCCCACCAGAGCAATTCCGCTCAATACAATGCAGACAGCGTCAACAATGCCACCGTGGCTGCTGCCACCGGCAGCTCTTTGGCAAGCTATTGGCCCTATTGTGCCTACGTCAATCGGAATAACGAAGTGGCAGTCGTGGGTAGTTTGCCATACACCCAAGCCCAGCTATCACCATCGTCCAACTGGACCGTGACGTCGTTGGCCAAATCTGCCATGCCCGGGAGCAGGCTGGCAGTTGTCCCGCTGGTGTCAAATGTAGCTAACCTGTATGGTGCTGGAGGATACGGTGTGTTTTATCAAGACACGAATGGGAACCTGGTTTACACACAGCCGAACAGACCAGATGAAGATACTAGTCAAAATCTGGTAGACAGCTGGCCCACGGGTGAGTCCCACAACAGGCATAAAGTCGAGATCATCAATCTAACCGTGTGTCAAGATGTACAATTTCCCCCGATCAACCTAGCAGTTGGCGGTTCCTTTGCTGCTTTCACCACGAAGAGGCCGGACAGCAGTTCAGGCCGTGTGAACACGTATGTGCTGTATCAAGAGATATCATCACGAATCAGTATGATTTACCTCGAGAACGGCTCGAGCTGGGTGAGAAGCCAGCCTGGGGCTATGAGCATTGCGGATAATGGGACAGACATCGCTTGCTTGACTATGCCGATATCACAGAAAGGCGGCGATGAGAATGAACTCGAACTTGAGGAAGCCTCAAGTCATGCTAATAGATGTTATTTCCAGCGTGGTGGGTATTTACGGGAGTTTGCATTGAGCGGAACGGATTGGATAGAGCTTGGCACAATCCCAATGAATTGATTTTCTTTCCCGTCAAACATTTTGACACCATTCAGGCAAAGCTCAAGGGCAACGTGGATATGGGCACAATCTGCTATATTCAAAGTGCACTTTTATGGCATGCTCGGTGATTTCATGTGGGCACTCTGTGATCTAGAATCTTGATATTGAGCTACGTCACGAGTGTGATATCCTCTTAACAGAGCACTGACTTCTCTTTCTTCGCTGATGATGTTCACCCATCTTGTGCAGCTGATCCTAGCATACACAGGCTTGAGCAATTGCTTCCTTGGCCACAAGTGTCCGAGCAGAGTCTTCACTACTGTGAATATAAGCACAAGGTTCACCCAGACATATTCCTGGGCCTTGTCCATAGCTATTGTCTCGGTGGGCTGTGGGTTTGTATCTAAGACGCGTTTGCTGAGCTAATGTCAGCAGATGTGGAGTTTATGACAATTCACCTTGGGCGTTTCTCGAAATTCTATGTGCATGACGTACTCCGTGATCTCAACTTCAAACGAAAAACTTCACCTATCCACACGTGACAGTGTTGCTCACTAGTCTTTGTGAAGTGAACTTAACTTTGTCGTCCTTTTGAACCTTTCGGACTCTTCCAACCTTGGACTCAAACCCGATTCTCTCATCAATTCCCTTTGGGCATCCACGAAGGTACAAAGAGGTCTCCAGCGAACTTTGTCCTGCCATTGGCGAAGCTGTCATTATTGCGAGACCGGACTCCATCGTTCGACATGACCTTGTCTGACGTTTCCAAGATGCTGAACAGCACAGACGGCAAGCAAGCTCCGCCTCTCTATTCAGAGGGCGAGATTCCCACCGCAGAAGATGACAGAGGCAGTTGCTCTGGAAGTATCCACAAGGTTGGTGCTGTATTGTTCCTATGTCCAACGGCTTAGTTGACACTCGGTTGCGACAGCAACTCCCCTCCGACTCAGAGCAGCTCGTTCGTATTGGCAATGAGCGCGAGCCTCCTACCTTCATGTGAGTTACACCCAGCACGTTTGGCAAGGTACCGGCATCCTAGACTAATCGCATGCAGGAATCTGCCCCGCGAGATTCGAAACATCATCTACAACAAGGTCTTGACAAGACCCGGCGGAACCTTCTACATCAAGAGCTCGTACTCCAACGAGCTTTGCCGTAGCCGAGCCATCCTGCGCACGGAGAACCACCGCCCAAGCCTGTCCGAGTACTACGACCATATTACAGCCTGCACCCGCAATCTTGCGATCCTCCGCACAAGCAAGGCTGTTCACGCCGAGGCAGGCGCCATACTCTACGGCCAGAAGATCATATTCGCCGACCATGTGGCCATGCAGAGCTTCCTGGCCGGCCTTCGCCCGTCGCAAATCAGCCTCCTGCGACACGTGGAAATCGCCCCCGATGACGACTTGTACCTGCGCAACGAACTCATGCCTAGCGTGTTTGCTCTCCTCGCGGGCGCCGACAACCTCGAGACCCTCGACCCGGACATGACGCGGATCGCTTTCGTGCGCCTCAGACGGAACAAGGCCCTGCTCCTCGATGATACCCTCAGCATTGCCGGATGGGATGCTGTGGTGGCACGCACTATGGCGGGTCGTGTCTATTGCCACCTTTACACATACCTCCGCCAGGCGGTGGCTGTCCGTGGCATCGACAAGGTCATGGAGGTGCTGGAGGTATTTGAGGAGGACTTTCGGGTCGGACTCGGTACCATAGACAACCAATTTCGGCCCAAGCACCTCCTGAATGTGAAGTGGACTGAGGAGCGGAAGACAGCCATGAAGAAGGTGATGGGGGAGGAGATCGAGAGGCTGATCAAGGCGAACGACTACTAAAGGACTCACCTTTTGGTTTTGCCCGTGGACAGATGACCGAAGAAGACCTCAAAGCCGTCCACATGACGTCCACACGATAGTTAGGCATGTCCTCTCCATAATACCAACTGGAGAGCTTCATGCACAACCGTTGATGATGGGCTTTTACACCCACGCTTGCCTAGCTGGATTTTGGAAGTTATTTATAGTAGAGCAAACAAGGCAATAATCCCACAAAAGCACAGTCGAGGACAAGGAGCAACAGAAGTGAAACATGATGCATGGAGAACAAGACGGGGTCACACGCACAAAGGCTGCCATTCTGGGCCTACGTTCTTGCAGATACATCGCCCTGCCTCTTCTGAGACCATCAGGCAGGGGAAAATGAAGTCACATAATGGAATCCAGTAGAAGTCTAATTACACAAAGCCAGCCCTCAAAAGTAAAGACACCAAGCGCCCCACACTCGTCCACCCAATTCCCTCAGCAAGTCGAGTTGGTCTGCGTGATCAACCCCAACCGCCAAGGTAGAGCATTATATTCGCCGCTCGCAGCAGGATCCAGGCCCTGATATAAATACCGCATCCCACACGGGCTGATGGTCAGCGTCTGGTCCACAGCCGTGCGGACCACCTCGCCGTGGCTGATACTATTGGTCCAGACCTTGCCCGAGGCGAAGACGACATTGTTGCTCCTCGCGAATGGGTTCGCCTCCGTGTCAGCCAGAGGTGTCCAGCTGCCTACAAGGCTCTTGGACGTCCACGAGCGGAAGTAGCGCTCCCCGTCGCTGCCAATGGCCTCGACAAGGAGCAAGAAAGTACCGCCTCCCACGTTGTAGACATTGGACGCCTCGTACAGAGCGTACTTGTTGGTCGTATCCTGCAGCGCGATGACGGGTTCGCTCATTCCCTCAGGGAAATTGGCCAGCGCCGTCTGGGAGCGGTACAGGTGGCCATTGTCGTCGCTCGAGAAGAGGTGGCAGTTGGCCGCGTCGCAGATGACCCACATATCCACCCAGTATCCGCTACCAATATTGTTGGAGACGGTCGCCGGCACGCCCGCCGGGTAGAAGTCTGTCGGGGCCGACCATCCCGCTGGGTTTGCTATGTATGCGTTGGTCGAGTACGCGGCGTTGCCGTTCTGGTAGACGAGGTACCACAGCTTCTGCGGCGCGAAGTAGAAGACCTCGGGCGCAGCGCGGTAGCCCGTGCCGATCGGTGTCTGGTCCAGGTAGTGGAAGGTCGAGCTGTTGGCCTTGGCGAAGTCGGTGAAGGTGAAGTATACGAGGTTGTACCCTGACGCCTGCGCTGTGCTGGCGAAGACGTGGTAGGCGCCGTTGTCGAAGACGATGGATGGGTCTTTGATGCCCGCGATGTTGCGGCCGTCGTCCTTTGGCCAGACCAGGGCGTCAGAGGAGGACCAGCTGAAACTTGCTGGGGAGGGTTCCTGTCTGTCGAGAGTATAAGTCCGTGATTGTGTCGAGAGGAGATGACCTGTGCTCCAAGGGCACGTTGGTCGGCGTCGCGACGGCGGCCCAGACCACAGCCGCCAGGACGGCAATAATTGACACAAGCATAGTGTTATCAACAGCAGCTTTTTGATGTAGCAGCGTGCTGTCGTGATAGCTTCCCTGATAATCAGTCAGTCGTGTTTTCTCACAGCAATCATTCCTATATATCGGTATACTGCCAAGCCTCAGCGATGCGCACAAATAGTATCGCGACTTCTGTCTTCTACCCAGATGAATAGCAACGTGTGGCAAGGCCAACCTCTAGCGGGGATGACCCCAGCTAGTCCATCCCCGAGGTGTCCAGGCCGATCCAAGTTGGGCAAGCCTCGCAGTCGGGATGCAACCGCTACGCTGGAGAAGCAGCTCCGCGTCCGTATCGGGGACAGGCCGTCGGCGGTTGCGGGGCGAATACGCGGGAAGACCAGTCGAGGCGATCAGTCCCGAGAGCAACATCATCGGCGGTTCCTTTCCGGCTACGTTCCTTGCAACGTAGAAGTTGTGACCTCCCTTGTAAACAGAGTTATGGGCGGCTAAGTGCAAATCAAGGCCCAAGTGGATACTTTGCAACACGCACTCTTCCTCACCTTTCTGACGACGTTTACCTCGTGCCAGCCAAGCTGGGAGGTTGTGGTTTCAAAAGGGTGTCCGGCAGAATACGCTGTGGAAGACAGCTGGAGACTTCGTGCAAATACGAGCCCGACGAGACTGTCATGGCCAATGAATGGTCAACGAGCAATCAATCAGAGCGGGAAAAGGACTTGAGGGCGAGCTTAAGAACGATACCAAAATTTCATTAATCATTCAGGACGCGGTCCCATCGCGTATAGGGGTATCATACAATCCAGCAGAATAACAATCACGACTCCGATCCGGTCTTCCTGACCTCCACAATATCATGACACAGCTTCAAGAACCTCTCCCTGTACTCGTCCGGCGTGGTTGTAATGCTCATTGGGCCGTGGTGATGGATGAGCTTGTTGTATGTGTTGACTAGGAAGGTCATGACCTTCGGCTGGGTCTTGTGCTTTGCCCAGAAGAAGTCGAGGATGGCCGCGCGGTAAACGTACTTGCCGTCCGCGCTCGGGACTCCGGTCCTCCACGACGGCGGCTCGGGGGGCACGGCGGGCGGGTCGCGAGGTAACGCGTCCACAACGTCCTCTGCCGCGGAGTTGGACGACGATGGGTCGTTGTTGATGGCGTGGCTGGATTCTTCCGCGTTGATTCGCACGAGGAAGAGGGAGTAGTCGACGGCGTTGTAGTGGGCCAACATGCGCGTGTCCTCCTCCAGGTTGCGCCAGAGGTCATGAGCCTGCTCCTCAGTCAGGATTATCTTGTCGTTGAACTCGTCGGCGAGCTGATCCTTGGTTGCTTCGCTCGTGAGCCTTCCGTCGGCGATGTCTCGCTCTGGATAGAAGTAGCTCGTAGGCTTTAGGTCCCAATTCTCCCACTTCGGAGCGCCCGCCTGCTTTGCCTCCTCCTGCCCATACATTATATTCTCCATCACGATGTGATGATTTGGTGCTGTGCCAAGCTGGTGGCCAATTGCAAGCCCGGAGCTGGCCAGGAAGTCGCATATGCGTATAATCAGTGTCTTGGGGTGGGCTCCCATATAGGAAGCGTAGATGTCGAGCAGGTCATTGCGGAAAAAGGTGTGTTCGTGATGACGGGGTACGGATTTGACAACGTATTTTTGGTCGGCAGTCGAGAAGAAAGACTGCAAGAAGAAAGACTTTAGTCAAGCGGGTCCAAGAAGTCCAAGAGTGGCAAGAAGAGGAGGAGCAAGAAGAAGGACAGGAGCAGCACCAGCCCCCGCGACAGCGGCGGCCTCGAAGTCCCTAGGAACGACGGCGCCGGCACGAGAAGGCCGCAGTCCCCGGCGTCGGGCGTCTCCGGTGGTCCAACATGATGGAGAGCTCATGGAGTTTGGGGAGAGTGAACTTACCGAACCAGAGAAGCCCAAGTCTGCCATCGAGCGGAGCGCATCTTCCGGCTTGCCACCATCGTCGACGCGGAAGGAAGCCAGATATTCGTCGTCATCCACTTTCCAGTGCTGCTGGCGCAGGCTGGCAAAAACCTCAGGGCGATGCTTGTGGAGGGGCAGCTGGTACAAGGAGAAGATGGTGGAAATGAGGGTCAGGATGTATGCGATTGGCGATCGAGACCTCTTCTTCGCGCCGTTGAGGATCGTCAGCACGATCGAACGTGCGATTGCTTCGAATCGGCCCATTTCGGTGGCTTCATGAAACTGACCGTCTGGGTGACAAAGAGACGCGTGTCTGAGAACACGACCTCGACGGGTCCTGGGTCAAGCAAAGGGAGCTCAGCTGCTGTTTTGTTGGTCGTCCCACACTAGCTTGTGATATCGAGAAGACAAAGTGACGTCACGCACCCGGAGCAGTTGCCCCGCCAGGTCCGAGCTCCTCTAGCCAGGGACGGAGTAATGGGCATTCCACCAAGTCCACTGATCCTCAGGCTTGTGGAGCGCCCAGAGAGAGGCTCAAAACCTTAACACGACTTTCAGCTCCTCCTTCGTGGAGAGGTTCACACAGCCAACACGCATTGCACAGGCATGCGCGTATTTTTCTAGTATATATATTGAGTCTATCATTAAGTATACAGCCGGTGTCTCTGCCATCGTTGTGGCGAGAAATCTGAGTCACCTTCCAAAAGCCCACCACAGACCTCGACAGCTTGTCCTCAAATGTCCTCTCCAACACCCTGGAGTAGTTCTCCTCAACTTTGGTCTGCTCATTTCTTGGGTCTCCTTTGTCATATTTAGCCAGCAGGAAATCACACAAGACCCCTCCTATGCGTCTTCCCATCCCTTCCCTCATTTATGATAGTGTTTACCCTTGGTCGAGTATCCGAGACCTGCCTGTGTCCATCCAAGTGTAAGATGTGTCTTGCCCCGGCCGCATGATGTTGCTTTGGGCCGTTGCATCTCGTGATTTCGTCCTTGACCGAGCATGCTGATAGCTGATGAAGACTCAGACACATGAGACTCTCCGCCACGGAAGCATTCTCTTCCACTTCCTACGGCAATGGTGGCAGGTTCAGGCTCCGAATGAAGTCCGCTACCTCAGTAGATGGCTCAGGAGGCAGTTCGAAGCCTTCGGAGAGGCAAATCAAAAGCCTTGTCAGCCGAGCCCTCTCGTCATCGTCGATTCGCAGTCGGTATTCATCAGCATTCGTGAGCAGTTCCAATTCCAGGGATGACTCGTGCCACATCCCAGGCGTTCCAGGAGCATCAGACGTGGATATCAACCAACGCAGGATCGCGCAGCGCTCATAGAGCGTAGGCTCATCAGGCCTCGGTCCAGTGGCCCTCCTACGGCCTCGACCTTGCGCGGGGAAGTCCCTGTCGAGGTTGGCGTAAAAGATGGAATCGGGTGTGTCGAATAGTTCGGTCACGCAGGACAACCATCCGCGTTCGGTGTAGCTGCTGTCGCCCACACCGGCATGGATCTCATCGGCGCGGATGTTCTCGTCGTGGATGGCTTCGGTATCAGACATGGAGAAGAGCTCATTCGCATTCATGTTGACGTGAACAAAAGTTGAGCTGCCCTCGGAAGACGTCTCGTTGAGCACATTGGAGGTGTCCTCCTTTTCCCATGGCGAGGTTCCCGGCGGTCCCTGCCATATCGGAAGTCGAGCATGCTGATCGGCCACCGCCTCTGGGAAGTCGCACGGCTCCTGTCCGTCATCACTAATCAAGGAAGGGCAGCCACTAATTCCAGGGGGGGGGTTTGGATTGGCCGGTGCCTTCGACGGCGAGGTGAGCGGCGAGTCATTTCCGTTGACAGTCCGGCTCTGGCTTGCGTTACCGTCAAGGCCAAAAGGTCGAGCCTCGTGCTTCAGGGACGAGGATTGAATTCCTCCCGTGGTCCAACGATTATTTGGCGGGCGTACTGTCGAGCGATGCTCGGTTACAGGTGCTGCTGACGGGAGTAGTCGGGAAAATTCTTGAACGGGAGCATGACTGGCATCCTCGTTGGACACGGGCTGATTCGTCCTGAGCCGTCCCACAAGCTGTGGGAATCTCACGTCCCGGTCCCTATCAGTTGAAGACCCGCCGATCGGCCGCTTGTAAGGACGAGCCGCATCTTCTCCCGTTCTAGGGACAGCACGGGGGATTCGGGACTGCTGATAGCCTCGCAGCGGAGACTCGGACTTGACTCTGCCGTCAATATCTGAGCTGCGTTCGCCACGAAGCCGCGTACCGCCCACCCGCATATTGGTCCGGCGCGCCGCTTTGGCCACGGCCCCAGCGGAGAACATGAGGTTTCTCTCCACAGGGCCCAGAGACCCGAGGTCGAGAGACATTGATTTATGCGGGGAGATCTTGACCACGCTCGCCTTTCCAGGCTTGGAGAACCTGATTGCTTGTGCCTGGCCCAGCTCGAACTTTGCCCTGAATCGTCCAGATTCTGTACTGCCGGAGGCAAGTGGTGGTGGCTGCGGATACAGCCGGCCCCCACCATTTCCATGGCCTCGCATACGCAGATATGCGGGAATATCTTCTCGTCGTAGCAGCATGCTGTTGGCGTATCGCGGTGCCTCCTTCGGGCCCGGCGGCTCACGCCAGTCGCGTGAGTTGGCGATCTTGGCGAGTTGGGCACCCTGGTCCTTCGGCACCTGACGTGAGGCTGTCTCAGCACGTATCACGGCCTGTCCGCGAGACCGCTGCTTCGGCTTCACATGAGCCTTCACTTTGCTGTCGACTTTTGCCATGACGGATCTAAGGAGATCTAGGTTGTTTTGCTGCTCGATGTGATTGTGAGGGGCGCTGATGTCTCGTCTGGCGGGTTGTAGAAGTGATTCGTGACGTACACTGCTCGAGTGGACATTCAAAAACTCCGCGTGTTGTGGCGACAGGTTAGGGGCCTCAAACTGCTGCACGGGGCCGAGGTTTGCTGTGACATTTCTAGTCCACACTGTAGATGCGGCCTCGTCAGAAGCGATCGAAGATCTGGTGCGTGTGTCTTCCGTATCTGGGCTGGTTCCGTCGCTGTCTTTATGGACATTTTGCTGTGCTGCACTGTCGCCTCTGTCCTCGCATACGCCGGCCTCCAACATGGCTGCCAGCGTCTGTGCGCTGACTCTTCGGGTGCCGGAGGAAATCTTAGCCAACTCAGGCTGATTCATGTCTGCTGACAACTGACGGCTGCGTCGAGGGAGATGGTTCGTCCCCTCTGTTGTGCCCTGAGTCGCGGCGGTTGAGCAGATAGTTTGTTGCTCGACAGCGCCAGCCTCGCGAGACTCGTGGGTGCTGCATCCGCCTGACTCCAGATACCGCTCATAGAGGCAGATCGCGGCGGGCTGACGTCGCAGGCGATTCGAAATGCCCATTATGTCAAGCTCGGCTTTGGTGGTGGTATAGATTGTGGAGGCGTTGGGGGCTTTCGTCTGGACACCTTGCTCCTGTGTCGTCCTGTCCTCCGTTTCGTCCCCAGAGACAAAGTCGTCGGCGGGTCGCTCGTCAAGGCCACTCACGATGTAGCTGCTCTCGTCTGAGCTCCACCAGACGGGAGACACGTGCCTTCGGCCTTGGCCTCCGTCTCTGGGGCCAGTAGGGAGTATTTCGGAGTCGTCAAACGGCTCCATGGTGATGGTCTTGGGTAGCTAAATGGTTGGCTCGCAAGATAGGTCAGTAAAGCGCAAGGAGATTTGTATGCTGTCTTTGTGTTGCTATGGGCAATGATGGGTGGGTCTGGATTTTGAGGCGGAATTTGCAGTGTATGATATTACGATGGAGGATCCAGATTCGACTGACCAGGGAGAGCGATTGCTTCAGGAGACTCGAAGTGGGTTGTCGCCTAGAAGTCTGGTGTTGATCAGATCAGGTTTGTTGTCACATTGGCAGCACCGCGAACGAACCTGAACACTGCAGCAGAACGCTGGTATCTCAACAACCTGGTGAAGGTACCAGGGTTTCTGGCAAGCTAAGTGGGGAAGGGAAGACTTGTCGGACAAAATGCTGCTATCAAACAACAATGTGGTAGGAGGAGGAAATCCAGAAAGCTCCCTAATCGCTGAGTGTGGCGGCAACTTCGCGAGGGTGGTCAAAGTCAAGGGTCTATAGAGGCTCGAGCCACCAAATAACTTGCAATCAACTCCTTACCTAGGCCGCCGGGTCCAGGGCCCAGTCTACTGAGACGGGGATGCGGGATCTTCCTATTCACTTGTATAAAGCCAGGGTAAATCGGTAGACTATGTGCCACCCTCCGCGATTGCTGACATCTGGGCCTGCCAGCCGTACGTTGCAGCAGAGAGGGAACAAACCACCACT
Source organism: Diaporthe sp. DP-2020a (assembly GCA_018137895.1). Classification (NCBI taxonomy): domain Eukaryota; kingdom Fungi; phylum Ascomycota; class Sordariomycetes; order Diaporthales; family Diaporthaceae; genus Diaporthe; species Diaporthe sp. DP-2020a. Next base: position 143,054 of record JACVEP010000437.1, read on the forward strand.
AACGCAAGAGATTTATGACGACTTGGAAGTAAATTGATATATTCCCTGTAAATTACTTCCCTATCTACTTTGTACGTTGGCGAGCCTGCCCATCCGTTGCGTCTCAGGTTTACCCAGATCATGCGGGGACCAAGTCGGGGCATGCCTGCCCGTCCAAGCCCTGGCTTTCATGGAGACACGATGTCAACCAGAAGATGTCTTCTGCTCACGCTTCCAGAAAGACCGTAGCACGAAGAGCATCCCCAACATGCATAAGTCGAGAGCGATGGTCCAGTTGTAACCGATGAGATACCTCGGCGCGTCAACTGTCTTCCAGACACTGAAACCAAAGGTTAGCCTGGATGTCCCCTGGTTCCCAGAAATCGAAATTGACCTACAATAGTGGCAGCCAGGCGCCGAAGGTATTTCCAATTGTGTTCATACTGCTGATGACGATCGCACGCTCCTCCGCATCCCCGGCGCAGATCTCGTTAGCCCACGCGTAGATGACAGCCGCGATGCCGTCAGCCGACCCGGAGAGGAAGAAGGCAAAGAACTTGAGCCCGACAGGAACGTTCCAGATCGCAAGCACGATGCTCGCAAAGATGTTCAAGCCGGCCGTGGCAGCAATCAAGGAGACCTTGGCATCGTACGCATCTGATAGGATACCACATATAATGGACGCGACGATTGTAACGGCGGGCGAGACCGTGGTGATAGTGTTGATCGACTCGACGCTATACCCTTCCTCTTTGAGCCACAGCGGGAGGCCGCTGTTGGACGAGACCCCGTCGGCCTGCGAGAAGAAGAAGGCGAACGAGACGAGTACCCAGAAGTGCCATCCGGACAGCACCGTTCTGACCAGCGACCAGGTGAGCGGCTTTCGTGGCTCTCGGTGCTCCTTTGCCATGCGTGCCTGAGCCAGTTCGATCTCTCGTGGCGTAAGAATGCGAGACTTGCAGTTGTCTGGTTGGCCAGGCAGGGCAAGAAGCCCAAGAAGCGCAACTGGAATGGTGCAACCAAAGCCTGTGTATTCTGAGCCGCCAAATACTGAAACGACGTGGTGGAAGTACTTACAGATAATGTATAGCCAACGCCAACCTTCAATGCCATGCTTCCCGTCGAGAGTGGCATGAGCTCCGCTTTGAATATATCCCGAACTCATACCGCCGATCTGGCTCGCTATGAAGAACAAGGCTCCTCTTCTGCTGAGCTCGGAACGCTTGTACCAGCACCCGAGGTACCATTGCACAGCCGGGAAGAAGAGACTCCCTGCTGCGCCAACAAAGAACCTGATTACATACAGTTGATGGACATTAGTGACTTTATACTGGAGGAATATGTTAACAACTGAGACAAAGACGTGCAATGGTTCGCCGCAAGAGCTCTACAACGATGCACCATCGCAATATTTACATACTTGGAGCAAGGTGAGAACACCCCAAATGAGGTCGGCGCCGGGGATAAAGTAAGTTGCGGAAAATCGAGTCATCTGGTGCAGCAAGTTAATTGTGATATCCAGATCAGCGAAATTGCGATGTCGTACAAGGACGGTCAGCGGAATTTGCAACGTTATGAAGCCGACCCTATAATATGCGTAAGCTATGTGGTAATCCAGGTAGACTATGCAAGATGGCTGCCATACATGTAAGTCGTATTCAAGTAGTTTAACTCGTTCCCATACAGCTTCAGGTCCTCCTTCATTCCACTAACATAAGCGGTACTTGTTGCTGAGGAGTCCAGGACCTTGGCCCAGTACGCCAGAAAGACGAAGATCATGATCAAGCAGTCGAGCTTGATGATCAGCCGACGTTCCTCCGGCGTGTCGTCGGGCGCAAACCATTGGTACCATTTCTGCCGGGGCGGACTTGGCGAAAATGTTTGTTCGGCTGCTGGGATGCCATGGGCGCTGAGGGCTTTCACCTGGTAAGGCAATTCCTCGGCACCGGTCGATGCCGCTATGGCTTGTGACTTCTCTGTGGGGATCGACATGTCGGCACTGTAGCCAAGACTGCTGGTACTTCTTCAGCCGCTTGGTATGACTGCGTGGGGACAAAGATTGATTTTCAGTCGTGCAGAATGTTCTGCAGCACGGGGTTTCAAACAGTCTCTCACTCGAAGAAGTTTTACTGATGCGAGGGGGAAAAAAGATCACGCCATCGGCTCACTAGATGGCGCCCCGGGCCCATGTCAGATCTCACTCCGAGATATGCTGTGGGGCCAGTCATTTTTGAATGGTAATGCCCACCTCTTTCCAGTACCCGGCTCAGGCCATCCAGCGTGTACAACTTGAAGTCTTGTTATGATCGAGGAGGATTGTTAGCCATGTGTAGACCGCCTATCTTGTACCATACAACCAATCCAATTAGAATCTAGCATGCAGGTTTCAGAGCTCTCGTCCGGGTGGGTAGCACAAATAGAATGATAAACAGCACGATCTCTGATGGCAGCTGTCCGGCAACAACATTGAACGGCTAGTCATGCCCATGGCTCAACAACGACTCACTCCAGAACGGCATGCGATTCCATTAGCCTCGAGTATTGTTCACCAGTCACATTCCAGACAAAATAGACATAAGACTTGCTTAGAATTTGCAACAGGCTCATATAAGCATCCTGGGCTCACCTCTTCATTGGACACCCCGACCAACCACACCTGGCTCCAGTGACCCTGGTCATCACCGAGAGACTCATTGTTTACCCGGGTACACAATAGCCTTGTCCACTCACCCCAAACTCATCACAAGCCAGGTGTTGCTCGGGCCGGGGTTGACTACCTAGGTACCAGCGTCATAACCTCAGGATACCGCCGCGCGAGCTCTCGCCCGTATATGGCTATCCTGAAGCCTACCTAGTTTTTACCTTCTAACCTGCAGACTGCCTCGTCTGAACAAATGGAATGGAACCTAGATTGAGCATCCCAGAATAATGGCAATAGCACAGTGACTTCTGAACCCTGATATCAGGGATGCGGAGAGCTTCCGGGATTCTAAACAGCTTTGTAGCAATGTCCTCTATTACACAGACTTTGGTACACACAACCACCTGGAATTTAGAAGAGTAGCTTTATCATATACAATCATTAGCAAGAAACAGAATAGTGCACAGGTTCTCCAACTCCTTAACCCTTAGGTCAACCAGCCATTTTCATATGCCACCAGTTTACCGGCAGTAATATTTGGAGGTAATTATCAAGTGCTTATCATCAAAAGAATTTCCTCAATCACTGGAGCTGGCGAAGAACTTTGGTTCGGGATTCGAGATTACTTTCTTTGAACTTGTGTGTCATTCCGCTGTACATGAAAGCTGTCAATGTTGGAGATCGTTCAAGGCTTTCTAGCCTTCATAAAGATCTTTGATGAACAGCATGAGGCATATGCTTGAAACTCTATGGCTTGCCTAATCCGGTCAATTCTGTGTGCTGGACCGCTGGTCGGAACACAGGAGAAAGAAGCACGAGGGATGTGCTCCTTGTTCTTCAAATCCGGATCCGAGTGGCCCAATGCTGGCCTTTTACCTGCCCTGCGGATTGGAAATTGATAGACTCCTCAAAGAACCAATCGTATGGGACCGTGAACAAAGAGCTCTCCTTAATATCCACCTCACAGGAGAAATCGTGTGCACATATCCATTTGCCAGACCGACTCTGTACCCTCCTAGTAGGGCTACGGCAAGACTGAAGCAAACACCATGACTTCTAGGACTCGGACTTCTAGCCTTGCAGACCCTGCTCGACTACCGGCATTTCAAATTGCCACGGGCGGTGAGGTCCCTAGAAACGAGAACGGCTTCCCTTGTGAAACCACAGATTTCCAAGTCGATACGCAAAAATGGATCTATGATGTACCGCGCTCCAATCAGAGAACGATTGCAGGTATTCTCGGACACCGGACTGCAGCATGGGAACAGGACTGCATTTCTTGCGAGCAGGGCGCGCTCAGCTGTCCGAAGGGTATTTGTGTTCGCGTGTTCCATAGGCTGCGAATGAGACGGGAATATCGGGAACAATTCGAAAGTGAGTATTCCGTTGTGGTCAATTCTTTCCAAGTTGCTTTGGCTCTCCGGATACGTTCGATACGTCTCGAGCTTGCACTCAAAATCTTCATCGACACATTCGCTGCTTCGGTACTAATACTCCATTTCACAGTACGCCCTACACCAAATAATGCTATGGGCCTTGGCGTCTTCGCAGGCGTCAGACTCTTCGAAGGCCAGCTCCTAGACGAGTATTTTGGAGAGCTGATCCCACCTCGTATGGCGGCAGAGCGCCTGGACGATAATTATATGTTCCAAATATTAAATGTTGCAAGTTCATCCGCCAGGGACTATGGTAACTGGACCCGTTTCGTAAACCACAGCTGCCGTGACTTCAACGTCGAAGCTGTCGACGACGTGCTGGGCGGTCGACGGACCATCACCTTTCGAGCAATCCGGAACATTAAGGCAGGAGAACAGCTTCTTATTGATTACGGCATCAACTACTTTGGTGACGCAGATGGCGAAATTCTTTGCAGGTGCCCGGCATTCCCGGAACCTCACCTCCCTCCGGGCCAGGAGAACAGAGCACCCCAAACCAAACAGGCATTTCCGGGGGCGCGAACGGGAGCAACCGTCCCCAAGCCTGCTGATGTGTCAATCCCCGAACAGAACCAATGGCTCACTCGTAACAAAGCTTGGCTGGGTGAGGAAGAGCCCAATGGATATTCCCGCTGGACAATGGTGCACTGGCGCGTCCTTGAGCGACTCATCCGACGTAGACGGGAATGGAACGTGTGGCGGAACAAGGATGAGTTCATTAACCTCCCAACTTCACGCGGCGACCCTCTGATAAAATCATATATCAGCGGCGAGAGGTCGCAGCTGACGATCATGCAGTGGCACCTCGACGTCGTCAAGGCGTTTCAGAGGGACAGGGTGTGCGGCACGAAACAGGGCACGCAGTGGGAGACTAAAGATCTCTTAAAGAGGATCTTTGCGGTGCTAATCGCGGTCAGGCGGAGAAAAGGGAGGGCAGCACTAGCAGAGCGACGCGCGGGAATGTCGCCGTTGATTTCGGAACCGGAAACACCAGAGCGCTCGGGGACAGCTACGGGAAACCTACCGACCCCTCCATCAACTGTAGCTCCTCAGAGGACTACGCCAGGAGATTTCCCGAACCTTCCGTCAGATGTCCCGCCTCCAGCGGCAGGTGTCCCGGCCCCACCAGCGACAATTCGTGCGGCCAGGCGTGCGAGCGCCCGCCGCCGTCGTCAGCGGCAATCATACAGTCCTTGAACGGACAATGAACATAAATTTGAATTTCGTGGGAGGAGTAGCATGGACCCTGGTCTTTTTGGTTGGCTTATATCCAGTGGAGAATTTGGTCACTAAGATAGAGAGCTCCCCCAACCCCCGGGTGACCCCGATGAATGTTTCCTCTGTCCAGACTGGCTTTGTACGTTATTATAAGTTTTTGAAATTGTAGAAACGTGTAGCAAGATACTTTCGCAATGAGAACCAGTACTTTACCTATGAAATTCTTTAGACTGACCTGGCAGTCGTCTTTTCCCAGCTGAATGTGAGTCTCGTATAGAAACCATGTTGAGGTAGCTTACTTTGCTATGATGAGAATCTGCATGGACTTTCACATTCTTATGTGTTTATTTACGGTAAATTAAAGCGGGATCGTTGCATGGCGAGTGTCTTCCCTGGCGATGTTTAGGAGGCTGTCTTTGTCTAGGACTCCGTGTCACAAACTCATCATGGGTCAGAGCACGCCCAGATATTGCATGAATATGAGCAGTCCATCTCTATCAACGCTCCTGGAGGAATGGGCGGACTCTGCGAACGCCAATAATCGTAGTGACTGCCCTTTCCTGCTGCACGACAGAGTGCAGCAGCTGGCTTATCAACAGTTAACTTCCGTATGTACCAAATTTCTGGCTTGGAAACGGCCCTGGATACCAAACAAATACTCATGTACCTAAAATGCTAGGATATAGGAATGGCCAACTGATGAGGTGGTGAGTGTGTTAAAAATAAGTGAACTCAATCTGCCACTAAGATTCACCGCTCGCTGGCTGTCCGCATGCAGCCGTCAACCGACAGGCAGCCATTTTTGTCCCCCGTTTTGGCTGTTGCCTGCGGATCAACATTAAATCACCAATCCACTTCTTCAGTACCATAAGTCTCTCCATAAACATATAACCGTCGCCAAGTACCTGTTGATGTATTCTGAGGGATCTTGGAAGAGCGCAAACCAGTAGCTCTATTCCCATCTCCAAGGCTTTTGTGTTCTCACGCTAACCTCGATCCGGCCACAAATAGACTGCCACTTGAACTCTTCAATCGACTGCAGAACAGCAACATCCGTCATTCAGCGCAGCGACACAGGCAACATGTCCTCATCAGTGCCCGGCCATTTCGACTCCTCAACCTCCCAATTGAAGCCTGCATCGACCGGGGCAGCAGACCGTATCGATCCAAACATGGCGGCACCCAAGACAAACAGCAACTACCTTCAGGACAAGGACCTCAATTGGTGGCTGACGTTCGCACGCACCTTCAAGAGTGCCGTCAAGACTCCACTCCCTGACGACGACTCCGACCTGTGAGCCGACAAGGGAATCTCACTGAAGCGTGGAGGAACATCACGCGGAGACAGACAGTGGAGGAAGAAGAAGATTTATAGAATCATCGGGAATCTGGTCACAATACCAGCACACGCAGCATACTCGCAAATAAATAGAAGCAACAATACCCGGACCCCAAGGTTCTCGAACGCCTCCACGCGACATATATAACTTGTGGTTTGTTGCACTAGAGACTAGTGCGACACATGGGCAGACGCTTGGGCACGCTACTGAAGAGTTAGTGACAAGAGATCTCGGACAACCAAATACAAATGTTGACCCGTGATCGAAGGGAGACAAGCTTCTGTGGGGGGATGGTCTTTTTTATTGCGTCAGACCAAAGTGATGATGTAGTCTTAAGTCCAGGACTCTAATTCCAATATGCCAGTGGTTCTATACCCAAGCGCCTATCGCCCAATATGCCAAGTGTGTTCGTGGAAATGCAGGTACGCTTGCATGCCTGATGCGTTGCTCAAATATCCGCCCCATCCTCATCCTCATACGGCACCACATGCTGGCCCTGGGGGAAAGCCCCTCCCCATCCGATCCTGGGCCCATGCCATGAAGCTGGCGGCGGCTCTGGGTACTCTTCCATGTCGTGTGGGTATAAAGTCTCGCCCTCCGGAGTCGTGACCATGAGCACCGGCTTGTCGACATGCTCCGTGCCGGGGATGTCGTCCTGCGGGTACTGCAGCAGGACGCAGGGGTCCTTGATCAGGCTCGACCTGCCCGCCTGGGCGAAGTACTCCCTCGTGCTCGTATTCTTCTCCTCCTTGGCGTCGTAGAGGCGCTCGTGGCACGAGCAGCGGTTTTCATAGATGACATCCGGGCCGAAGCGGTGGTAGATGTAGGCTTCCAGCTTGCTCATGGGCTGGATGCATTCTTCTTCTTGTTCTTCTTGCTGTTCTGGTGTGGTGTGAAATTCTTCATCGTCGTCCTCGTCATAGAGAGCGTCGGTGCTTGTGTCCACGTAGGCCGCAGACCTAGCCTCCTCCACAGCGGCATCCCAAAGGATCTTCTGCATGTCCGCCGACATGACATCGTCATCTTCGATAGAGTCGAATGACTCATAATGTGCGTGATTGATGTCTTGCTTTGTGTGGGAGTAGGCTCCATGGTTCTGCTCAGTGAACTGCAAAATGTTAGCATTGTTCTTGCTGTCTTGCTTGATTTGGAGTGGTCGGTTCGGGGTAAATACTTCTTGGTTCTCCACTTCGCAACTGTCCGCCCAGTCCGAGCCGCCTTGCTCATCCCATCCCAGTTCTTCGTCAAGCATGGCTAGTTGGTCCTTCCAATCCGGCTTGGTGGCAATCTCCTTGCCTTTGCCTTTCGACATTTTGTGTTGTTGTCCCAACAGGGGTGTCGGTTCAGATAGTGTGTGCTTGGTATGATAGAGTAGTAGTGACCAAGGGAGGTATTGTCTTTGGTGTTCTTTTCTTTTGTGACGAGAGTTGAGCGTGTGTAGGTAAAAGTAGGCACAGGACGCCCAAGTGCAAATAGTGAAGCTAGTCTTGTACACTGGCATATCATTGGAAGGGTGAATGGGCCTGAAAATGGGGGGCCGTCCGATATTTATATAGAAAAATAGAAAGGACATTAGGTGCACACTGATTCACTAGTGATATGATGTACCTTGTTGACCAAACCGTGGACTGATGGGAGTGAAGCTGTGCTCTATGGGAGATGTCCATGAGTGTTTGCAGACAAATCAGCCGGCCTAGACACTATCTTTGCACTAGCACTCCAAGGGTGTGATTTCAACCGAGCAGCCTCAGGATGCCAGACACAGTCCGGGCACTGTTTATCAGCCTCTGGAATTAGACGTCACCCAGTCTTCAGTGCAATAAATACTTGACAGCCATCCAAGTGCAGCGCCCAGGGACCTTAAGGGTCACAATGGTCCATGCCCCTCTATTGGGCTAGCAGATCAAAAGACAAAAGTTCACCTAGTTAGTGAATTCTAGAGGGTGGATATAACGTTGCAGGACCTGATCTGTGAAACAAAGTCGCTGGGCAGACCACCCCACTGGAAGAGCATCAAGACACCTCGAAGAGGTGTACTGACTAGGACTTCTCATTGTTTAAGGAACAAAATCCAGTATCATGGGTTGGTATAGCACGTGCACAAACTCAATCACCAAGTTTCCCAGAGCGGCAGATGTATGTGTATATACTTCATCTCAAAATTGTCATGGGCCAAGCTACAAACCGTAGCATTTCCCGCCCATTCACAGCCTCCACAGTGTCCCTTCAGGCTCGAAAGACCAAACCCTCAATCTCGCACAACTGAGCTTTGTAATGTAGCCCGTCGGATGTGCCACTTCCCCACCCAGTCGAGGATCACAAACTGTACTCATCTTCCTCACTCCCCTCACTTGCCGTGAAGGCCTCAGAGTCCGTGGTATCGTCTGCCCTGTGTCTATACTTGTGCACGCGACGAGTGAGGTCCCGAACCATCTTCGAATCCGTCTGCGGGCGGTAGGGCTTAGGGTGTCCGGCCCTGCCGCCCGTGATGTTCTCAAATGCCTTGTAAACCTTGCCCACCTGGCGATCCGATCGAAAGTCGTCCTCGATCCTGCCGTAAGGCGGGCGACGGCGCGTGACATGGCGGTCCCAGTTGTCGGCGTCGCCGGGCCCGACGCCGCCGATGTTCTTCCAGGAAGTGAGAACCAGGCAGGTGCCTACGCCAGGCACTTTGCGGGCAGAGACGCAGAAGTCGGTCGGGCACTTCTTGCAGCCCATGATCTCGCCATCGTAGAAGTCCTTGCAATTCTGCTTGCAGAATTTGCAAGGCTGCTTGTGGATGAGGTAGCATGCTATGATAGGCGGCTTCAGACCACGAGCTGCTGGGGTGAACATCCTCCTGCTGCCATAGCATCGTGCCAGGTGTCTCCTGCCGATGTTCATGAAATGGCAGTCGGCACATTTAGTCGGCTCGAGAGACTCCCTGAATGCGACAAGATTTGGGAGATGGGATTTCCACTCCTGATGGTCGCACAGCTGAGGGATCCTGGCGAGATGGTGGCCGGTGTACACTATGATATGGAGTGCCATCTCCATGATGGAACGCTCCGTCAGATTGCCGTTGCGGAAGGGCTGAATGTAGGTCTCAGTCCGGAGCAACAAACTTCCGTCCAGCATTCGCGGGGTGACATGCGTAGCGAGCTTGATATGCCGAGTCGTCTTCTTTGCAGACATTGTGACCCACGAAAGGCATTCCTGAGATGCCCTAGGATCCTCGAAGTACTTCCTCCCAATCATCTTGACTAAGCCTGGCGAAATGGTATCAGGTAGGCTGGTATCCAGCACACGTGGGACGGCGCACCGATTACCATGATACCCTGCGAATGAGCTCGGAGGTCGGTGGAGCTTGAGACAACGGGGACAGGCGAATGAATTCAGGCGTTCGTGTTCGATTGTGAGGAGGAAGTTCCAGAGATTGGGCTTCGGCATGATGAACCAGCTGGCTCCCAGGGCCAAGTACGTCGTCTTGCACGCCAGCGCGAGGCAGGCGGCCGACTCAATCGGCAGGTGCTCAGCGACGATCAGAAGAAGCTCGGCTGGCATGCGCAGAATGGGGAAGCGGGAGTACATGGAGACGTCCTCCTGCTTCATGGGGTTGCGGAATTTCGCAAGAGTCCGCCATGGGTTGTACTTGAACAGTTGAGATTCGAGGTCGTCGTTCTCCACCATTGGGGCCTGTTTGGCGATGGTGGTGTCGTTGGAGGAGTCCTCGTCGGTCGCTTCCGAGTCTGAATCGCTGACCTCAGGCGCAACCGGGACATTGAGGCTGGGCATTTCGTCGATGCTGGGGTTATCGTGCGAGAAAGCACTGATTGGAGCAACCTCCGTGGTTCCGCTTGACTCGCTGGGATACTCGTACTCATACTGGAAGTAGCCATCGTATCCCTCAAAGGGAGAAGAATCGTATTGTCCTGGCAGGCCTGGAAGCCAACCGGTGGAGAGGAATGACTGGATCGCAGACGGCTAACACAGACAGTTAGACATGAACCAGGGACATAAACCCCGAAGGTTGCAGTACTCACCGTAACAGTATCGTGGGCCCTGGTAGGCTCGCCGTCGTCGAGTTCGGTATCGAGGTCAAGGTCGCTGTCGCTCATTTGGGGGCTCACGAAGTAGCCCTCGTCGCTCAACTCTAAGCTTTGGCTGAAGGGCCAAAGCTTAGAGATGGCCTCCATCAGGCTTGAGAGCACCATTTTGGACGAAGTCGTCTGACGGTGGTGTGAGATGGAAGGTGCCCCAGCTGAGGGTGTCAAGTGTTGAGTGGATTGGAAGAAGAGTTGGTTGGTCGGAGGAAAGGCGGCCGTCGATGGTCGAAGGTTTAAGTAGTGTGGCAGTCAAAGTGAATACTGACAGGTGTTGGCGCTCCTCAGGCTCCAGGGGAGGCCGGGTGGGTATGCATTCACAAAATGAGGGACCAGAGCAGTTATGGTGAGCTGGTTAACAGAAATTTCTTGCGGCTAGCAAATCAAGGAAGAATAGAGGAGACCAGATGGCGTTGGAATCTATGTTATAGGTACTTGTTGCGGTCGTCTGTGACTGGGAGGTTGAGTGAATGCAACTATTCACCGGCGTACCACATATGCACTTGGGGTGGTCAGTTATTTTCAGGTCAAACGAATGGACAGATATCAGATGCGGCAAAACCTAAACAACCAGGTGTCTCACACGGGAAAGAAATCGAAGTGAATGATTGCTGGATCAAACCATGACTTTTGATGGCGTTGTTTGTTGAGCTCTGCAAAACAAGCAGCTGGACATCAAGGCTGAGAGAGGATTAGGGCAAGATTAATATACAGTGTAACTAGTCTTGCAATATACTCACTCACACAGGTGCCAGTCTTTCAATCTATCTCCCCGTCTTCAGCTGTGAAGCTCTTCCGTGTTCTCCAGATACGGACACGAAATAACTCCTCCAGCATTGCAGTAGTCTCATGTTCAATATCCTATTTTAATCGTAATCCTCGACAAGCATATTCCCATCTTGACTACGATGTCTTTGGTTACACTGGGATCAAAATACACTCCTTTGACGAAGCTCATTACATACCGAGGCCTCTTGAATGGCTTCACCATCAAGTGCGAATCATCTCGAGAAAGGTCCTACATGTTCCTTAAGGGGAGATCAACTACTTCCTTTAGACCAGAAAGCACATAGTACATTTCGTGGATGGAATTGGCAGGTGACACAGGCTCACGGGCATGCTATTTTAGGCATGTTATGATCTATCCTCATCAGAAGATAAAAGGTTACTACCGAGGATTTACTATATCGCCATAACATGAATTGCTGACAAGTCCGCTAGCAGGTTACAAGATCTGCTCTCATAGTCTTGATCAGGTTGAGAAGCAAGTGTTTACATTCTGTAAAAGGCCTTTAAAAATACACCGCATCAGTCATACTTACACCATCTGAGGTTGAAGAAGACGTCCTCGGCATATTTGTCCCTCACGCGGCTTAGATCACAACGACCTCATCTTTCGACAAATCTCTCAATCTCGACAATCGCTCAGCTGTGAGCTGATACGGGTCAGGTAACCCAACTTGCTCCCACGATGCGCCGTTCATCAGCTTCACAAGTCCAGGAGCCGCGGTGAAGGTCCTAGCCATTCCGTGTCCATTGTGTCCAGCACATATCCACTGCCCTGGAAGTCCTGGCAGCTCCCCAATAAAAGGGACACCATCCGTCGTATTGCCGATGATCCCGCTCCAGCTGTAGTCGTACAGCGTCCCCGGCCCCGGCACCGCCGCAGCCCAACCCTCAAGCTGCTCCTCAGCGAGCGCCTTGACAGCAGCAGTTATCTCCGGGAATTCGGAAAGACCATCATCAGTCCACCGCTCTGGGTGCTTCTTCAGCCACGCCCTGAACTTTCTCTGCCCGGGGTTCGAGCCACCAAACATTATGACGCCGTCAGAAGTTGGCCGTGGGTTGACGCTGAAGAGAGCACCGTCGGGTAACAACACCCCGTACGAGTTCCTCAATGCTCTGGATCCCGCGAAACTCGCCGGTGGGACGACCTTGTTGCACATATGTGGCGTGGGGACAACGAGGCCTCGGAGGGAGGGCTCGACCGCCGCGCCGTACGCGTTCGTAGCGTGCACCACCCGCGAGCACTCGATATCTCCTCTGTCGGAGTGGACGACCCACTTCCCAGTGTGACTACTCACTGAGATTTTCCGGACGGTGGTGTACGTCTGCAAGTTGAAGCGTGGCTCCTGTGCAATGTTGCTCCTCATGATGTGAGCGACCAGTTTCCATGGCTGGAGGGTCGACGCGGGCCATGCGAAGCACGCCTGGGCCCCCTTGAGTCGAGATATCTTGCTGGCCTGGGTTGGGTCAAGCGTGACCTTGATGTGGTCGACCTTCCCGCCTGCGGCTTTGCAACGCTCGAACACGTCCGTGGCCAATGTGGCGACTTCTGGTGTCATGGCGACGTCGAGGGTATCGCCTACCCACAGATCACAGTCAACCTTATTTTCGCGGACGTATTTCACTAGGCTTTCCCATGTCTCTCGTTCGTTTTGCAGTATCTATGGTGAACTGTGAGTCAATTTCGCCGCGATTTTATGAAAGCCTATCCCTACCTGTAGGGCGTGTTTTGTGCCAAAGGCCTTCTCGTATTTGCCGAAGCCTCGCCCTACAACATGCGTCAGTTAAGTGAGTAAGTGGAATGACATCCAGAGCTCACATTGGTCTGGCTTGCAGTGGCCAGCATTTCTTCCGGTTGCACCGCTACAGAACTCGCGGGCCTCGAGCACGACGACGCTCTTCTCAGGCCATGTCTCTAAGCACTGCTTGGCAACCAGAGTTCCCGTAATCTGGATGTATCAGCAGATGAAATGCCTCAAGACCCCTGATTTCCTTATTGCCGGAGTGCAATTGTCTTGGAGCAACTCACGCCAGATCCGATGATGACGATGTCTGCAGATGCGGGCAGGTCTGGCGTCGATCTATGGTCGAGCAACGGATCGCAACGGACACCTTGCAGCCAGTACGATAGAGACTGTCCAGTTTGCTTCGGGAACCCCGTCCAGTTGCCGTCGACATCTGGGAATGCGTGGTCGCTCACGTTGAGGACTGCGGGGGATTCTGCGGTGGTCACTCCGCTGGCCGAAGCTGACTCTACTTGCCTCATGATGGAAATGAGTTGTTGGTCCGGCGGAGAAAGCGCATAGAGAATCAATAATGCGGCGTCAATATCGAGTTCTCTTAGTTGCAAAGGTTGAGGAGCAGCTCCAGCGTGTCGATTTTGCCGGTGCTATCTCTGCTTCGCCAATGACGCGAGAGCCGACGCTGGATTCTCCGATACTCGGCACTAACAAACCAGTGCACGCCATGCCGTTACTGCTATCAACCCACATCGTTCCCAAGTTTCTGCTCTATTTGTTTGGATTCATTCCCCGGGCTCTTTTCTTACGCTGTATCACATAATCGCCTATGAGGGCTCAACCAATGACCCTTTCATACACCTCTCTCCGAATTCATAGGGCGCGATAGCTGGAATAGGCGCCTCCGGGCCTTGGCACATTATTGCTTAGTTCTTGCAACGAACATGGAAGGTCTCATGATCATTGTCAACGAATACCATTTTCTTATTCTGCTACCACAATCGACAGCGTTCCTCTGGACGAATCTGAGATGAATAATTCAGACGACACCTTGAACGCCTTGGTACTAGTTCCTAATTGACATTTTGGGTAGGAACACTGGATGGGGTGAACCCTTCGCTTAAAATCCAATGTTCTGGCAAAGGAATGTGACAGTACAGGCTCTTTGAGTTGCAAGTGCCATGTTAATTTAGAAGAATACTGGAGACAAGATTCAAATGGGCCAGCTACCATACGCAGCCTGTCAGCAGCAACAGAGAACATTCTTATACTTAGACAAGTTTAAAAAGAGGCATTTGGGGTTCATGACAAGATTCGAAGGAATTTATTTTCCTCAGAACCCTGGTGCTCCAATAAGCTTACATCCATACTGTATCCGAGGCATTTTGTGATGAAACTGCAGAAAGGTCCGTTGATCCTATGCACTCGTTTGACCTAAACACTTATTGTTCATTGACATCTCCTAGTGTGGATGGGGCAGACAAAGGGGTACGGATCGTTTTTGTCGTCTTCTCGAAAAGAATTTGCAAGTTTTCCTTAATATTCAAGGTGCTCATACAACGGTTTCAATGTCCAGCGTTACAATAACATTGATACCGTGGTAGGCTTGTTCCAGGTCGAACAACGAGACCATATCCTGTAAATACAGCTAATTTCAAGTCTACTTACCCGCTTTGTTCTTGATTCATTGTCGTCGGCACAACAGTACAAGCGAACAAATTAATTGTATTGGAACACGCCGGAAGTATTGCGAACTCCAAATAGCACCAGAGCTCATCATGTTCAAATCATGTTCATATATCAACGAGACACTTCTGCTTCAACTGACACACAACCTCCCCATATCCTCGCCAATCCTCCATTGAACTGGGAAATTGTCCACTCAAACACTCTGTACGAAAGAACTGGGTGTTTCTGTGAACAGCTTTCATCTGAAACATGGCGAGCCCCTCCCTTACTTGCGCCGAATGTGGCATTCTTCTTAATGTCCCTGGCACTATCGACATCGTTTGTGCATCCGACTCATGCCCATCTCGACTGATTTCCAAAGAATCCCTCGGAAGAATGGAAAATGTTCAGATGGAACAATCTGGTGATGTTGGAACAGTTGACGCGCATGAGATTACGGGTGGCCAGCAGCCACAGCTGTCTAACAACGACTCGCCGCAGCAGAAGCAGCAGCAGGAGGAGGAGGAGGTCGAGAAGACCCTGCAGCTCGAGCTGCAGCTGTTTTTGAACGACCCACTGCGGGAACTCGACGGGAAGCTAGTACATCAAGGTCCAAATCCCTGTAGATACTGTTATCAGGGGGGCGGTGTCTGTATAATGCTCCCTGGAACAGATTCTTGTACATCGTGTCAGAATCGAAGAAAGTGCCACAAATCTCTGGTTGGCGCCAAGCCCCGCGGGCGTTGGTCCAGTAGGATAGTACTCGATTATTCTGCCCCCCTTTTTATCGATGCTTCACGATTCAGGGACGGCTCCGACGGAGGGGATGTGCTTGAGTACCGCGTCAAGTATCCTTTCAAATTCGGCAAAACGATGTGGGTGGCGGCCGAGGACCTTCAGGAGTATGTATGGATTCTGAAGAAATTCCACCATGATAGGCCTAGCATGCCCGGACCTCCTGACTGGCTGGTTGAAAAAGAGGATGACGAATTCTTCTACGGGAGTTCAGACCATCTACCCATGTAGGTAGGGCTGAAAGGTGAGGTAAGTATAAAGGTGAGGTAAGTATAAAGGTAAGGTAAGTATAAAGGTAAGGTAAGTATAAAGGTAAGGTAAGTATAAAGGTGCAGCAATCTCCCCCGCGCTCTTGCACATTTGTAGCCCAAGCATCAGGTAAGGTTCTCTGGAGTTTGCTTTTAGTGTTGTACGGCTTGGGATTAGGTACTAATACAAATTCTTACTTGCTTTCCCATACCTTGGTTTGATCTGTTTTCGGTGTACACGGGTGTCTGTTCCCTTTTGCTCGCTAGTTTTGTGAAAATCTTACTGGCTCACATACGCTATGAATAATTTTGAGATTTATTTTTTGCATTGCACATAGACGTGCCCCTGTGAAGTAGTTCCTCAAGCCGTATTTCGTTTCCGGATACGGAGCTCTCTTAACGTCTTTCCAACAATATGTCCTGGGTACGACAGTGAGCAACGAGTTCCTGTGATCCTCTAGATCCATTGCAGCGGGCTTCGTCCATGATTACGGCTTTGCGACAAGCCCTGCAGAGCATAAGCTGGATGACATCTCCTGAAGAAATTCGTTGCATCCCTCCGGTCTTGGCTCTGTAGAGGTAGCATGTGACGCCAGCAAGCTTTTCAACACGCGAACACGGGTCGGGTTTAGATCCAGATTAGGATTTATTTTCGTCTTACACATGCTTGAATACACAAAATGAGTCAACCAAACGCTTGAAATGAGACCATCACCGAGTCCGCCACAGCTATCAGCACTTCCTGAACTTATAATTCAGCGTCTCGGTATCGACGTCGAATGAGCTTCCATCGCCCACAACTGCGACCCTAAAGTTGACATTCAGGATGCCTGGGTTGCCGTCTGAGCCGATGCACTGCGACCACAATGAGTCCGTTACGTTGGCCTTGACCGTGTAGTTGTTGTTGGTGATCTTGTTCTTGCCCCCAGTGTTGTCGATGGCACCTTGCAGTGTGAGCTGTGTAGAAAACTCCGTCAGCGTTATGGTATTCTCCTTGTTGCCAATCATCTTGATGCAGTTATCAAGACTCACCGTGTCGGCAGCATCATCGCTCCAGTACACCTGCCAGTAGTAGTTGACCTTTGCGTCCGGGGCCAGCACCAGCTTTCCCGTGACGTCGGCCTCGGACAGGCTGACCTGCCACCCGGGGCTCAGGCCGGCGCCCTGGAAGTGCAGCTCGCAGTTCTCGGTGGTCGGGGTGCCGGCGGTGATGGTGTCGGCCTCGAACTGGGAGAACTTGTACGTCTGCGAGACCCAGCCGCCCGAGCGCGTCACCGAGTTGGACCCCTGGGTGCACCCGTTGCCCGAGTACCGGAACTGCGTCACGGTGCCGACCGAGGCGGGCAGCTCGCGCGGGCCCAGGACGCCGGGCTGGAAGGGGTGGGACAGGGCGGTGAGGGGGAGGAGGGTGGTTGCGAGGAGCTTGGACAGCATCTCCGGGACTGTGTTACTTGCAGCGGGTGGGTAAATTATCGGCGGGAAAGGTGAGGTCTGGGAACTTGTGGTGATCTCCGTGTAAACGCTTCGGGGGATATCCTCGTCTGGCTTGTCTGACAACGCCTAGGGGACCAAGGGTTGATTCCAAGAAGTGGAGCCTCTTCTTTATAGACAAGACAATGGCCAGACTAATAATGCTGGGGATCACATGGCTTCACTTTTTAGAAGTTGTCGCCACAGTTGCGATAGTCTGCGAAGCCGTCGAGCTTGGGTTGTATTTATCCATATTGCTACCCGCAACTCCGGCGCTCTGGGACCCAAGCTATTTCAGTCCAGACCGCAGCCTATTGTTGGCGCCCCGGTTCACCCGCCATTTTCCCAGGGTCGTCGGTTGGCACCGGGTCAACCTTAATTGATTTAAGCTACCCACTGACAGTTAGTCTCAGGGTCCATGGGCCCAAAGGGTTTCATTTGGGATAGATGAGGTGTGGCTGGCTGCGGAAACATCGTGCCCCCGCATCAGGAAGTTGTCCCTGCCGCTCACACGATGGATGGGCCTCGCCACCTGGAACTCTCCGGCCCAGATCTAGAGCGCAGAGACGCGCCTGGCTACTGCGAAGGGGGGAGGGGCCCGTCTTTTATTTTTATCTGGCCTCGATCTGGCCTCAGGTGATCCAGAACAGTCTTCCAGTCGCGCCGGCGGACAAACTCCGCACATTTAATGATGGTAAACATCGCGATGTCACCCAGACGGTTCCAGTTTCCTTGGCGTGCTAGTTTGGCTCCGCGCTGGCTGCAATAACGTCAAAATATTCCACCAAATCGCAATTGGGACAGCAGCGCCCGGTTCAGCTGGTGATTGATGTCTCACTGTAGATTGATCATACCTCTTCCCGTTAACCACAATTAAATCCCCACTAACGGGTTCATTATCTACTTCAAGGAATACTACCGATGTCTTGCAGTGCAACATTAGCCAGATAGCGCCGTCAGCCCCCAACTGGAGACCAACTGAGTAGAAACAGCCTGTCCTCGATTGACATCGACAGCTTGACTAGATGATAGTATGGCAGCCAAAAGTTCATCAACAACGATGTCGTACTCGGATCGAAGCAGCACGCCCCAATAGGACCAGTGCAATTTTCATGTCCTGTAACTTCAGCTACTTGAGAAATATGGGAACAATGGATGTCTCTGGCCCTGTGAAGTATCGAGGCGACCCTGAGAGACTCTTGTGATCGTGGAGCTAAACCATCAAGCGTGCTGGTATGATGCTGGCGCGAGGTGTGGCGACCGTCCTAGTCCCTGTTGAAAAGATTACAACGCGGGCTAAAGCATCCCGAGACTCTGGAATACAGGTGCGAACTGGAGTGTGTTACATCACAGAAGGGGACGCTGTTAAAAAGACCGGATCTCAGAGCACACACTACTCTGAACGATGCAACATGTATCCATGGCCTTTCAGATGCAAAGGCTAGCTGAGATTGGTCTAAAAGCTTGATCACTATCTGGATCGGCCGTCCTGTCTCATTTCAGCTCTATCTAGACCCTGCGTCATGAGAGATCAGTCACCTTGCTGGTGTGTTGTCTCCCAGCGGGCGGAAAACCGCCGGCCCCTTCCCTCAGAGAGACATGTCCCAAGGGCATTCTGCTGCACTGATCGTATGAGGTGGTGAGGCACTTATCTTGTCTTCCGGATGGGCGTATTCCGATTTGTTCTTCCCCGACCAGCCTCCCAAAAAAAAATTGACTTCTTTCCATCATCCCTCTTCCCTCTCAAAAGCCTCACTTGGAATCTCCCAGATCCAGGGCCGAGAGCATGTCGGCGTCCACGCCGCTCTGCTGCTGTCCACTCTTCGACGCGATCCAATTGTCAAGCTTCGTCAAGAACCACTGGGTGTGGGGGGAGGGCACGCCCTCCTCGACCTGGGTATTGTCCTCGACACCGCCGTCGAAGATGCCACCCTGAAAATCATCGTTCTCGTCCTCGGAGGAGGCGTACTGGTCTTGGTTTCTCGGAGGCATGCCGAAGCCCGGCGTGGGCTGGTGAGGACCGGGGTTGCTCTGGGTGCCAGGATCAAGAGAGTTGTTGAGATTGGCCAGGTATCGGGAGCGTGCGGCCTCGAAATGGCCCATGAGGTATCGTAGGGTGGATGGCTGGGCCACAATGAAAGGGGGCATGTCCTCATTCGCCATAACAAGCGCCTGAGGGATAGCGCTGTGAGTATGGAATGCCAAAATCCCAGGGTTTCTGGTGGGGTGGACAATATAACATACCTTGTCGAGAACGGGATGGTTGCCCGGAGCCTTCAAGGCATCCACGACCATGTCTACATGGGCTGCGAACGGCGATTTCTTGCCCCGCTTCGGGGTGGTGTCTTCCTCAGTGGACTCGAGCAGTTTCGTGACTCTCACGGTAAGCCACTTGAGCTTCTTGGACTGCTGGTAATCCAAGGCCACACGGGTCCAGAAGTCGTCGACGCTGATGTTGCAGCCAGGCTTCTCCCGCTGCAAAAGGACGACGGCAAGCACGTCGCGGGCAAAGCTCCTTAGCAGTGGGCCCGCCCTGTCCGAAAGCACGACCGACCCCTTTCGCGCGAGGTGCCTCTGGAACGCCTCCAGCGCCTGGACCAGATCGCCCATGTCGGCCTCGCTGAAGGAAGCCATCGTGGGGTCGAAGGCCATGCCGGGGACGCTTGAGTACAGTGCCTGGGTCACGAGGTCCTTGTTCAGCCTCTCGAGCTGCTCGCCTTGGTCTACCTCGACCGAGTCATAGCCCAGGGAGCGTATCTGGAAGCTTCCATTGGCGATGGCGTGCTGGATGCGCAGCTTGCGGTTTCGCTGGGCGTTGATCATGATCATCTTGCGTCTCTGCTTGTCATCGTAAGAGAGCTTCTGGCGGATGGCGTTTGGGTTTGATGAAGACTTCTGGACCTTGGAATCAGGACGAGGCTTGAGGCTGTCGTCTACCTGGTGGTTTCCTCTCTTCTCGATTGCAGGGACAAGGATGCGGAGAGGACGAAGGAGCCTTCGAGAGGTGGCAGCCGAAGTGCTTCTGGTGGAGGGGGCAGGAGGCGCATCGGTGTCGATGTCCATGGACGGATCAAGCATCATGGCGTCTTCGGCCATGGTGTAGTGTAGTTGGTTACCTGAAGTTGACTTGAGTGGTGATTGATCAAGTATGAGTTGGTGTCGGGATGGTTGATGTCGCCGTCCATTTCTCGAGTTTGGGTGGAAGATTAAGGCCTAAATCAGAATCAAGGTGATTCCTGTTTGCTCATCTGGTGAATTGAAATGTGGGTAACAGAAATTGGGAAGACTAAGGATTCATTCCTTGGGTGACGAGCACTTTCTTGTGGGGGTTACGGAGTAAGGTGAAGACGAAAGGTAATGTAGGTCTGGTTGAGGGCTGGCACTGATCTGGACGAATCTGAAGCCCTCAGAAATTTTGTATCAACACCTGAGGCCCAAGTCAGACTTGATCCAGCTGTGAATGTTTAGGGCAGAGTCCAGAAATGCCACTTGCGCTGATGAAATCAAATGTACCTGGGGGCTTCAACGGACTTGATCAATTGTCGTTTGATCATGAGTTGTCCACCTCCACAATCCTTTGCCTTGTGGACCTCTACAGAAAGTCAACTACACTTGTTCTGAGGCACAACATCTTTGGAAGGACCCGGTATTGCCAGCTTGGTTTGTGTTTCTAGCAAGGGCCAACTGGTCTTGATTCCCACGGCTTTAAAACCACCCGATCTCGTGCATCAGGAGGAAAGGAGGGGTCTCTTCCATCTTGTCACGACTGCTTCTATTTGGTGTCCACGCCTTCCTTGGTGAGCCCCCAAACAGAGGTCACATGAAGCAATCAGACGAACATTGCCAAAGCCACGATGTGACTAAGCATAGGTGGGACTCAAATGGGAACTGCTTGGGCATTGTCTGCACCAGTCAGGGTAAGATGACATTGGTTCCACCAAAGAAGTACCAATTACTAGCTGGAGGGCCGATAGACACTCCAATCTTCATATCTACTGTCTCGTCAAGTCCTTTGAGGGGGCAACAATGGCATTGATAAGGCTTTAAAATGTATGTACAAAAGACCACCCATCCAAATTAAATTCCTCCTCATGTAAATCGCTCATCCGTCGAGGCCTCAGATCCGCAGCTTCTGCATCGAAGCCGTCGAGTTCCCAGCCCCACCTCGCGAGGAAGCCGCATCATAAAGTGCCTGGATGTCGTCCTGCCACTGCTGGACATCGACGCGCTCGAGGCGGCGGTCGTAGGTGAGGAGGCCGTTGACCTCGCCCTCGACGTCGGTCGTCTGGGTCCACACGCCGGCGCTGCAGGCGAAGAGCTCGATCTGCTGCCTGTACTCGTCGAAGATGACGTGGGCGCGGTAGTTGTAGGCCTCGAGGTCGATGTTGACCTCGTAGGTCTGGTTGATGGTGTCGATTGCCGCCTGGACGTTCCAGAGGCTGTGTTTTGGGAGGGGCCGTTTGTCAGCTTGCGCTCCCACAACGCCTGATGCAGGCACGCAGGGGAATAGGGAAGGGAAGAAACTTACTGCTCGATGGAGACGTTGTGGCCGATACCTCCGAACTCGCCCTGGATGCCGATCCGGTTGCTGTCGTACGGGGAAGACTGGATCGAGTAGAAGGGCGCGCCGCACTGGGGGCTCGCGTACTTGTGGTTGTCGGAGAAGTCGCCCGCGCCGTGGTCGTACCAGCCCGATGTCGCGTCGATCAGCCTGCTGCCGTCGATGGACCTGATGCGCTCGGCAATGGCGTACTCGGGGTACGGCGGTGTCCTGATCTGGCCCCAGCCTTCGTTGTAGATGATCTGGACACAATGTTAATTCATGGCCGATGGGGAAGGCGGATGGGAAGCTCTGTTTGCATGCGGGGGCGACTTACCCAGGTCACAATGGAGGTGTAGCTCATGTGCTCGTTGATTAGGATGTCGAGCTGGCGCTCAAACTCTGCCTGCTGATCGGCGTTGGGGAGCGGCACACGAGGGGACATAGATGGCATGTCCTGAATAACCATGAGACCGAGAGAGTCAGTGGCATAGTAAAACAAGTCAGGCTCGACTTTGATCTGATGGGTCGCGGTTCGTCAGCACCTTTCATCCATTCTCAACCACCAAGCTTACAGTCCCCACAGATTACTCACATGCTTGCGGACCGCGTTGAAGCCGAGCTTCTTCAGCTCCTGCAGGTCGAAAATCAGAGCCTCATAGTTAGGCGCCAGGTGGATCCCGTCAGGCCAGAAGCCCTGGTCCAGCGTCGCCCACTGGAAGATCCACTCGCC
Organism: Diaporthe sp. DP-2020a; assembly: GCA_018137895.1. Lineage (NCBI taxonomy): Eukaryota > Fungi > Ascomycota > Sordariomycetes > Diaporthales > Diaporthaceae > Diaporthe > Diaporthe sp. DP-2020a. The sequence continues at coordinate 165,729 of JACVEP010000437.1, forward strand.
GTTCAGCAGCGGCCTCTGGACGCCATCCACGACGCCGCGGCCGACGGTCCGGAAGCCCGTGTAGCTCGAGACGGTGTCGTCGCCGAGGGTGACGGTCAGGTTGTACAGGGTGGGCGAGTCCGGGCTCCAGGGGTCGACGCCGTCGACGGTGAAGTCAAAGGCGGAGCCGCTGGTGCCCGACCCCGTGCCGAGCACGCTGCCGTCCTGGTCCAGCACCGTGACCTCGACGGGCTGCCCCGTGCTGTTGCCCGAGGCGTGCACGTTGACGGTGGTGGACCCGTCGGCGGCGGCCTTGACATCCAGCTGCGTGATGCGCGTCGCCGGGGCGCTCTCGAGCCACACCGTCTGCCAGATGCCGCTGCAGGGCCTGTAGAAGATGTGCTCTGGGTTCTTGGTCTGCTTGCCTATGGGGATCACATAGCCGGGCAGGTCCGTCGGGTCGAAGACAAAGACCTTGCTGTGCAGTTCCACCAGTGTCAGTCACGTCTTTCTTTTTTCTTTCCCCCTGGCCTTTCTCGTGACACGGGGGAGGTCTCGCCCCCAAATTTAGCCGGATTCTCGGCACGGGTCGGTCACTTACAGCTCATTGGTCCCGTTGGAGCTCAAATACGACGTCACGTCGATGGTGTTCCTGAAGTACCCGCCGCGGTGGAAGCTAACCTGCTGGCCGTTGACGTACACGGTCGACTCGTAGTCGACCGCCTCGAAGTTCAGCAGCACGTTCTGGCTGCTGTCCCAGCCCGAGGGCACCTGGAACGTGGTCGCGAACCACATGGCGGACGTGTCGAGCACCTGCAGGCCCGAGATGGCGCTCTCGATGCAGCTCGGGATCAGCGTCTCGTACTGCAGCGGCGCGCAGGGCACGTCGGTCACGTTGGTGGCGTTGCCGGCCCCTTGGTACGTCCAGATGCCGTTGAGCGACACCCAGTCCTCGCGCTTGAGCTGCGGGCGCGGGTGCTCCGGCCACGGGTTCAGCCCGACCTTGTCCGTCCAGGGCGTGTCGAGAGGCGGCGTCTGCAGCTGGTAGGGCACCGGCGTCGACGGAGAGCCCGTGCAGCTGCCGTTGCTGAAGGGGGGGCTCTGGGCGGCCGCGGCCAGTGGCCAGAGGAGGTGGATGGCTCGGGAACGCATATTCACGTCAGGAGGGACTGCGTCTGCGGAATACTGGTTTCGTTCCAATGCACACAGCGAAGGTCAGGCAGGGCCTATGAAGGTCGTTCTGGGAGGCTGCCTTCGCGACGATACAGTCTCAACAACCACGTCTAGTAAAGAGGGGAAGGGCAGCAACGCGACAGGCACGGCAGACGAAGAACAGGAGGAGCCTGGGGCCAGACTAGACAAGCTCGAAAAGTGAGCGGGTCGATCGGGCGGTTTATAACTTATTATATGGAGGCTATATTTCGTGCCGAGCCATGTTGGCGGGCGCGCAACCGTGATGGAGCTCTCGCCGGCCCCGGCCCCTGCGGACCGAGAAGTGTGTTTACATTAGGGATGCACATTGACATATCCCATCTGCAGGCCAGGATTACACCATGCGTGTGCGGTTGGGGTCGGGACGACAAGGCTTGGAGTAACTGCGTAGGATGAGGGGCAGAAGGGGCTGGGCTGGGCTGGCGGGCACACAACTTTGTGTGTGTATGCAGTCTGACCGCTGCGCCTGACTGCCAGGATGGGCCCCGCGTGCAGGAACCAGGGGAGCTTGGGAGCTTGGCCGGGATCATCGTGACAGGGCAAGCTGCAAGAAGCTTTGCGCTGGTAGATTGCGCCCAGAAGGACCAGAAAGGTTGTCCGCCCTTGGCCGCAATGCCCGCATGGTCGGACTGCATCACGCTGGCATGACGCCTGCGACTCTGGACGAGCTGAACAGAGGAAGGCGGCAAATCACCGCCCGGGAAATAGCTGTGGGTTCTAAAATGGCTCCTCCTGTTAGTCCCATATATGCGCACGGCCTGCATGAAAGCGGCCTTGCTGGCTGGTGCTGGACGCTGGCAAAGTCGTCTTGAGTTGGAGTAACATGATGAGTCTTTCTCTCGCGAGCCCTGCGATCTTGCTGCTGGTTCCAAGATGGGCGCTGCTGTTTTCCTGATCGGGCATAGGTGACGACTAGCAAGCCCCGGTACTTGCAGACAACAGCAGCGTGGCAGCATACGGGCCAAGTGGACAATTTGCTGAGGGCTCCAATCAGGCACCAAAAGACAGCAGTTGGAGCCATCTGGACATGTCAGCAGGGCAGCATCCTCCCAGGCACGATGGACAGGAACTTGTCGGTCTAGTGATTACCTGCAGTGACGCTGCATCCGGTGATGTGGGTTAGGTAGAAATGCTGATCACCTCGTGTGGGTGCGACATCGTTGCAGGGGAAACAACCGATCCGACGAACGCCCTTGGCGAGGCAGGGCAAGACGGGCGTGCACGATCGGACGATGGCAGGATGGCCGCTGCTCGTGGGTTCGTTCTCCTTGCATGTGCATAGTCGAGGAAACAAAGTTCAAAGTTTCGCCAAACAACGAGAGCCTTATTATGTACTGAAATCCAGCCCGTGTGGCACTCTGCCAGCCTGCCAGCAATCCGGCCTTGAGGTGGAAGAGCAGGCTCCCAAAATCTGACCAGCCACACACAATTCCATCTCATCGACAACGAACTCCATCCATCTCACGCCCCCTCCCCCCACCACCGGCTTCCCGCGAATATCTGGGGTAGCCCCAGCGTAAGCCACGGGTACCTCCCGGGCCTGACCCAGGCGCCAAGGGGATGGAGCCACAGGCGGCCCATAGAAAATGCGGGAGATCCCTGCAGCCGTCACCCTTGGCCGAGCTTGTGCGGTGGCATGATATAGCCATCTCATCTCCCATCGGACTGAATTACTCGGGCGGTCTGACGGTATGCCTGTTCATACACTAGAGAGAAAAGAACGAACAAACACAGTCCCTTGACCTGGGACAACAGAGCATAGCGCTCGTAGTACTGAATATGCCTTGGAGCGAGGCGAGCCGGCAAAGACATGCGGATAAACCCACACATCGTCCCATATCCGCGAGAAACAAAGCGCATGGATGATGTCAATTTAATGGCCGGCTTATGCAGTCATCCTCGTAGGGTCCTGGGGTTGGACTGCCGCCAAGAAATGATGTGCTCCTACGTTGCAGCGCTCCGCACCATTACAGGCCAATTTCTCCAGGCGCAGTCCTTCTGTACCTGCGGGGGTGACAATGATTCTTTCGTGTTGCCTGAGATTAAGGGGAGCCTGACGCGCAAACCGTGGGTGCGAAAGAGGAGTCAAAGCTCCAATACCGCGTCTTGCAGGCGTGGCTTCGAGGTTCCCGGTCTGGTAGAGGAGCAGGGTTTCGACCAAGTTTGATGCAGCCGGGGCAGCCAGCCCGAAGAGACGAACCTCATGTTGAGTACTCGCATTCCAAGACTGCTCGTGACTATGCGGACAAGATTTCCGAGATTGAATGCAACACCGATCTGCCCTCAAGACCAGGTCAACAGGACGGTCTCCAAGAAAAAGAATGGCATGCAAATCATGCATCTCTTCCCCAAGCGGAGGTCCGCCCAAGATTCTTCTGCATCCAGAGTTCTGCACGTTTTCTATATTTAATTCCCCCTGAGATGGGTGTGATTGATATCCGTGCAACTATCCGTGCTGACACCTTATTCATGGCTGACCATCTCTGCATCTCAATGCATCCTCAACAAAGTCCCAAGCCTGGTCTTCTGATGGCCAAGGCGAGGTCGTCTGATTAGACAACACACACCCCTCTGCCCCGCAAGCTTTTCCCGTGGCGCTTTTTTGGGGGCGGGCCCCCCCCCCAAGGCGCCCTAGAGCTAGTCCCTGCCGAGCATCCCGAGGCGTGGCGCTCGCCTCTGCCGGCATAAGACAAGAAATATGGCTGGTACACTTGTTAAAGTCCCGCACACCGTTTCGTGCCACAATCTGGGGAAAAGGCACGCTACGGGGGGTGATGGGGCTTGTCCAAGCGTGTGTGCAACCTTCCAAGACCCGCACCGGGGGACGAGGGCAGCCACATGACTCCCATCTGCACCCCATCGTGTTGCAGCACTAAAGAATGAACTGGTTCATCTGAACACTCTTGGGGGCAGGGTTGCCGATCGACAGGTGGCTGGCATGTCTCATCGTGGATGAGGAACCGAGGCGCACTTGTCTCAACTTCTAGGGCTCAGTTGCACGAGGTGGCGGTGGAGACGTGGTTGAGAACGCGAGTTCCCAAACGAGACGCGCACTTCTCAAGTCGGACTATTGCCGAAAATGATGCTGTTACATTGGGATACAGCCTGAGACACCGCTAGAATATCACCCACGCGGCGTGACAGTCGGGGCCCGGGGAACGAGTTACGCCTAACCAACACTTCTCCATGAGCCTGCCTTCTACCATCTAACAGTCTATTCTATCCCAAACTCTTGGCTCATATACCCGCTGTAGACACAAGTGGGGATCATCAGGCCCTCACGCCCACAAGCCTCAGAACTTCCGGCGTCTCCTCCGGCTCCAGGAACGGGCGGGTCCGGTTAGCGTGGTCCGGCGAGCCGTCCGACCGGAGGGGGAGCGCGTTACTGTTCTTGCGATCAACAGGGACCACATTTTGTTGCTGGCAGAACCCAGGGTCAGTTCACACAATCACACAGATGCTTGCGAAAAAAAAGCACCCAGGGGGACATCCATAACCCACCGGCCAATGCGTCGTGCACTTCCGCGCCCTGAAGATCTCCAGCTTGCGCGCCAGCCCGGCCTCGTCCATGAGCGCCCGCGGGCAGTAGCACACGTAGGTGGCGAATCGCACTTGCCCTCCGACGGGGCTCGCGTTCCAGTGGATGAGTCGTGAGTCCCACAGGATGAGGTCGCCCTCGCCCGCGCACACCTTGACCTCCTCGCAGCCGCCGCGCGCCGCCCGGTACCAGGCCGCGTCCTCGGCCGTGAAGTTGTAGCCGTTCTCCCCCTCGCCCGAGTCCTGCTCCGGCCGGAACCCGCCCGTGGCGGCGAAGTGCTCCTCGTGCAGCAGGTGCGAGCCCCTGAGGACGCAGAGGCCGCCGTCGTTGGGCCCGTTGGGGGCCAGGTTGGCTATGCCCTGGTATAGCTCGAAGTGGTCGTATTTGCGTGGGTTTTGGTCCATGTCTGTGTGTTTGTGCGTTGTTTGTCAGTTCTAGTCTCCCGGTGTGGTATTGTGGGTTGCTTATGAGTGCACGCTTACGAGGCCAGGCTCGTTGGGGCTTGATGTCTGTCCTGCCGGTCTCCTCGTTGATGGGAAGGGTGATGTTGATCCCGTCGAAACTGGCGATGAGGTCGTCGGTGCCCCAGAGTTGAGCGAAGGCCTCTAGGATCTTGGGCTGGCTTCATTGCTGTGGTCAGCCACTAAGCTGTGAAGCAGTCGAATTGGCAACTCACGATCTGATCTTCCACACGAATGCTTCATGTCCCACCGAGTATCGATTATAGAGTCCACCCCTAAGCCTGTCAGTCAGCATAAACTCATACTCCTCCTTTGAGGTGTTCCTGGGTATGTTGTCTGACGTTACGCTGGCAGGAAGATGTTCTGAAGTCCATGTCGACCTGTCATCTCGCTTGAACCCATGAGGAAATCTCTCAAGCCAGCTGAGAGCCTGCTCACGGAACTCAGCGCATTCCTCGGCGGGTACTCTTTTTGGAAGGACAACGAAGCCGTCTTGCTCCAGCCGGAGCTGCCAGTCGGGACTTGAGCTGCCCATATCTGAGTCCTCGCGAAGACGTCTCTGGATTGAGCAAAATGTCTTTCAGAAGCGATGAATTGGGACGCAGACGTCTGAAAGAAAAGCGCTTTAAGAATGATGAGACCCGGAACAAATGAGAACAGGACGGTAGGACGGCAGCAATACCGGCCGCTGATCGGAGCAGTGAAACATGAATCAGTGCACCCGAGCCGGGCAACCACCGGCTCGCCGCCACATATGTTGCTACGCTAGTCGGCCGGCTTTTGCTTGGCTCATGGGAAGGACTTCTTACGTGATGTTGTGGTTCTGCAGATGATTGGATTGTCTTCCATCTTGTGCGTGCAAAGTGGAACCCGTCTTGGCCCTTTGGCCTCCTATCACTGGACCATCTTATTTCCAATCGTGGCTCTCTCGCTGCTCGTGTCTAAGGGTGGAGCTCTCTGCCGCCCCGTTGTTAGTCGCAATAAACCCGAGTTGTTGTGCAACGCGGCTATCATGGATAGTGAAAAGAGAGTTATATGTCGTGTGAGTCGGCTGTTGGTCGAAACGGAACCCGAGCCGGCTTCCGTGCCCTGACCCCAAGAACGAGCCGACCGTGGAGTCGGCTAGGGCCTCCGAAGTGCCAATCTTCCCGACTTCCAGTCTATGCCCGACGGCAATATTCCTGTGAATCGGCGCGGTTACCCAAGCTGCTCGGTAGGGCCCGAGAAGGGAACGTTCCATGCAGGTTGCCAATCATGATAAGCTCTACCTACCCGTCGTATAAGCTGATCTTCGCCGTCAGAAGACAAGCCTGCTTATCGAAGGAGTGCGGAGTAAGGGAGGGGAATTTGATGGTTTTCTAGCCTGGGCGCTCAACTTCACCACGAAAACCGGTTCCCGTAGGCCTATTAACCATTGGAGAACAGTCACCGATGTGTGGCTGGATGATCCGACCGGCTGGTAGTGAGTGAATCCGGCAAGTTTGACTGCTTCTGATTCCGCAACGTTGATGCAACTTCCTCTGATCCTTTCTTCCGAAGCTGTACAAACCAGAGTCGAGCAAGTGAATGCCGAAGAACTTCTATATTGTGCATTGGTGCCACCTGGGTTATCAACCTTATCAGTCCTGTACCTCTACCCCTTGTCCCCGTCTGACCTCCAACCCGAGACTGAGACTTGACGGATCTTTGGGTAACAACTCTTACCGACCTATCACGGTCCAACGCAGATCATGGCAGAATCCAAGGACTCGCGAGGAATAGAGATGGAGCAGACCACGAGCCACCAGCATGACGACGTCGACGACATCAAGCCTGCCGCGGGCAAGATCAAGGAAGTACAGGGCGACTCGCACTTCTACGAGACCGTGACTGCTGCTCCACTGAGCCCATGGTCCAGGACCAGCATCCAGCTGTACTTCATCCTCCTCGTCGCAGCGCTCAATGCGACGACTTCGGGATTCGATGGGGTGAGTTCGACCAGTCCTCGATGCATTTTACTCCTGGCTGACGAAGTGAGTACTAGTCGATCTTCAGCTCCATCAACGCCATGAAGCAGTATCAGACGTACTTCCACCACACGGAGCTCGGATCAAGCACGGGAATGTGAGTTTGGCAACCCGGCCTACTTGAAGAAGGTACACAGAGCCCAGCCATTCACCTTCTGACATCTGTGACAGCATCTTCATGATTTATACCATCGGAAACATGGTTGGCTCACTGTTCACCGGCCCAATCTGTGACTGGTTCGGCCGGCGAGCCGGCATGGCAATCGGATCTCTGCTGATCATGGTTGGAGCGGCGGTGCAAACAGCAGCAAAGAACGACGGCTACCTGCTCGGCGGCCGATTCGTCCTGGGCTTTGGCGTCTCCATTGGAACGAGTGCTGCCCCGACGTATGCGCTAGAGCTCGCTCCACCGCAGTGGAGGGCTAGAGTCGTTGGGTACTACAACACTTGTGAGTAGTAGTGTCCGCCGAAAAGGTTATGCAGCCTGCTGACTGCCGTTTGAGTCTTCTACACCGGTTCCATACTCGCAACTGGCGTCGCATACGCCTGTAACAAGGCCGAGGGGGAGCTGGCCTTCCGCCTCCCACTCGCCCTACAGCTCGTCCCACCGTTCTTCATCATGGCAGGGTGCCTCCTCATCCCGGAGTCGCCCCGCTGGCTGACGATGTGGGGCAAGCGAGAAAAGGCAGCCCAAATCCTCGCCAAGTACCACGGCGGCGGCGACCCGGAGCACCCGGTGGTGAAGCTCGAGCTGCACGAGTTCGAGTGGGTCATCGAGCGGCAGAAGTCGTCGGGCATCTTCAACTTCTGGCCCCTCGTCAGCACGCACAACGCGCGCTGGCGGTTCCTGATGATGGCCTTCATGTCCGTGTTCGCGCAGCTCTCGGGCAACTCGGTGCTCACGTACTACCTGCCCTCCATGTACACCCTCCTCGGCGTGACCTCGACGGAGCGCCGCCTCCTCCTGACGTTCATGAACTCGGTCGTCTCCTGCGCCGGGGCCGTCGCCGGCTCGGCGACCAACGACAGCATCGGCAGGCGGACCAAGCTCTGGGTCGGCAGCATCGTGCTTGCGGGGCTTTTTGCAGGCGTTACTGGGTTCTCGAGCCGCTTTGAGAACAAGGCGAACCCCGGACCTGCACTGAGCAATGGTGGGGTGGCTTTCATATTCCTGTTTGGTTGTGCGTATTCGTTCGTCTACACCCCGTTGACGGCCACATACTGCGCTGAGGTCCTGAACAACCCCATGCGGGCAAAGGGTATGGGAATTGTAAGTCTAGTCTCCCTCGCCATGAGCTGAACTCGATATCTAATGAAAAACAGCACGTCATTCTGTCCAACTGCGCGAACCTCTACAACACCTACGTCACCGCAGTCGCACTGGAAGCCATCGACTGGCACTACTACTTCGTCTTTGTCGGGCTGAACCTGGTCTACGGCCTGGTATGGTTCATGTTCGGCGTCGAGACCCGCGGCCGCACCCTCGAGGAGCTGGACGCGGTGTTCGAGGCCAAGTGGCCGCCCCGGGCGGCGCTGAGGAAGACGGTCATGGTCAAGAAGCAAGACGGACACCTGGAGGGACTGTCCACGGACACGGCCGGGCACCCGGAGGATCATGCATGACTATGAACTATCATTATCCTCGTAGGTGGTCTTTGTATGTATGGTAATTGCGCGCAATCTAAAGAGTTGCTCCATGCGTGGGCGACTTGACTAATGCGCCGTTTTCTATCCGATCGCTAAACCCCCGGACTCTCATCCCGCTTTTCACGCATGATACCTTGCGGATACACTGTGATGCTAGTAAAAGCCATGATGACGAAACTCGTGGGCGCCTAGTAGTTCCTAGCCGGGTCAAACTTGTCGTGGTGCTGGACAGCCTTCCAGCTCGAGATCTCCTCGTCGTCCAGGATGCTCCCGTTATTCTCCTTCTTGCGGCGGAAGCAGCCCCTGTTCTTCTTGAATATGACGAACAGGATGCCGAGCACGACCACCCCGCCCACCGGGGCCGCAATGGCGATCGTGGTCGTCATCACGTTGGACCGGCTGGCTGTCTTCTGGATGGCGCCGTCGTTGTCCTCCTGCTGCTGGAGGCTGGCTGCCGAGGCCGACGGGGTGTCGGCCGCTTCGCTCGCCGAGGGCGTGCTGCTCAGTGTTGATGAGAGCAGCGTGGTGGGCAGCGGCGTGGTGGGGTTGAGCACCGCTGGTGTTGATGCGACGGAGCCCGGTAGTGATGATAGTGATGATGATGAGAGCTCAGTGGGCACCGCGGCGGGTGGCAGTGACGCGGTGCCGGTAGATGAGATCAGGGATGAGATGGACTCAAGCAGTGGAGTAGACGCCGGGGGTGTTGGGGTCTGGACCACCGGAGTCGTGGGTGTGTTGACTGCTGGGGCAGATGTCTCTGGGATGGACGTGGATTGCTGCTGGTTCCCGGCAGCGGCACTGCTTGTAGGTGCCGTCGTCTCAGCAACATCTGAAGTAGGCGTTGTCGAAGTCGGTGACGGTGACGCTGAAGTTGAAGATGAAGTTGGAGCCTCAGCACCCTTGCCATTGCTGCCATCTCCCTGACTACCTTGCTTCCCATCACCATCCTTCCCGTTCTGTCCTTGGCCATCATTTCCATTTGGATCTGCAGCGTTGTTTGTGGACCCATCTCCTTGGTTGGCGTTGGTGTTTTCGCCGTTGTTGTCCGACGAGTCTGGCGGCGGTGGTGGTGGCCGCGCATTTTGGCCGCCTCCCAAGAGACCGCCGACCCCGTTCACCAGTCCACCTACGAGTCCTCCGTTTCCGTTGTCAGACATATTGTTGATTAGGTACTCGCCAGGAGACTCTTGTATGTAATGGTGTTTTAAAACGGATAAGGAGAAAAACAGACCAGCTGCACAAAAGTCAATGTAAAGAAGTGAAAGTCGAAAGAAGTTCGATATAAATTAGGTGAGTTGAGTTTGCACTAGAAGACTGGCGCCCGGTGACATGTTAAAGGGCCTGATATTCTTAGCCGTCGATCCAGGACCCTTGTCGTCGCTCCTTTGGGCTGATAGACGACAGTGTGCAGTGATCATGGCTGGACATGGTTAGCTGCAGGAGGCTTGCAATGCGGCTGGGGTTGTGGACTGCGCATTCTGATACACCAACGCTGCCACGATGCCCGTGGAGATCCCAAAAATACACAGTGCCAGTCTGTGCCATTGCGTGCCGGATTTCCGCCACCGACATGCACAGCAGCGTGGCCGTGTTCCATTTCCCATGTCTATCGGCACGTCAGAACTTGGCAGGAGAAAGGGTTCCGCCCCGGATTTAGACCGTGTGTGTGGTGTGAGGCAGATCGTCAGGGGCAAGCGCCGACTCACGTTAAGCTCCAACCTTGCAGTCCTCTGGTGCACCACCACGTAGCCCTGCCCACCTGCCAGACTTGCACGGCATATGGAGGGGGGCCACATCGGAGACAGCATTGGCTTCACAATTCTGCGTACGGAAGAGATGTGGGGGGCCACGTTCAGCAAGGCACAGGTTCGCACCGGCAAGTTGGAGGCCCCGTCCCAGCAAAAGCCAGCCCTAGGGCAGACATGCTGGGCTTGTAGCCGCCTCTCGAGTCTCGATAGGGTAGGGCCAAGAATTCAAGCTTGTTTTGACACCTCGGGGTCAGTATCAAAAGCCCGGATGGCGTGGATCAGTCAGCCCAGGGGCCAATAAAGTGCGGCTCTTGGCCGTCCCGAAACCCTGATCCAGGGGCTGGGCTGAATCTGAAACACCACAACTCCCGTCCTGACGTCTGATCACAACCTCGGGTGGGACCAAAACTCACGTGGGATCCAGTGGAGGCCCCCGATTTTGGTGCCGACTATCCATTTCTCTCGCCCAACTTGATAAGCAGTGATTGCAACCGTCGTTCGTCTCAAGGCCAGACGCTCTCAGACGCGATCGTCCGTACAAAAGCTCTAGTCAAACTTTGGGATGCAGCAAAAGGGCACGACTGCCATCGCACATTGACCCTTCCAGAGTGTCCCGGCAGTAACGGCTCGGAATGGCCTCAAAGGTTTGCAGCACATAGTCAGCAGTCTGCCTTGAGTCTTGGCAGCTGAAAATTTTGAAACCGGCAACAGACCAATTTTCAAGACGACGATCTCTCTCGTAGGCATTGCGGTTGCTAGAGCTTAAGATCAGCATACTCCCAACCGAAAAAGAAGATAGTTGTCCCACCAAAGTATATGCTGCGCATCACCTCTGCGCCTCGCCCAACCGGACTTCAGTGATTCCCGCCCCATGCATCCTCTCGACTTCGGCATTGCCGGCTCATCGTAAGGCCTCCAGGCCCCAGCTATAGCCAAGGTTCCCACACGGGCCCAAGCTCACTGGATCGGTCGTTCATCTGACAAACCCGCGTCATCGTCGCTGGAGAGGCATGAAGTAGTATCAAGCATGCTCGTGTTGTCCGCCCACCATCCGAATTTATATCACCACCAGAATGGGATGCAGGAATCAATCGAATCCAGTACCAATGCACCCATCCATCGTGGGGACGAGATCGCATTTGGCTGCGTCTCCGACCTGTCCGCAAGCGGCAGCTCCTCCGTGTTTGGGCAGCATATTAATAGCCATCCACGTCACTCACGGCAGTTTTACGAGTATCATCTCTCGCTTTAGAGCAGTGGAGACGCAGATTTTATCCATGCTGTGTTGCTGACGTAGAGCAGCAAATGATCAGTTGGGCGGCCCAAGTCTCGATCATTTCGAGGGTGGAAAGCATCATTTGGCTCTGTTCGTCATTGTTCTGTCCTTGGTCTACGCGATGCTACACCTAGGAGTTCCTTCTGTGACGCATTGAAATGACATGTAGATCATGGCTATCGCTAAGCATGCCCAAAGTTGTCGTAATGATAAACATCGGTGCTTGTGATCTACTTGCTTGAAGCGGATCGATGGCCAATCCACCGGCCGATTTCAATATCTCTGAATACCCACCCCATTGCGAACAAGCTAGTACGGCCGCAAGCTATTTCAAGTGACTTTCGGGTGGTCGATAAATTTGCGTCGATAATATACAAATGATTGTCTGCTAGCTCTACCTCCAGTGACATGGTGAGCAATTTCCATGAGATCGGAGATTCGCACCGGCTGTTTTGGCGTCTGCACCGGGCACGGACCACCGCACGGACCACTCTCAGCTCTAACACACAACAAATACTTTACTTTTAAATTATATAATAATTCTAAATAACTTTTAAAAAAGAATTTATTATTAATTTTATTATAAATAATTATAATTAATTTATTATTATATTTAAATTAAAATAA
>JACVEP010000438.1:0-38922 GCA_018137895.1 Diaporthe sp. DP-2020a
TAAATTATTATTTATTATAATCTTTAAGGATTATTAAAAATTATTATTATTATATATTTAATTTTTTAAATATAATAAAAGATAATAAAGATTTATTTATAATAAATATATATTTTATAAAGAAGGTTTATATTCTTAAATTATAATCTTTTTAATAAATAAGATTATTATTTATATAGCTAAATATAAGAATATTCTTAAAATATACTTTTATTAGCCTTCTTTTATTAATATTTTAATAATTATCTAGCTTAATTATCTTAATAATAAATAATTTAAAGAAGTTAAACTAAGGCTTTATATTATCTTTTAAGGATATCCTTAGTCTTTTAACTTTAATATATTAATTTTAATAGCTTTTAAATAAAGGGTAATAAGTAAAGAAAGAAATAAATTATTATTTTTTAAAAGGAGGGTTATTAAGAGAGAAGAAGATTATTTAATTTATAAGGGCTATTATTTTAAAGTAAATTAATACTAACCTTAAAATACTTTAATTAAATATAAATAAAGTTAATTAATTCTTTTTAATATTAAAAAGAAGCTTTTAAGAATTAATAATATTATAATAATTTTAAATATTAAAGAGATAATATTAAAATATATATTTAGATATATATTATTTCCTCTTAGCTACTTAAATTAATATATTAATAATAATTATATTAATAACTTTTTATATCTTAGCTTCTATTTAAAGCTTTATAATAACTAAATTAATAATAATATAAAGTTTAGTAATTAGAAAAAAATTCCTTATAAAGATATTAAGGAATATATATGGGGTGGGTAGGGATGCGTTTATATGTGTGATGTGAATATGAGGTGCGGCAGATTGGGTGTGCGGCAGATTGGGTGAGGGGACGTTACTGCTTGTCTCGGATGGCCATCGACTCGCTCGGAGGCCGGCCGTTGCTGCTTGGGCCTGAAGACTGCCGAAAGGTGGTGGCTTTCTGGGAGACGTTGGTGTGCGTGTTGCCCACGTTGGTCGCAGTGGTGTTGTAGGTGTTCGCCTGCGGGGCATGGGTATTGTGGTGATTCGAGTTGTCCGTGTTGTACCTCTGGTTGTTGTTGGTGACAACGTTCTTAGGGGCGTTCTATTGTGTGTTAGTCACCTGCTCCGGAGCGTAATAATTTGGAAAGATTTATACTTACGTTGCTGATGTGCAGCTGCCGATTATCCACGTGGTTGTAGTGGAAGTGCATTTGAGCAGCAGGTGGAACACCAATGCTAATGCCCTGGGGAAGCTGAGAACCGACTGACTGTTGCGGCAGCCCATCCGAGTGTCCCGTGGCACGGTTCGGCCTAGAGGATCCCGTAGAATTTCCACCCATCGATGCAGGAGCCGCCTTGCTGGCCACGCTCTGCGGAAATCCGGAGGGCTGCTGATTCGTCATTCTCGCTGTGGAAGGCGCGGTATTTCCTCGGATACTGCCAGGTACATTTGACCTCGAGGACGATGGCGGGTATTGGTTGTTGGTCGCCATCGGTGCCGCGCGTTGAGCCGGAGCCGCTTGCTCATTGTTTCCTGGTGGAATAAAGCGAGAGGAAGATGGGGCTTTCGAGGTGCTTGCCGATGGCGCGCGGGATGAGGCTTGCGAATTTCCGCTGCGGCTAGGTTGTGGACCTGGTGCGAAAGACGAAGGTACGTATTGGTCGTGGTAATAATCGTACGGCTCGCAACCGAAGGAGGGCACGTCTGCCCGGTAATCATACGGCTCGCAACCGAATTAGGGAACGCCGGTCTGCCGCGGGACCTGTGGAGTGTTCCGGCTCGCTACCGGAGGCTTCGTTGCGGAAGGTTTGGTGGATCCAGTCTGGGGTCTCTTGAAGTTGACGTTGTCGACATTGGATCTGGTCTGCTTGCTGGAAGCAGTCTCGACTCCACGGACACTGATGGAATCTGAGGGGAAAATTGTCGACGGGGCTGGGTAGGAGGGCTTGGATCGAGGGGGCTCAGATCGAGCGACTCCCTGGACGCCCGAAGAGCTCTGTTGTTGGTTGGTTGTTCCATTGCCCATTCGCAGCTTGGAGGTAGAAGCCGCTGTGATAAGCAATGTTAGTAAATGTGAGTAGAGTGAGGATCTGTGTATAACACATACTGCTGCGAGAAGCGGAGTGAGTGCCCTGGACACCAGCCTGCTGCTGCTGGGCCTGAGATTTAGTGTTCTGGGAAGGCATCGTGATCCGCTTGGGTGACAAGACTATAAGTCAACAAGAGGAAAGGTGGCACAAGAAGACGGGACGATGCCGATCAAAGAGGGAGACAGATGTATGAAGAGGGTTGACTGGAGTTGACGAGATGTGTCAGGTAAGTCGATAACACAACACGATTGACGACTGTTGTGTCGAAAGGTCAGCTTTTGGTCTGCTAAAAGGAGGAAGAAGAAGGACGTTGTAGGCGAGTGTGAGTGGGCAGGGAGGGTTTATATATTTGAAGGTGGACCATTACAACGAGGCCACCTCGAAGCTGATCTAGTGAATAATTGTGGCCGACGAAGTGAATTAGATAATCACTAGATCGTCAAAGTGAATTAGACCAGGCTGCCCAAGTGAAGTGATCGAGAACGTTGAAGTGAGTTCGATCTAGCCACTTTGGGACCCCTGGCAGTCGAGATATTTCACTCGAGGGCATCGTGTCCCCCTTCCACTTCCCAAAGGGGTATGGTCTGTCTTGTTGAAGATGGAAGAAGGGGGGAGGGAGAGAAGAAGCACTGTTTTTGCCAGAGAGCTAAACCCGTTTGGGAAAATGTAGAAGAACAAAAATCAAAAAGCAGCTAAGTCTATATATCTAAAACTGTTCTGCTCAGTAAGGCATGGCGATAAGGCTATCGCACAAGGGGGGTCGTGACTGATCCTGGTCCCTTCATGGCCGACGGTGAGCCCATCAGTCGACAAGTAAGAATAATCTGTAGTGTTCCAGATGCCGTAGTAGTCCCATCCACAGCATACCAGTCTTCCCTCCCACCCTGAAATCAGCCTCGCCCCCGAGGCCCCAGAGCCCTCAACGTCTCGCATGGCAAGAGCAGTACTTGTCTCCGGAGTACGTAGGGCACGTACAGAAGTCAGGCCAGAAGTGGCGACAAGTGTGCGCAGAACAGAACTCCGAGTAGATCCTCTCGCCCTCGATGAGCCGCAGACAGTGCTTGGTCCTGCAGCCTTCCACCAGACAGGGGCGGTCGTCAGGAACGTGCTGGTGGGCCGTGATGCGCTTGCCGGTGATGAAGAGGCCGCGGGTGCACTTCATGCTCGGGCCGCGAAGAGGGATTGTCTCACTCGGAGCCCCGGTCTCCTAGCCGCGGTACTCGCGGTGGTGACGGCTCTGTCGGTGGTGCTGGTGGCCCGAGGACGAAAGGCGCTGCCTGACCCTCGAGTTGTCGACGGTGTCGCCGCGATTTGTAGTGACAGAGCGGTGCCGAATGTTTGTGGTGTTGACCTGATCCTGAGCATTCACTCGCTGGTGCCGGCTGTTGTCCACGTTGTACTGCTGGTGGTTGTTTGTCGTAATGTAGTTGTTCACCACCCGTGGCATCTCAGGGTCGACACCAGCCCACTGTGGGTCGTTGCGCCGATCAAAGTCGTTCGGTCTCTGATCGTACCCATACGTGTTTCTCTGAGGGGGGAACTGCGAGTCACGATGCCTCGCAAGACCAGAACTTCCTCGAGGCATGTCATCCCGGGAGAACCCAGTTCGGCCTTCCCGGAAGCTCCGGGATGACTGACGGTCAAATCGTGAGACGGAGTTGCTTGGGGTGACAGAAGTTGCTTGCTGGAACTGGCCGAACTGGGTCCTGGGGGAAGGAGCCGGCCTCATGGGAGGGGGTGGGGGGTAGTCCCTGGGCAACTCGTCGATCCAATTCGGGATCGGACCGGCTCGATTCTGGCCGTGTCGCCTCGGTCGAGAAGGGCCGGCCATGCTGTCGCGGGGAAGCACGCTCTGTCCCGGATTGCCCCTGTGTCGGGACTGGGAAGTGGTAAAGGCTGTGGGCGAGTGGCATCGTTAGTAACACACCAGAAGTTGACTGGGCATGGTGAGATTGAACGTACTACTCTGAATGACAGTGTATTGACCCCGAGGTGGTCGCTCCTCCATGTCAAAGTCGCGCCGCATGTCGGAATGTCTGTGACGAACCATCCTGAGCTGGTTTGATTGGAAGCGAGGATGTGTAGATGGGAGTGGCAAAGCTTTTGAGTCGTTGATGTGTCTTGTGTAAGAGTTGCAAGATGAGGAACGACGGGTGCTGATTGTCCGATCAACTTTTGTGTTTGGGGATGGAAGCAGAAGAGGGTTTCGTGGAGGCAGCATGGCAACTCCCTGCGCTTTTATAAGGTCATCAGTGGATACTATCATGGCGAGTCAATTGGTTTCATTCCTCTTGTTGGGTCATGGCCGGTCCTCGTGTAAAGCCAGCCGGTGAATGTACAAGGTAACTCCGTAAGTTGAAGACCGACACATGTATCTGGAAGCTATGAACCCGTAAAACTTGAATACTTATCAACGTGTGCCGGACCACCGTTAGAGGGAGCTTAGACCTGATTTCTGCAGACGCCAGCCTTATAATCCTTGATCCCCAAGTCATGTTGGGCAGGGTCTTTGGAGCTGAAGTAAAGGATCGTTGGAACACAGACCACGCTGAAGGTCTACCGTAAAATTATATAGTTTTCATGGGGAAGCTGTAATTGTTTCCATACTCTGGTAGCATCTTCGTGATCATTTGTGACCATCGCGTGTAGCAAACTACACTGCCCACGTGGAAGCGCTCCCGTTTGGCATTTCCAACCACACCGGCCATTAATTGATTCTCCATCCTCCGGAATTGGCAAACATGGGACAGAGAACAGCCAACAAGCCGAGGTCATCTCATACCAGAACCTCTATTTGTGCCAAGCTTCCATCTCATATGACACTGTTCTACTGCGCTAAGGAGACACCGGCTGGAAAATAAAGAAGAAATACCATCCGCTTGACCATTTTCTGCCGTCGATTCTCATGGGAGTCGAGACTTTCTCAATGAATCATCTGAGACAGCCAGCGACATAGATGGCGATATAAAATATCGTCAAGATCGAAGTCACGGCCATTCTCATAATCCAAGGCAATCTTTTGATAGAGGAACGGCAGAAGGCGGCGAAGGTGAGTACGCTTCTGCGTTGTACCAGATACCAAGCGAGCCAGCCCCCAGACACGAGACAGGGGACTGACAAGTATAGTGAGTCCACAGCATGCCCTTTCCAAATCTTCTCTCTCATCAACAGCCGTAGTTCGAAGGGGAAAGACCATACATATATGACTCAATCAGCTGCACGGGGCAAGACACGTTGCCCAGTTGTCCACATACCCGGAAGGAAGTGGTGTGCTTGAGTGCGTGACCAGACGGCGATGGAGTCCTTAGTGTACTTGGGACCGACTGGGAGAGTCATCGAGCATGGAATTCATTGCTGATATTGCAAAACGAAGGGTTATGACTTGGTAGAATTCCAAAACGGCATCCTGGTCTCGGCACCCTCATGTACACCAGCTTAGACTCAACACCTCAGGTAGCCATCACTGTTCAGGCGCTCAAAATTAGTCCTCTTAATGCCTTAAAGACTGGTCTTGCCATAAGGATAATTATGAGAACGGATATTCGCACCCTTAAAAACGGAGGGTACACCCGTACATATATCATCAGCCTTAATTACACACCACACATAGTAACGCACCCAACACCCACACATCCCCATATACCCAATACCCAACACCTACATACCAACACCCAAACACCTAATACCCAAACACCCAATACCCATACACCCAATACCCAATACCCATTTACCAACACCCACATACCAAAATTCATTTACCAACACCCACATACCAAAACCCATACACCTGATACCCAACACATATATACCTACTACTCATATAAATTAGGTGCTAAGTGTATTGGGTGGGTGGGCAAATAGTCCTGGGGGATATGCTCTAATGGGCTGCAGCTATAGCGTGAGTAATATATGGGTATACCATCCGTTTTGGCGGGTGCGAATATCCATTCTCATAATTATATTCCTACACTAATCGCTTAGGTCTGAACTGCTGTTCCATAAGCCTGCAGCTACTTCACGGATGCACATTCAACGTTGTAGGACCGAGGCCACCGTCCTCGGTTTCGTCAAAGCCATGCCCGAGGGGTAGTCTCATTGCAATATCGACAATAGCACCGTCTCTCTCCATCCATTCGTGTTCAATCGTCTTACCCCGTTGGGGGTCTATCACGGCCGTCTTGAGATCAGCCATGGAAGTGTTGGGGACGTCCACGGATGGTAGGGAGCCGATGAGAGGCAGGTCTGCTCCAGCTGAAAGGGCCACAATTACCTACCACTGAGCGAACAGGGCATTGTCACGGCTACTCGACAATTTTTCGACGCAAGGGAAGCAATTCCGACTGAACATAACAAGTTCGGACCCCACAGAGCCCACAGTTACGAACCCTGATTTCAGGAACAACTCGGCACTGCATGACAGGGCAAAGCATCGTTCCTGCCACTCCATGTTCGCGGTCTTGACATCCACCTTCCCTGTTGACAGTGCCGAGCTAGAAGGAGCCATCAACACACGCGCAGCACAACAACCTAAATCCCATTTCAGACGTTGCCTTGAGCTTGACGAAAACTCGGACCTACCATCGCCTTCTTGGATCACACACTCGCTATCAAGATACAGTTATTCCTTGGACCAAGTCGGGAAGCAAACATCCTTCTTCAAGACGGTATATTACACATTCGACCTTCTGCCTCTCCCGTCTTCCCCAGTTGCTGCACGTCATCTACACAATCGGCCACCAAGATGAACGGAAATCGGGGATCTCGAGACGACTCAGGGTGTCCCGAACGAAACAATCCCAGTCAAGACGGTGCCGACAACGACGAGCGACAGCCACCTGGCAGAAGCAGTCCTCATGAGAGTCGCGATAGCTTGACCCAGAGCGGTGGCGAGAACGCCAGACATCAAGTACCTGATAGACCCGACCTTCGGTTTGGCGCAAGACGCGATAACGCCGTCAGCTACCATGGGCCAAACTTCCCAGCCCCCCGCATAGGACCAGTTGCATCTTACAACTCGCAATCGGTGAGCATAGTTATCCGGCCTTGCCATCGCAGAAGTCGTGGACAGCACAACTGACCAGCTGCCGATGACCGATCAGCCAATATACCCTCCTCATGTGGGCTTCCCACCGAATACCAATCAAACCGCCTTTAGGTCTGCCAATTCCGGAGCCCCGAGCGTCAATGTCTCACCCCCTGGACCACCGCTTACGACGTGGTGGCCAATGCCCCCTCCGGAAATAATTCCTCATCTTCCGGGCTACCCACCGAATGCCAATCAAAGCTATAATTCTCTCAATTCCGGAGCCCCGAACGTCAATGTCCCACCCCCTGGACCACCGCTCACAATGTGGCCGACGCCCGCTCAACCAGATGATATGCGACCATTGATGACAGAACAGCCCTTCGTTCAGTTTCCGGCGCCCGAGCAAATCCTTACGAATCCCGCGATGATGAGGCCAGAGTCAGCCTACATCCGCCGACCTGGACACAGTCAGGTGCCGAATGGGAGCGGCAGTCGGCGGCAACGGTATCCTTCTCGTCACAATGAATATGGCAGGACACCGCCGCCTCGGCAGGTCGGTCATGGGCCGCAACAAGCTTATGGGAACAGACTGTATCCAGGTGAGTATCGAACCGGCACAGACGAGGAGGAGTTGATGCAGTTTCGCTTTTGTTACGAGTTACGCGCGGTTCGAGTTGGAGATCTCCAGACTTTCAGTTATGATGTTGTGGATTGGATGGTCTGGGTGGCGACATCCCACTGTGATCAAAATTCAAACTGAAATCGATAAAGGGCACGATTAAACTACCAGCGAAGAGGAAATCAGGCCAGATAGCGTTTCATTCGGAATGAATTTGATGTCAAACATGCGTTTGACTTTGAACAGCTTTCCTTCATTTGTGAATCCGTGATGAAGTCCATTGTCATCTACCCGGACGTGTGCGCAAGGGTCCTGGTCAAAACGGATGAAACACCAGTATGTCACCAACACCCACATACCCAACACCCACATACCCAACACCCACACACCCAACACCCATATTCCAAACACCCATATACCAAATACCAATATACTAGACACCCATATACCAAACACCCATACGCTTAATACCTATACACCTAATACTTACCTAGGTATATGTTAATGCAAATTGGGTATATGAACTGGGTGTGGGCGTGGGTAGTTATGGGCGACTGTGTAAATTAGGGTGTAGGCCCAGGTAGGGTGGGTTATAAGTACCGTTATATCATCCATTTTGACCGGTGCGAACATCCTCTCTCTTCTGGAATATCAGACGCGCTTAAAGATCGTGTTAGCTGGGACTTGTATCTAACTCTAAGTCCGGACGGAACTGCTTGCCTTGAGCAACATGAAAAGCACCGACGAGACGATGCAATATCACCAACAGATGCGTGAGCTACACGGCGAGATTACCTGCCAGGGCCCGGGACACTTATCATTATGCCGCACGATCTACGGCCACTGACAACCAGCCACTGTCACAGACCGACTTCGTCAATGAGTACGAAACGTGGCGTGTGTTCCTGGATGACGGGATTTATACCACAGCATCATTCTTGAGGATGTTTTCCTGTCACAGATGAAGTATTTGTGTGACCATACTACACCGGTCGAGATTCTAGAAACAAGGAAAATTACCCGACAGTACCGCCCTGGTGGTGTTTGTATCACTGCACTGTGTCACACACACCGGAATGTTTTCTGACTCATTGCTTGTGTTGCGCAGCGCGAATCGGTATGCCGTGGCCGTCGGGTCTACATTTGGTGTTGTCACCTTCAAACCGCATCTGGATCACGTTTCCGGTGAGCGTTGCATGCAAAGGGGGCGCTTGATATTAGGTCAAATTATCAACAGCATGGCTCAGACTCCCGGCCGGATTAACATAAATCACTTGCCCTTACTGATTGCTTAAAATCAGATGTCTTGGAAACAAATTGCAGCCAGTGCGGGATATTGGCCCTGCGCAAAGGGTACGTGGAGACACCAGCAAGGGACTTCGGCCCTGTGTGCCAATTTCGATACGGATTGTGGTACGAAAACGGGACACGTCTCGCTCGCTTAAAGCCCGGTATCCTGGTAGACTTGCAAACTTTTCCGCAGCTTGATGTAATTCGTATGCCGTAATATCACCGAAAGCACCGCGGAGCAGAATGGCTGGGGTTTGCCGTGGTAGAGCGCTGGGAGCACAAAGTAGAAGATGAAGTATCTCTATCTAGCCCTGACACCTGTCAAATGGACTGGGCGGCATGGTATATAACCAGCTTTGGGTATCTAGACATAATGAACCTGCCATCTTGGCACCCGTATCATCAACACAATTGCACATGTCTATACTAGGACCAGGCATGAGCCACCCCATTTTGACTCCCTTACCAACCATACTCAAGACCGCGAGTCGAGATCACTCGAACAAGCTGGGATCCCTCAACATGCCCCTCCTCAACTGTAATCAAAACACACCGATGGATGAGGGGACTGAACTGCGACAAGCTGAAGCGAGTGGTGGAAGTGGGCCTGGTTCAAGTATCATCAGCGCCACAGACGACCCGGAAGCAGCAGCAAGAGCAGGCAAGTCAGCCAGGGGCAGCGAATGCATCGACTTTGACGGGCCGGACGACCAAGACGACCCCCTGAATTGGCCAAGCCGCAAGAAGCTCTCCATCGTCATCAACGTCGCCCTCCTCTCCGCGCTCGGGCAGATGGCGTCGTCCATGCTGGCCCCGGCAGCACAGGAGGTCATCACAGAGTTCCGCTCCAAGGACATGACCATAGGTGTCTTTGTGGTGTCCGTGTTCCTGGTGGGCATGGCAGCCGGCCTGCTCCTCACGTCAGGCGTGTCCGAGGTGTACGGCCGGTGTTATGTGATCCACGCCACCAACGCCCTCTTTGTTGTGTTCGGGGTGGCGGCGGCGTTGTCCCGTTCGCTTGGGCAGCTGGTCGGGTTCAGGCTGCTCCAGGGCGTGGCCGCGGCTGCTCCGCCGGCGATTGGAGGTGGCGTGATTGGCGATATGTTTGCTCCTTGCGAGAGGGGGCGGGCTACTGCTATGTACGGCTTTGGGTTGCTTTTGGGCCCCATCGCAGGCCCCATCGCAGGTGGTTACATCACGCAGAACCTGGGTTGGAGATGGGTCTGTTGGGTTATATCTATCACGTGAGGCAGTCCCAGGCAAATCGCACCGGCATGGACGGAGTGGCTAACACTTTTCTAGGGGTGCGCTGTCATTACTTGGGACGATCCTGGTATTCAGAGAGACATACCGACCTCTGATCCTGGAGCGAAAAGTACGAAGGCTGCAAAGGGAAACCGGCAACCCAAAGCTCTATGCAGCAATTCCTCATCGGGGTTCCGGATCCGAAGTTCTCGGATACTCCATTATCCGCCCTATGAAATTCCTCGTCCTTTCCCCAACTGTGGCTCTGCCAGCTTTGGGACTGGCAGTGATACTCGGCATAATGTTCCTGATGCTGTCGACCATGTCCACGGTATATCAGCAAATCTACGGCTGGTCAACTGGTGCATCTGGCCTGCCTTACCTAGGACTCGGTGCGGGTCTGTTCATGGGACTCGCTATTTACTCCATCACCGCAGACAGAGGGTATGTACAGGAATCCCAAGACTCAAAGCCATCACCGGAGATACGACTGGCACCGATCAGCATTGCGTCGCCATTGTGTGCTGTGGGTTTGATTATCTACGGCTGGGCATTTGAACATAAAATGCACTGGATTCTACCCATTGTCGGCTGTATGGTTTTCTCCTGGGGAATGGTGGCATTTATGATGCCAGTGACAACGTACCTGATTGACGTCTTCCATACCGAAGCCGCCGGCCCTGTTGGTGCATCTGCTGTCTTGAGATGTCTGGTAGGGGGACTGCTACCATTGTGCGCAAACAACTTGTACAGTGGTCTTGGATACGGGTGGGGGAATACCCTTTTGGCTTTCATTGCATTCGCATTTACGCCTTTTCCATATCTCTTCTATAGAAATGGGGAGAGGCTGAGGGAATGGCGTCCAGCGTTGCACTAAGTATAGAAGCCAGCGGTGGAAAGAACTTTAAAAATCCCTGCTGGACGAAATCTCTTTTTATTAGATCCAGGAAGAAGAGTGGCATGGAAAAGCTGGTGTGACGACATAAAAGCAAGAAGTGTTACAATTTGATACTTGCTGCCAATGAGTGCACTGTTTTGCTTTGAGCAGATCACCGCGTGTTATTTCTCGGCCAATCAAGCCATTGCAGAAAGCGGTCCTTGGATCGGAGACGTCTATCTACGTCATCCAGGAGTTGTTTTGCCCATCCCTGAAGGAACCAATACCGCCTGTCTGTGGTTGATAGAAGTACGGAGAAGTACGCCAGGAGGAGCATTGCATGAGGTTTATGCTGTCGGATGTCATCCATGACAGAATGAGGAACATCATATGCCCACCAAATAGCCAACCCAATTTCGATATCAGGTCCGTGGGAGGCCATGGTGTTGGATATAAACTGCATCGTTGAGACGGCGGTGATATAGGCTTCGCGGTTGGAAAGCAATTCCTCACCCTCATAAAAGGAACGGAGTAGGGACAGTGCGGAAAAGGTGTCAGACGGAAGCGCGGACTGGTGGAGATTGATTTGGCTGTTGCACACATTGGATCAGTTCCAATTGTTCAATTCTTCCTTTTTCCAAACTTGAATACTCTCAGACGGTGATGGCCAGAGGAGTTGGGACGAACCACTGTATCAATTCATCCTTATCATCCGGCGGGAATATGCTCGAGATGAGGGGAGCCAAACTCGTTCGGGCGATCCTGGGGGTGAACTCTTGCAGTGTCGTTTTGAAGCCCCGTACAACGGTAAAGAACTCCCATGTACTTCTAACAGGTTCTGCAATACATCCATTTTCTGATCGCGCCGCCAGGGAGCAGACGTGTATGACGACGATCGAAGCGTAGCACACCATGGCTCTCCAGTTGTCTTCCCCAACGTTGGATAACAAGGCCCTGAACCTCTCCAGACCAAGGGCATGGTGGGAGGCTCCCAGATTCAGGAATTCTGGTCTTCTTGATGGAAAGAGGTAAGCTTTGTGGAGGGCGGCCAGCGAAAGAAGGCCGTGCATAACGAAGGGGTGACGATAACCCTCCTGTGGGAATACAACGCGCCAGACATAGCGCCGGTCTTCACGCAGTGCCAGGGTCTCGCTGGTAGACACGCAGTAGTGGTGCATCAGTTCGAGGTCCCGTATGGAGGGACCTGCCACCCCGAGTGAATCAGGGTTGGGTCCGTTGTCCCCTCGCGGTGTGTATCCATCCGCGGGTGGAACGCCTCGCCTTGCAGATCCGGAAGCAGAGGTGGATGCCAGAAGGTCGGACCAAGCTGCCGGGGTCTGTGGCGAGTCGATGGTGCCTGGAGTTGAAGTCCTTATGGATCCGGGACTGACGCCAGCCTGACACAGTGCGGCGGGTCGGGCACGATTCGCAGGGTCAAAGCTACAGAGAACTCCATACCGCGTGCAGTTCCAGCATATCGGGTGGACTTCGTCGCACTAGACAAGGCGAACATGTGAGACGAGACTGTTTCGAGGCGTGCAGGTAGGTGTGTGGGAAAGGAACGGGTAGGGGGTGGGGGGGAGGGTAGGTCGATGGTGATTGGAAAATGGCCTCGTCCGTACCTTGATTTTTCTTCGTTTACATTCTGCACACCCGAGACGGGATTTCTTATGAGCGCGGCGAGTAGGCATTGAGACCGATATGACTGTGAGATCCAACCTTAACAAGCCAAACCAGATGATCGTGCGGTGAACAGATGGTGGTCCTTTTCGTATGCCGTAAAGAATACGCGGGTTTATCAGTTATCTGTTTGGGGTTTACGAGGTACGAGATGCGAAATACGAATCCGAATGCGCGTATTTGTGGCCTTGGCAACTCCTCCTATTGGGCGGATTCTCCACAAAGGGGCTGTGTCTGCCAGTGACGGCCGCGCAATCACTGCCCACCTTGTTACATTCCCGGCTAGTGCAGGGGACGCGGATACGAGAGGCATGGACTGAACAAACTCCATCAACAATGGTCGTGGCAGAAGCCAGTCCTCGTGATGTGCGAGTACTATAGCGCGGTATGAGCGGGATTCGTCGTTGAAAACCAACGCCTGCCACCGCGTCAGGAAGCTGTCGGATTTTACTACAGTGTACAGTCCGCGCTTGTGCTAGGCGAATGCGGGCTTGTCTGTTGCAAACTACAACATGATGTTCAAGATCTCAAGTCAAGCATTATCCATGCACGCTCTGCGTTCCAATTTAATGTGTTACTAGAAGTTTAATGGTCTTGAATAATGTATAAGCTTTACCACCTACCTCCGATTTCCAGTGGCAACTCGTTGTTCCCCATAGCCATCGTGACTAGTGCTGCCGTCCTTCCAAAAATTACGAGTCAACGCCGAATACAGCAGTGACGTAGCCTCACATAGGTAGTCTCGTTTTAATCCTATACACATATGCTTCTTAAGCAGTATGCATCTGGTCCCTTCATATAGTGATAAACGCTTAATCGCACAGCACTAAGAAATGTAATGCTGATAACAGTAGGTTTGGAACACAATTATTGAGAAAATAGTAACAGCCTTGTGATAACTACACAGATAAGGCTAGCAAAAACCACTTCTGGCGATGCCATAGACTAGAACCATAGATACAATTAGCCCAAGATTAATCTGCCACGGCGCTTCGGCGTCAAAGCCGGGCAATCAGTTATACGGCGAAAACCAGAATAGTCTCTCAATGCAATCCCTTTATAAAATGAATCCCACAAATGCAGTCCCAGCCGAAAACTTGATCTCTTTCCACCCACATCGGCACACACCTTCCCAAGGGATCTCCGAAAAAACCAAAAGATCACACTGTGTTGAAAAAGGCATCTTAGCCAAATAATCATCCACCTCCGCGTTCATAAGTTGATATATCCCAGCTGACAGCGAACAGAAACTTCAGTTTCAGCCAGCTATCGTCGAGCTGCTCAACAGTGAATCAAAGTCTTGCTTAGCTACGCCCGGACACCAACGCCCGGGAAAACATCCTTCAAGGCTTGTAGCGTGCCTAGCCGCATTCACACTTGTACATGCGTTTCATCCAATCCACCACTTTGTTTTTGCCTTTTACGTATTCGCTACCGTAATGGGACAAGGCTTGTCGACTATCAAAATATTCATCACCCCTAATTTCGAGGGCACCAAGGCGACCAGCCTCCACGTCCGCCTGGGCATCCAACAGCCCAACACAACGGCGAATGGGACACTCGTGTCGCTTTACCTCAGCCAGCCGCTGGCCACGACACAGAACTATGACTCGAAAGACATAGAAGCCTCGGATGCCAACGGAAAGTTGACGCTGTCTCAGGAAGACGACGACGATTACCGCCATTACATTGCTACAAGGCCAACCGAGGGCGATGTCGTCCTGAGCTTCACTGCGAGGCCCAAGCTAAACCCTGGAAAGGAGGAGTTCTATCACATGGGAGCTGAGAATAATGGAAAGGCTATATTTGGCCCCGGCTCGGGGTTCCTACCCATGCCAAAGGCTGGAAACTATACCTTCAACTTGGACTGGGACCTGTCCAAGGCGCCCAACGGCACAAGAGCCGTCTGGAGTCTCGGTGAGGGCCCATCAGTCACCGTGGTCGGACCTCCAAGGCTCGTCAGTGAGTCCTATTTCGCGGTTGGGCGGATGCAGAGTTTCCCTCCCGCGGGGACCTCGTCCAATTTTACGACGTATTGGTTTGACGACCCGCCTGAGGATTTCAATATTACAGGAACCGCGACATTCACGCAGGAGGTCTTTAATCACATGCGCGAGTTCTTCCGCGACCATGATGATACATATCGCGTCTTTTATCGAAAGTCTCCCCCTAATCAGAGCACCGGGGCTGCCGCAAATACTCGGTCGTTCATGTTTTCTTTACAACATGGCAACATGGACCCAAAACAAACCCAAGCTATAGTTTCTCACGAGCTGGTGCATAACTGGGTGGTCGCGTCAGACACGGATGGTAATTGTGCTTCGGTCGAGTGGTATGTTGAAGGTGCTGCCGACTTTTACTCAGCAATGCTTCTCTTCCGCTACGGGATGCACACGGCAGACCAGTTTCTCGATCAGATGAATGAATTCGCCCGAGATTACTACGCGAACCCCCTGATCAACACCAACTTGGAGCAGGGAGGTGATTCAGAAGACTGGGATTTCACCCACCTCCCGTACCAGCGGGGCAACATGTTCCTTGTTCGCATGGATGCCCTCATCCGAAACAAATCGAATGGGACACGCTCAATCGATAATGTCGTCCAGGCGCTCTTGGACCGAAGTCGAGCTCAACAGGGAGACAGGCTTGAGGACCTCCTTGACCTTCTGGTGAAAGAGGTGGGGCCTGAGGCACGCACGGAATTTGAAGACATGTACCGCGGAAAAACATTAGTGATGCCCGAGAACAGTCTCGGTGCCGGCTTTACCGTGGAGCAAGTGCAGATACCGAGGGGTGACTGCTCGCTAGCCACCATGGCCTTATGTGGCCCGCCAGTCATGATCACGGCATATCAATGGAAGAGGAAGCCCGGCGTGAGTGACGAATCAGGTTTGATTTGAGTGCCCTCAGTTCACACCCAGCTAAGCTTAGTTACGGTATTTTGTCACGAATAAGAGCATAGATCTGGTGGAATCGATTTGACTGTCGAGACTACACTAGAATCGAGCAGCGGAAACGTCGCACCGAAGCGCTATTTGTAGGAGGCGTAGTAGGCCCAGTGGGTCTTATTTTAGACACCTAGTCTATCATGTTCCGAGTGACAGGGAACCCCAAACGAAGCATCTCAAACGCTAATGTACAAAATTACGGCCCGAGACAGCACCCAACATAGACCCACGCCAGCGCAAACCCTGAGCTAGATGCGAACACCGACAAGTTCGAGCCCGTTCTTCCCAGGGCTCTGACTACGCAGCAACAGGCCAAGCTCGGACGGGTGGAACCAGTTCATCCAAACCAGTACGGCCACCATCAACAAAGCATCGAAGACGTAGAGGTACACCTCGGACCTCAGCAGGACACCGTCGTTGCCGTTAAGGTATTCAATGACCCTGAAAATGCTGCGGACCAAGATCAGGGCACTCGTCACGTAGAGTGTCAGGAGGTACTTCTGCCAGCACACAGCGGGATCCGAAGCCTTTGCTGTGGGCACGAGCGACATTCGCCTGTGGAAGACACCCGCCGCCACCACGAAGAACCCAAAGAAGGCGAGCTGGACGAACAGGCCGCCGATGATGATGTTCTCTCCCGTTTTGAGCAGGCTTTCCCCGGCAGCCATCAAACCTCCGCCTGAATATCGTCACCATGTCAGTGCTTCATTTTTGATGTGAAATTGAAGAGGCAGGATCCCGGTTGTATGCGTACCCGTGGACTGCATCTGCAGCGAGATCACGTCGCCGGTCACGAAAATCTTGGTGATCCATCGCCGCCGAATCAACGAGTGCGAGTCCCCGTCGGTGAGCAGGATGATCCTCCCGAGGATCATGTAGATCGAGGCAGCCATGAAGGCGGGTGCGACAAGGATCAGGACGTTCTGCGCGACGTACGGTCCGAGGCCCCAGCAGCCAGGTTCCTCCGTCGCGTTGACCGACCGGGCGATGTATCCGATGCACTCGCCTGCTCAAGTTGACCCATTAGAGGAGCTCTGAGGGAAGAAATGGATGAAACATACGCCACTGGTGCGCGACTTACAGAGACCGCCGATCACCAAGGCAGTGAGGTACCAGGTCTGCGTCTTGTACATTTGAAAAGCATGCAGGCCGGAGGTGATGCCAAAGAGAATGCAGAAGATGGCTGCCCCCGCCACCGACGGTTCGTACCGGTAAAATGACCATACGGCGTCCTTATAGTTGGGGATGCAGCGCGCCATCTTAGGCTAGTTGAAGTGTATACAGCCGTATGAAATCAACTGGATGGCTGTGGCGGAGAGTTGGGTTTGACGGCAGAGATGGAATACCGGCTGTGAAAACAGTGTTTCAACATGAACACAACAGACCATCCATCTTTATCATTATGTACTTTCTAGAACATGCACAGCCCCGGGCGGGGGTCAGCAAAATGAATATCATCGCCAAGTTGGAAAGGAACAGCGCGGACATGCTGCGGCAACATCATTGCCTGGCGTTGGTAAAAACGCCGTGAGAGCCATACGAGTATTCGGATTCGGGTTGGGCAGAATCTGCAGGATGTGGCTGTGCTCTCCCCTTGAGGCATTTCCACGTGGGAACTCGGGACCACTCGCAATTATCCATTTGTTTTCACATCCAGAGGCTACTTGTTTGACATCTCAATCGTACATACGGGTATGCGAGACAGCACTAAGGTACCGACCGCACTTCAACGATCAACTGCCACGAGCACTTCATCCCCTTGTGGCTGTCAACTATGATCAGCGGTCACCGCAGGCATAGCTCCGGACAAGACTCGGATGACGCCGAGCTTCTGAGGAAGCCACTTCACTTCCAGGTACTGATTTCCAACGAGAACGCGTTCGGGTATCGAAGAGGGGGTAATTCGATCATTATGCATGCTTCTTTGAGCAACTTTCAATCACAGCGAAGCCTTCGCTGTTCAATCTTTCTTTTTCCTCAGGCTTAATGCTCCAATCTCGAGGCATTCACCAAAGCTCAAGCCGTTACCCTGGATCCAGTCTCTTTTTGCTCTTTCGAGCCATTCCTGCCACTCGTCATCGTTCTTCCGATTTGACCTCCTCAGCATCGGTTCAAAGGCCTCGACCATGCCGATAAAGCTGTCCAGTGCGGTTTGGCGTATGGCGGCCTGGGCGTTAGTCAGAACCATTTTCTGCCCATCCTCACGCTCCCACCTTAGTGCCGTCAGCGGGACGGCTAGCCTCTTGCCTATCATGCCCTCCAGCGCGTCCGCCCCTTCGATAAGACACCCCGCCAGCAGGGACACGGTCAAGGCGGTCGGTATTGGCGTCAGGTCCAGGTCCTCGAGCGCCGACTTGAGCCAGATGTTATAGTCGACGACGTACGGGTTCACGGACGGGCCCAGCGGGGCCGTCGTCCCGACCGGGTAGACGCCCAGGTGGGCGAGCTCCTCCCCGCTGTCCTCGGCCTGCGCGTGGGGGGAGACGGAGCGGATCGTGAAGTCGTGCTCCCAGACCTCGAGCGTGCCGCCGGGCCGCAGCACCCGCACGAACTCGCTGGAGGCGCGCGAGTACCCGGAGTGGTCGAACACGAGCGCCAGGTTCCGCGACATGACGAGGTCGACGGAGCCGTCCTGGACCGGCCACCCGGGCTCCCGCAGGTCGTACTGGATGTACTCCCAGTCCATGCCCATGCCCTTGTAGCACTCGCTGGTGCCGCCGGCGGGCGGCTTGATGTCGATGCCGATGAAGGACACCTGGTGGCCCTTGCTCTGGAAGTACCGGTGGCAGACTGCGCTCCAGTACCCGCTGTCGCAGCCGACCTCGAGGACGCGGCGTGGTGGCTTTTGGAGGAGCTCCGGTGACAGGAGGGGCGTCTCGAACACGGCCGATGTGAGGAGGGCGAGCATTATATGGCGGTTTGTCTCGGTGAGGTCGACGGGCAGCGGGTAGATGAATGGACCGTCCATGCCGTTGAGGTAGGTTCGTCCCTCCTTGGTGATCAGAAGGCTCTTCTCTGTCTCCTTTTCGTTGCCAGTACAGGTCGATAACGTCTCTGGATTCCGGCTCGACAGACTGGAACGCATTGACGTGGACATCCTGGCCGACGATGACGATGACGCCGACGCCGACGGCGGACCAAGGCGAGACATCGTTGTCTTGCTGCCTGTGTCGTGATGCCCTGTATCGCTCCGAGGCGCGGGAGTCGAACCAGATGCGCCGTAGCGAGTGCATGAGCGCCGATGGGAGCCAACAGATGCGTGCCACACCCTGGCTAGGAACCGGGTGTTGGTTTCTTGAAAATAGTTGACAAGTCTCCGAATGGTGACATCGCGGCTGGGGCCTTCAAGGATCTGTGAGCGCGGGGCCAGGGGGTGGGGTGCATGGGTCTGATGCCAATCACGTACTCAAGAGGAGCACCCGACGGCAAAAAAACTTGATGGGTCAAATATCAACGCTTGTTTGGGCATCACTTGGATCTTGATCGATGCAAGAGATTCTCGGGAGCTGAAACGAAATAGTCCGATACGCTCGAGCTGTCTGGGGAGAAAACCAGAGATCTGCTTCAGCCGCAGGATCTTGCAAGGATGATCTCGATGCCTGACCCAGCCCCTGATCTTCCGACTTGGCCCGGTACCGGTAAGCGGATCGACTGCAGGCCCACTAACAGCCGGCTGTGTTCCCCGGAAGTTACCAGCGTCGTAGGCCCTGTTAGGTCATTGCCTTGCAGAGAAGATCCTCCTGATATTGGGTGCAGATGTGCCATATTGGCTAGATGGAGATAAGGATGGTAATCCCACAACTGCAGCAATAACTGTCTGGGATGATGGGCACTGCATGCAGCGCGTTTAGATGGTCATTTTCCATGTTGCCTGGCATTCTGAAGGTAATGGCGAGAGATTAGTCCAGGCCTGTAGCCAGGGGAAAGAGAGCGCGATGCAGAGTAGCATTAACTCGACATACCCATTCGTCATTGTCGCAGAAAGTACGCGATAGGTCGGATTGTTTTCACCTGTTAATCAAAAAGTCACTCCCTATCGTTGATCGAGTAGGCATTGGGCGAAGATTTCATTGCCGTACAATCACTAGGCCCCAAATGCCAGACATGCCAGTACCCAGGCAAGGTATCATTCGGGCCGCCAGTACCTCGGACAGACCAGTTGGCTGGTACTCTTCGCTTAATGTTGGTTATTCCATATGAGGCAACAAGGTGCTTGACTCGCGTCTTCTAATAGCGTCTCCTCCCAGCGTCCACTTGAAATCGGTCTCCTCGGTTATCCTCCCCCGCCCTGAACAATGCTAAGTCACAGTCTGCCAGTGAGACTTGTCGACTTCAACTGACGCAAATTCAAATTGACTACGAGATAACCTCGCAAAGGGTAGAGGTCGAGATGAGTGTTAAACTGCTTGCTGGATGTAGACTAATTGTTTAATGACGTGAGTAGGCTATTCTGCGTTTACTTAACCATAAGAGAACAACTCAAATCATGAAACGACTGTGAGTTGCCGAAAGAAAGCCAGTAGTTTAGAGAGATATAATTACCCATAACCCTTGCAGACTTCGGCCACACTACGCTTTATAAATCAATTGTTTATTGATCTAGCTGCTGTCTATTTGGCTTTTTAACTGTTTTTAATGGCCCTTAGCTTATATATAACGTTTTTAACAGTTTAATATATTTATTTATTACTCTTTTATAAATAGACCTTAAAATTCCCCTTTTTACTTGTATTTCTTAATTACTTTTTAATCCTTTAAAATATTTGAGAGGGTATTTAGAATTACTACTTGCAAATTCGTACCTCCCGGCCAAAAGACCATAATAACCAATCTGGAAATTAGATGTTCCAAGCAGTATATAAGAGCCGTACCGTCACAATATTCTTTCATTGTTAATAATAATAAAAATAAATATAAAATAAATGTATTATTATAATGATTAGATGAATATTTAAACTATACTTTTTTTGATGGAAATGCATTAGAGATATCAAGGAGCGATTATATGATCGGTCCTAGTGTATGTATGTGCGTGTGGGCTGGCTTAGGTCAGGGGATGGCTTAGACTGGGGTTGGGTACTAGTACGTTATGATCGTAGGCCGGGAGACGTGAGAATTCAGTGTTCTCAGAATTGATTCGAAACGCAGTGCACATTCTGAATTGAATTGATACACAGGGTTGAAATGACACATGCGCAGCATTAGGAATTTTGACCTTCTCAAACAATGGACTGCTTCTGAGAAGGGACTGGTATTCAAGCTCATGCCTGTCCTGTGAAAACAACGATGAGGACCTGCGCTGCCCAATGGCGGTCCTGGAGGCATTGGAAATACCTCAAATTCTCTTTGGAACAGGCATTGAAACTATTAAGTGATGAAATCCTTACAAAGTGTGCGTGGGCCAGGGCGATGAGATCGGCGATCTTGACGGTGTTGGACATTAGGAAAGATGGTCCACCTCTGGAAAATATTGCTGACCCTCAAACTGCTTGACAGCTTCTCCGAACATGATGCCGTCAATATAGCATTGTCCAATCAAGAAGAGACCAACCCCCGGTTCCAAACCTTCC
Source organism: Diaporthe sp. DP-2020a (assembly GCA_018137895.1). NCBI lineage: Eukaryota > Fungi > Ascomycota > Sordariomycetes > Diaporthales > Diaporthaceae > Diaporthe > Diaporthe sp. DP-2020a. The sequence continues at coordinate 21,342 of JACVEP010000438.1, forward strand.
CTCAGAAGGAAGGGCACCTTGCCTCCGCTGAAAATTGCCACCACATCTCCAGGCAGGACGCTACTCGGCGCGATTCCACATCGGCCGTTTACTGTTGTCACAAACCTCCAGCCCACTATGCGCTCGTCGAGTAATGATGCGTAAGCTTTACTTTCCTCGCGGATGCCGATGACCGCAGGGCGCTGTGCGGAGTTGGTACTAGCAGACGTCGTTTGGGTCTTCGCTTTCTTGCCACTCCCTCGCATATTCCTGGCTTTCAGCTCATCCTTTCTGAGCACTTTTCGAAATGCCGAGTAGGACTTGGTGATGCTGATTGGGGACGACGATCCAGATTCCGGGTATAATGCTCCTGCTATTGGAACAGTCTCTTTCAGCTGCCGTTGGCGTTCGGGTTCGAAGTGGTCGCATGCATCGATCATCGAGTCCAGCTCCTGGAAGTATCGACTTCTTTGCGATGGCTCATTGGAGAATCGACTGACACATTCAATCTCATCGCACCAGAATGAGTTCACTTCCAATAGATCTTTGTCCTGGTCGTAAAAAATGTCGCTTAACAATCGCCCCGATGCTGAGAAAGTCACACCGCGACCTTCTGCCGAACTAAGCACGCCCCGATCCGATCCCTCTGTGGTCCAGTCTGGCACCCAAGAAGGAAATCGACTGTCTCCGTTCTGCTTGTCCAATCCAGCGTCGTATAGGAGCTCCATTCCGTTGCCATCCTCCACAAAACCTTGCGCAAAGCGGCGGACAACCACCTCTAAAGGACTGTCGTAGTCGGGCTCGAAGAGTGGGTTGTCACCATCTGCGGCCAAACCCAACAGCGCAAAAAATCGATCTCTTTGGTACTTACCCGTTTTGACGTATCGAAACGTCTGGATAAGATGTAAAAGTGGCCAGCGTTGTGATGTGCCTTCCCATTCCCGGTGCTCTGACAAGATCATGAAAGGTTGCCATGACTCTGCAAATGCGTACATGCCAAGTCTGCGATCCACAATCTCCATTGCACAATGAAGGTCGTTCCAATCAAAGATCCATTTTCCGCAAATGAACTGGACTGTGCGAGCTGCGATCGATTCTTGAACAATCCATGCTCTCCTGAACCACGGACGTCGGAACATGTAAGACACGTCTCGCCAAAAGTCAGAATCGAGATCTGGCATTCCGCTTTTCACCCACGTGGCACTGGGGTGGATGAGATTTTCAGGCCAACGAGAGAAGTCGCGACCGTACAACTCGAGCGCTGCTATCTGCAGCAAGATTCCCACAGCTTGATAGCTCCGATCGTCTGTAGCAAGGACGGCCAAAGTGCATGTTGCTCCTTGGAATATCCGAGGTAGGAGTAGAATCTGTTGCACTTTCTCTTTGGTATCCTCCTGATTGATGCAAATTGCATCGACCCAGAGAATTAGCTCTCCCTTTTTCTGGCGGATTCTCTGGAAAGCCGAGCCCAAGGTCGCTTTGATTTTCAACACTCCGTTTGGGGTGACCAAGTTCCGCTCTGATTGATGATCCGGGCCCCACACGTACGACAATGCTCTATATGGCCCAGCGCTGTCGAATGGAATGTGGCAAATGCATCCACGTAATGGCTCATCATACTCCCCCGCAAACAGCACAAACAATCGCATGTCTCCTTCACCTAATGGTTGGTAGCAATATTTTGGTACGCTCTGCTTCTGGGACCTTGCTTTGTTCGCTGATGCTGATGTCCCCAATGAAAAACCTGTCCCATTTGGCAAAGATGCTGCAGAGCCCTCGCGGTCGTAGGGTTTGTCTGTTGGACTTTGAGATGCGTATCGTGGCGGACTTGGGTCCAATCCTAACCGCTTGATGACGAGCAACGACTCTGCGCCCAACTGTATATTGCCTCTGAGTTTGTCCGACTTGAACAATTTTGCCCCCTGCCTATCCAAGACGTGTATTTGGAGGTTTAGGAAATAGTGCCAAGGATTAATCAGAAAATCGAACCGCGGGCTGGTGAATGGATCATGGATTATGACAAGGACCATGAGGTCGTTCGTATCGCCCGAATAGCGGGCTGAATAGTGCCTGGACTGTGTTCGATGTATCATGCAGATTAGCCAATGAATTCCGTTTGTGATTACGCAGGCCGAGTAGTCAAAAAGAACGTTTGTCGATCTTAGTCCGTATCATCTGCGGACTATTCTGCCCGAGACCAGCGAGGGATGAAATAGCGAGACCCAGAAAAGAAACGAAATTATAAAATCAAGGTAGAAAGGAATATTTACTATTAAAGAAGAGTGTCAAGTCATACATACTCTTTCAATGTCGGCATGGTCCCATGGAAATCTGCCGCCAAATTCGTCTAGAATCATGCCCACCTCAAAGTGATATGTGGTATCCAAGTTCACTCTGAACCTTAAGGGATGTTCCAGAAATGCGTCTGATAGAAGTCTCCATACTGCACGCGAGAGGTCTTTGCCTCTCAAGGTGAATGGAGACGGCGTGCGAATATGACGTATTGAGGCCGGACTATCCCCATCCTGGAATATTGGTAGACCTGCTCGAGATCGAAGGCTGCTGGTCCAAAAGTGTGCCGGTTCGTATAGTTGTCCGAATGTATCTTCAAACATCCGGGAGACCTTCCGCATGTCAATTATTTACTCGATTGCTCAATGACGGATGCGTCCTACCATGCTTTCACCGATGTACTTAAGATGGTGATATCCGTCCCGGAGAACCACATAATGTGAGAACTGAGGAAATGCGTCCGCAGAGACAGCTTCTCTGAAGAAGCAAGTACCACCATGACGAGAATTCGGGTCTCCAAAGTCTTCCATAGACGTTTCTGGTCCGTAGGTCAAGTGTTGCAAGAAGGGGATCTTTCTCGAGAGGTTTCGGGTCCCTTTGTGTGATGATTGGGACATACGTTGCACAGCACCACCTGACATGTTCATCCAATTTCGGTCAATCCCATTCGACATAAGTAGTCTTCGGTGAAATGATGGTATTAAAGGCGCTAGATTTCCGTAAGGGGAGAAGGGTCTTGCATTGGCTATAGCTAAAGATTTGACGAGTCCTAGTTAGCCTCATTTCGTATGCTGCGAACAAGTATGAGCTTCATACACTCACCGGCTGATTGTGGTAAGTAAGGGAAATTGTATCCCTTACTTGCAAACAATTTGCACACTCGGTTGTAATCGAGGTCTGTGAGCGCCGTGAAGAGCAATTGTCTTGAGGTTGCATCATCTATCATGCAATGTTGACCAAACGCATCAATCCATTGTATAGAGGTTGGCAAGGCATGCAACACCTCTTCAGCAAAGAAAATACGTAGAGAGCTGCCTTCAAGTAGTACAGCAGCTTCTTCAGGTGCTCCGTTGACTATCAATTCAGACTCACCCGCGACGAGTCTGTATGTTCTTGCTATTTCTGTTGCAGCAAAGACGGAGACATTCTCAATCTGGGTACGGATATCTTTGTTGACATGGTCCTCAGGTATCAAACTGTTACAGTCATAGCATTAGTAACTTCATTCCCGGTATGACTTCTAAGATCTGCCACATGATTAGATCGGGACAGTGGCTCTTACGTAGTAACAAAGAGAACTCGGCTTCGCAAGAAGGCTGTCTTCTCGGCGAGAAACCTTTGCCGCCCCTTCGGAATAGATCGTTGGACCACCACTTTTGATAATCTCCGCGATTCCAGTTTGAGGGTACTCAAAAGGTTTCTCAGTCCCACAACGGCAGCTGGAGTGGTGGTGAGGAGTGGTACTCGCCCCGCGAAGCTGTTGTTGAATTTGCAACTGTCATTGATGAACCAAGACTGATCATTCGCACAGACCAAACGGTCGGACTTCTGAGCTCTTACGGTTTCGACGTGGTCAGATACGGGGAAGATTTTCTTCAATCTGAGCGATTTGACAGTTGCTGCCGCCTGTTTAGGCTCCATGTTTTCCATATGCTTACTGACTGTTTTCAAGCCATCGATGATTTCCTTGGGTGTTTGAGAAGGTCGGATCAAGCCCACGCTTCTGACAAGCGCACCAATCTGGAGATTTTGTGGATTGCAAAGAGACCGGAACAAGTGTTGGCAGGTCGGATAAGCGGAGACGAGATCAGCGCCCCTCTCTATCGCCTCGGGTATGCTAACCCACAAAGGTGGCTCGGTGTTGTCAGTTGTCGCAGACTGGCTGGGGAGGTACACTAGGGTTTCTTGGTAGAACAATGTCCTAATACAATCAATTAGATGGTGATTCCGACGTTGGAAGGCTAACAATACCTTATGAGCCACATGTCAGTCTCGTAGCATGTCTGGATCTCTGCATAGATCTGCGAGACCGTCTCATACGATGTCGGCACCCCTGCATTCACCAACGCATTCAGACACTTGATATAATACCGAGTGTCATCTTCAACTGATATTGCCAAGATATCCAGTCGAGATTTTACTTCAGCACTGTATTCTGCAAGTTTCAGTGTTGGGAGACGAATGTTCCCATCGTCCTCAAACCTTGAATCTATACCTGGAAGGACACAAGCAAACAAGGGCGCCATCCCAGTGCTGGTTCTAACTGTTGTGGATTGAAGATCCCGTAATAGCATTTCAGCTTGATCAACAAGTCTGAAAGGGTGGCGCTCTAAGTGCTTTTTGTCCGGAGCAAACCAAAGCGCATCCCGGAGTGCCTGAAGTTCCCGCTCGCTGTCCTTCTTGTGTATGCCGGAAATCTCGAAAATTTTTGAATATTGATGCCAATTCGAGAGCAAGATGTGGAGTACGTCAGAAACATCGCAAATGGAGAAAAGACGGCGGAAGTCTTCGGACATGCGGTACGCGCCAAAGTCCTCATGGTTATGAGATGTTGCAGCAAGTCGCGGCAGCCTTGCCACCTGCAACACCTCACATAGGTACGATGTCCACTCATCATGGCCATGGGGGCTTGGTGTCTCGGAGAAGCCAAGGGCCTTGCGCAGAGAAGCGTCCCAGTCAGATCTGAGTGTCCGCCATTTCTTGAATTCCTGAACCTCGGCTCTGGAGCACCCAATGAAGAGATGATATTCCACGTCCTCCAGATAGGAATCTGGACCTTCCGACCTCGACTGCTCATGAGAAGAGTTACTTTTGCTGTCAGATTCATGACCAGAAAGGATTTCACTAGAACTTGTACACTTTGAATCGTCTTCAGCCGCGGTTATAGTACGGTAATCTTCATGTAGAGCAAAGAAGGCCTTGGACTCCCGTGATTGGCGAACAACTCTGGCGACTGTTTCGTCGTCGTAAGAGGTCTCGAAAAGGTAGGCACTAGAGGATTTTTGGTGATCGCCGGCTGTGCTTTCGACCCAAAGCTCCAATGGTTTGGTCGGTCTCCAGTTCGACAAGAAAAGAAACCTCGCATGAGCTACGAGATGTGCCCTTGTCCACCCCAAAGTCTTAGGGTGTGATCCTGGCTGCGAGTGGGCGTCAACAATATACTGGCAGACATCTTGCCTGCTGATGTTCTGAATATCAAGAGAAGACCATAGATGTCCACGATTTGCGTCTATAGTTGCTGCATGATGGATGATGCGGATCGAATGCAAGACCAGTAAGTCGCCCAAGTCCGAATCGTCTGGAAATATGCGTGGCCCAGAGTTTGCTGTGGCCCACTTTCCATTCATTAGCGGTATGATTGAAAGCCCTCGGATCATAGACTTTTGGTCCTCGTCATCTGTCAACGGTATCAATGCTCTAGCTAGGTCGGAGTGCCAGTCCTCAGGTTGTGCATGGAAACGCGACTGATCTTCCGAGATCATTTCTTCCAAATGATCAAGGAACCGCTCATCAGTTAACTCGTCGACATTAAGACTGTATAATTCGCTAAGAACGTGGCCAGGATACTTTGGCGACAGGTATACGTCTTCTGTGTCCGCCCATAAAGTGAGAGGCTTGTCGCAGCGGTCGTTGAAGCGTCCCGAGACACGCGAGACCGTGTATGGGGGAACAAGTGTACCGGAAATTGCCTCGAGAACAGGCATTTGGGCAAGTTTCTCGAGTATTGCATCCCTCGATGGCTCGAAGAATAGAGGGATCTGCTCTGACGGAATGAAAGCAGGCCAGGAGAATCTCATGCAATCGCAGTTGAGACGCTCCACGCTTGAAATGAACGCGTCCACTAGAGCGTTTCGGAGAGATATGTTCCACGGTGATGAAACGTCGATGTGTCTCCGGTTCGCCGTCAGAAGGAAGTCTCCTTGCACGATAAACTATGACTGTCAGAACATGCTGCATTGAGCACGAGCGAGGTATATTTTGAATCAAACCTTCAAACCGTATTTTCCAATTGGCAACACACTGTGTACGTTTTGGATTCTCCATGTTGCGTTTGATGCATCTTCCAGGGCAGGAAAAGCCAGAACAAGCTCTGAACTCTTCAAACCCGGTCGCTTGGGATCATATGGGAGATTCTCGACCTTCTTCTTAGTGATGATGTACGTGGAGGCCTGATTATCGACAAGAAGTATGGTAATCGGACCGTTGGCATCAGTCCCATCACTTCGTCTCATATCCTTAGTTTGCGTCTGTTTCTCTTGGGTTACCCTCACCGTAATGTGCCTGATACGCCTGGTGAACAGGAGACAAGTCTGGTCAAGGTTGACAAGGGTGTTGGTAAGTTCGAGCTGGTTGCACCTGTCATTCAATTGGAGCAGAAATGACGTGTGGTTCTCCAGGATGGGCTGTGGAAAATCTTCCCAGACTGGTGCGATAATACCGAAGGGCCGAGCTTTGTCGAACTTGAAAGCGAACTCACGCGAGCGAATCCAGACCACGTCGGCAACTTTGAACACGCTTTTGAAGCCAATGCCCTTCTCACCAGTACGTCCAACGTGATCTTGACCGCTTTTCGTGCTGCTTCGAATGTTGCAGATCGCCTCCACGTTGCTTGCGTTGAACCCGACTTCGTTGCAATCTACTCTGAGGAAGCCGGAGGTGAGAGTGAATTGTAACCAAGGAACCACATCTGGGCCGTAATCATTGTCGTCGGCATTCTGGAGAAATTCCAGCAAGAAATGGGTCGACGTGTCATAGAGTTCAGTTGAGAGTCTGTGATCGAGATTGACATCAGCATGCCTTTTAGAGAGCATCATTTCCGGACTTCAGGGAGCTATTATTTGAGGGTGAAGGAACTTCAAGGACACATACATCTCAAGAGCATTGCTGATAATGGAGGACACTTTCGAGTGTCCATCAGGACTGTGCTCAAGTCTGAGTCTTTCAATGACCTCGCGTGGGGTTTCTGGGATTTGAGCATCCATTATCGGCATAGATTTGAGGGATCCTTGCGAGGAGCGGAAGTTGAGAGGGAGAAAACGAGAACAACAGAGTCAAGAGACCTACACCGGCTGACACGACACGATACGCCACTGCCACTCCTTACTGTGTACAACAAGTAAAACCACGATCGGCCGAGTGTGGATTCGGGCAGATGTTATACTTCATGTGAAACAGCCTGCCCACCCACATTGACAAGTACCTTCAGTAGGAGGTGAGACCTGCAGCAGCCGATCATTCACAGCCGCTTCGTCAGCCCGCAATGGTGAAGTGGGAGCATGTTGCCCAATAGATGAAGTAGAACATTGTCTCGAACTATGCAAGTAAGCAGGAAACGGTTACATCAAAACGTCAAAGTCTGCCTCGCCATACTCGCAGTGAGCCGGGCAGTATGCAGCCGAGGTCGACAACGACCTCTCACGGAAGGCTACATGCATGATCAGCCATGTATAGACAACAACTCACGAATGTTGGGTTCAATGGACGACCGTTGTACACCCCGAGCAGCCACAAAATGGACATTCTGAGGTCGCACAACTTAAAGACCACGGCTTGGCTGGACGAGCGAGCCTGTACAGTTGTCGTGCCAAGCGGCGTTGTGCTCCCGCATCTGCTGCTACTTTCCAGCAAGTTCCCCCGGATCATGGACTGAACTAGTTAGATCAACAAATGTGAACATGACTGCATATGCAGAGGTATCAATGCCCGACCTTTAGGGTAGCACCGCTGACAGAAGACCAGCGCAAGCGATTTGTTGATGATTTAGCACGCTGATAAGGCATATTAGTGATTTCCACACGTCACCAACTAAGCCCTTCTCGAGGAGTTGACGCCGCATCTTTCAAGGGCTGCATTTGGATATATCTGAGCACTCTCATATACTGTAGGCGGTGTCTACATCTAATTTAGAGTGCTGAGAGAGCTCCTAGAACACTTTCATCGCAGACGTGTTAGTCCTGAGCTTTACTAATCTCGCCCTGACTCGCGTCCTCTAATAGCGATTAACGAGCTTCCCACCGTCCCTATCTACTGTCTAGCGCAACCACAGCCTCCCGGCGTCTACATGAAAATGGTCTCCTCGTCTACCCTCTCCCTCATCGAACAATGCCAGGTCACAGTCTGAGACTTGTCGAATTCAAGTGAAATTAATGACGATATCGCCTTGTAGGGCGTGAGGGTTGGGATGAGTGTTGGCTTGCTACTAGAGGGAGGCTGATTATTTGATGATATGGTGTGTTTAACCAATCACCAAGAGGACAACTCGGACCATGAAGCGACTGTGAATTGCCGAGGGAGTGCCGATAGTGGTGCATGGTGTTGACATGGCGTGAGGAGGGGACACTGCTTAGAATCGAGTCCGTCGGTTAAGCTTCAGCATCATAAGCATCAACCCTACCATTTAGGGAAAGGTGATGTGGAAATAATTAAGTCATAGACATGAGCTCGAATCAGTGGAATCGATGTTTGATGAATACTTAATCATCCCCATGCACCACGACCTGTTGTAGAATCCCAAGGTCCTTTATCATCTCCCCTTCCGATTGGGACATTAATGACCAGTCTGCTCTTCTTTGCAGCACAAAGCACCTGGATTTCACAATGCGCATCTCGTTCTTGGCCATGTTGACCTGGGCGGTGCAACTGAAGGCACTGCCCTCGGCCATCAGTTCAGCCCATGGTGTTGAGACGTTGACTCTGCCCTCCGAGCTGGCTGAAGTTGCGACCGGACCGTCAAGACCGTGGGGCAGCGATGAGAATTTCCAGCAATTGAGCAATGGTCTATCCACGTGTGAGGGAACGGAATATCTAGAACTCAAGGCTCGGAACGCCCCAGACGTACAGGATTGCAGCACTCTCCGCGATCAGATTGCTGACAACCCTGGGATCTGGTACATAACATCAGGTAGATGGATATCCAAGATCGCAAGGTGTATGTATCATCCTTGCCATTGATGTTGACTACCTTGGTCACAGCACAACGATGGCCAGTTCACTTCCATGTGTGTATTGCTAACATGAGAAAGATAAAACCTGCGCCGTTTCTCTGGTTGCGGTTAAAAGAGGGTTTTTGTAAGTACAATCGGCCCAAAACAGCCTCCGCACTGCCCATGGTTCTAACAATTGACTTGGTCCAGCCTTGGAACCGATGATGCACTCAGAGTTCTTGATAAGGCGATCGAGCACGGAGGCAACCAAGTTATCACCAACCCCAATTGCCATACGCGCGGCGCGAAACTCGCACTTTCCGTCAAGTGGAACCACGGTCACCAGCCCTGAGGGGTGTCGGGCTGGAGTGAATGTGGCATTTTGAGAGAGGGGTGTGTGTAGCCCGACCATTGTGTGTGTGTGAAAGGCAACGTTTAGATGGCTTTATCTTCACGATAAAATTACAGGGGAATTCCATTTTTAGGTGTTCTTTCAATTGTGGTTATGAAATTTGTAAGATGTATCCATTTCCGACGTCACTTGTGATCCGCTGTGAAGTCACTACTCTGATGCCGACCGTCCCGAGGTCCGTGCAATTACCTGTTGTTCGTGCTCATGCACAAGGAAAAGCGTCTTCAACCCAAATAAATGCCCAACACTAATTGCAAGTGTTCTCACTCAGCATAATTGCAAATCACGTAAAGAAAGGGAAACTTTAACTTTGATCCCACTACCGTTGGCCTGCTCCGGCGAGACTCCACAGACCGACTGACTGCCTTCCAGTTTCACCATCTGACGTAACTACCCCCAACCCTCCTTCCAAAGCCATCAACGCAGCCTTGAAGATATCAGACGTCATCTAAAATCCAGGAACCAAATTGATAACGCAACTTGTTTTTTATTCATTTCTAAAGTTCGTTCGCCTCCTCACACCACACCATGGCCCCGTCCAGCACCCCAGACGCCGTCGCCCTGGAGCAATCCGTCTACCAGGCCGGCCTGCATTCCACAAAGCCCCCCTTCACCTTCCAGCCCTCAGAATGGGAGCCCAAGGCCAAGGCCGTCCTCTCCGCCAACTCCTGGGGCTACATCCACGGCAACTGCGGCGCCGGGTCCACCTATCGCAAGAACCTCGCTGCGTTCGACCGCTGGTCCATCGTGCCCAGGCGCCTGGTGCCCAGCAGGACGGACCCGGCAACCGGCGCCGAGGCCTTCGCCGACACCAGCACGACGGTCCTGGGCCAGGAGCTGCCGTTCCCCGTTGCCATCGCGCCGATTGGCGTGCAGAAGATCTTCCACCCCGAGGGCGAGGTCGCGGCTGCGCGGGCGAGCGACGCTGTCGGGGTGCCGTACACGCTCAGCACCGCGTCAAGCACCAGCATCGAGGAGGTCGCGCAGGCGATTGACAGTCGGCGTGATGGAGAAAAGGAGGGTCGGAGCCAGAACAAGACGCCACGGTGGTACCAGCTGTACTGGCCGTCGCGCGATCACGATGACATCACCATCTCGCTACTGTCGCGGGCAAAAAAGGCCGGGTACACGGCGCTATTCGTCACGCTAGACACCTACGTGCTCGGCTGGAGGCCAAGCGACATGGACAACGGGTACAATCCGTTCATCCACCCGGACCGCATCGGCGTGGAGATCGGCCTGACGGACCCGGTGTTCCAAAAGAAGTTCAAGGAGGAGCACGGCTACGACATCGAGGAGGCACGAGGGAACGAGAGCGAGGCGACGGGGCATAACCTGGGCGAGGCTGCGCAGGAGTGGGCCAAGATTGTGTTTCCCGGCCACTCGCACTCGTGGGAGGACGTCGAGTTCTTGAAGAAGCACTGGGACGGGCCGATCGTGCTTAAGGGCATCCAGAGCGTGGCGGATGCGCGGAAGTGTGTCGAGGTCGGTGTTCAGGGAATTGTGGTCAGCAACCACGGCGGGCGGCAGCAGGACGGCGGTGTGAGCAGCTTGGGCATGCTGCCGCACATTGAGAAAGCTGTTGGTGACAAGCTTGATATTTTCTTCGACAGCGGCATCCGATGTGGTGCCGACATTATCAAGGCTCTGGCACTGGGAGCCAAGTGTGTGCTCGTGGGGCGGCCGTACGCCTACGGTCTCGCGCTCGGAGGGGAGGAGGGAGTAAGACACGTCTTGCGAGCCATGTGTGGCGATTTGATGATGAACATGCACCTGGCAGGCTTGAGAGGGCTAGATGAAGTGAACAAAGACATACTGGTGAAGGAAGACGACGTTTTTTAGGGAGCTCAAAGCCGTGGTCAAATTCTATCCACGCGCAGAAGCGTTTTACTTTTGCTTTGACTTCGACTGGCTCAACTAGAGATTTTCTTTTGCCAACAATAATGGCATCTTGCTCAGTGCTCGAGAGATGATCATGGGAATGAGCAAATCACTCCCTATGGGAATATCGAATACCCGCCCTTGATTGAGACAGTGTGGGCGGGTCGTCGTGTCTTTTGTTCCTTTTCCATTGATATCCTGCGATAATGTTAACATGGGATCAAAGTTATTACAGAGCAAATAAATGAGCATGATAGCACAGCCAGGCTGAACGTGATCAAGAAGGAGATGTGTAGGTGATACACTCATGAAGGCTTGGAACATTGTCATCCCGTGCAGATTTGGGGGCGAGGCTGCTTAAGGAATCTCGTTCACGGGAAAGGCTAGAATTTGACCCTTTCCAGTGATGAGACATCCAAATTCGATGAGCGGTGATTAGAAACGGAAGCGTTTAATCCGAAGCTAGAGAAGGACAATACGTTGCACCCCCCTCCGGTGCCCAAGGACCAAAGTCCTCCCTAACAATGACCTGCCGTTCTCACCTACAAGGTCCTTCGTTCTCTGATGAGACCATATGAGCTTTCCGCTCCGTTCGCGTTGATCCAATGAGGTGGCGTTTTTAACCCGTAACTAATCTGGTAAAATGGGTGAATACATCCGCGAAAGACCCGGCCATGCCGATCGTTCACCCTGGAAGTACCAATCATGCATGATCTATCGCTCACGGAGATTATTTACTGTGGGCCAATGGTATATAGTAGAGCTCTTGATGTATTCCGGTTCTGGAAATTGTTCTCCAACTGCCGGGGCTTATGTCCAGCAGCATGCATGCCGTGCCGATAGGTCGAGGGGCACTCAATAACCTGGGAGCCGAATATCCAACCAAGTGCCAGAGCACATGTTCACTTATATGAATTGTGGCAACTGACAGGCTGCTTACAGAGACATTGCAGATAAGGACACTGTCGGCAGTCGACTCATGCGAGAATGTTCCTGAGTCCACCGGGGTCGCGAGAACAGATATAAATGACCCCTCGGCTCCAAGATTTCGTGCCACAGTCGTTCTCGGGACCGTGTTCTTCTATTTTTTGGTTAATTTTCCATCAGTATCCAGCAAGTCACTTTTACAATAATCTTGGGACAGCGACAGTCCGCCAACATGTATATCAAGGCTCTCGCCGCGGTACTATCAATCCCAGGGGTCATGTCGGCCCCTGCGGTCGAGGAACGCCAATACAGCGCCGCCCTCATGCGATTTGAGTGCTCTAAGCTCACCATCGAGCGTCTCGACCCTCTTGTCCAGCCAGGTTCTGTGCCTTCTGCCCACGTCCACCAGATCGCCGGCGGCAACTCTTTCAACGCCTCCATGACGCCGGGGACCTACGACCCCAGCGCCCTGTCCACGTGCACCTCCTGCACCTACGCCGATGACTTCTCCAACTACTGGACCGCGAGTCTCTACTTCCGAGCTCGCAACGGTACCTTCAAGCGGGTCCCACAGCTGACCAACCTCGGCTTGCGAGGAAAGAATGAAGGCTTGACTGTGTACTACAACTCTCCCTATGACGGGGTGACCAAGACCACCGCTTTCAAGCCCGTAAGTCCCAATCACCCGGGATCTCGGAGCTCTCGAATCCTCAGAGGCTGACACAGAATCCAGGGCTTCCGCATGATCGTCGGAGACCCGGAGCTGCGCTCCAGCCAAGGCGGCCAGAGGCAGCTGTGCCACCGGTGCGAGGCCAACATCCAGCAGAACCCCTTCGGAGGTGCGCCCTGCACGGGATCCGACACCTTCGCGCTGCCGAGCGGCACCTGTGGTGGCGGGATCCGCGCGACGATCACGTTCCCGACGTATGTGTTGCGCTATCATCTCTGCTTCTGGATTGACAAGCCTTCTGACACGGAACATGTGTAGGTGTTGGGACGGCAAGAACGTCGACAGCCCCGACCACAAGTCCCACGTGGCTTACCCCAGCAGCGGGACCTTCGAGTCGTCCGGCCCATGCCCGGCCACCCACCCGGTCAAGCTGCCGCAGGTAATGTACGAGGTGATGTGGGACACGCGGCAGTTTAACAACAAGGCCGACTGGCCAGCAGACGGGTCCCAGCCTTTTGTCTACAGCATGGGAGACAAGTACGCATGATCTCCTCTGCCGCTCGTGGCGGTGTCGCTTGGGACAAACTGCTGACCACTTTCTACAGGACCGGCTATTCCTGGCATGGCGACTACCTCTTCGGGTGGAAGGGGGATGCCCTGCAGCACGCCCTTGACATCAGGTGTGCTGGTGACGCGTGTTCAGGCATGAAGACACAGACTGCTGAGCAGGCCAACAAATGCATGATCAAGAACACAGTCAACGAGGATGTTGAGGGATGTAAGTGCCATGCCTTTTATCAGGCACAAATCGGCTTGATTGTGCCATTGCTAACACTGCGATTCAAGGGCTCACTGAGCTGCCTGGCGGTATGCCGGTCACCTGATTAATGTGATCATATTCTTTTTGTGGTCGAGATGAGACTCCATGCAGCAAGACGGTCGTTTCAATACTTTGCTATGAGGCAGTCTGGTCCAGCTTGTCAGTCAGCCCGCTGTAAGGGCTGGGTCAAGGACTCCTTTGAAGGCACATCAACTCGAAGGAAGATGATAATGGAGAAGCTTACCTTCTATTTGTACATATGGAATCAAGATAGTTGCGATACCATTCCTCTGTACGACAACTTATGATGTTGCTCGAGTTCAGACCCTAGATTCTTCCAAACGTATCTTATGGTTATCGTTGTGCGTCATAGTGTGTATGCTCTATTCAAGAGGAAGAGTAACGACTGTATAGTATCTTATTCGGAAATTTCATAAGGAAGAGTCAAGTATAGCACACCTATCCAATTCCTATTTCTCAAGTTCTAGTCTATAGTTGTCTCCAACCATACTCGCTTGCCGACCGACCATTTAGGACGGCCAGGTACTGCTTGACCTTCGTTTCAATCCCTTTTGCATCGAGGCCGAACCTGTCATAGTTACTGCGGTTTGACGCAGAATACCCATACGTCGTCATGCCTATGCTCGCGGTGACATATCTCGCCCAGGTAGTTGCCACATACTCTTCGACGCTGACAATAGGCCGTCCATTTTGTTGGAAGACGGTGTTCTTGTAGTCATCATCCTGGGTCTCAAACAGATCGAGACTCGGGGCGCTCACGATCCGAGTGGCTATTCCCTGTGCCCTGAGAGATTCCCCAGCCGCTACAGCATAGTGCAGATTAGAGCCGCAACTCACAAGTGTGAGCTGGTAGTCCGGGCTGTCCTGGACGACGTAGGCTCCTCGTTGAACCTTGGCCCTGTCTGTGTTTGGCACTGGTCCCGTAGGATCCCGAGCGATTGATAGCATAGTTGGACGTTGCCCGGAAGACAACGCGATTGTCCATGCCCCGATGAGCTCTTCAGCATCGCAGGGGCGGATGTAACATAAGTTTGGCATGGCGCGGTACAGGGAATCAACTTCAACTGGTTGATGTGTAGGGCCGTTTTGTCCTTCCTCTACCCAATAGTTAGCGGAACACACTACAGATTCCGGATTGCGGTTGTGTTGGTTGGATACTCACGGAACGAGTCGTGGGTTGCTATGTGAATGACTTGCAGATCACTCAAGGCTCCCATACGCACTCCTGGTGCAGCCTACAGAAGTGGCGGTTGTCAGCAAGTCTACAAATTCGGTACCCGGGCAGAAAAGTATACTTACATAGAGATAAAACATGAAGAAAGTGGCTGTGATTGGAATGAAAGTTCCTGGGTTGTACGCCGCCATCCCATTCGCTATTGAGGCCATGGCGTGCTCTCTGATGCCATTGCGCAGGTACCGGCCCTTGTATCCAGTCTGGGGCAAGAATACATTATCTACCGAGTAGGACACCATGTTGGAATTGACCAGGTCTGCACCTCCGCCACAAAGTGAAGGCACGGCAGTCCATAGGCTTTCTAGAATGCGACCGTTGGTTTCCCGGGTGGCCTTGCCCTCGAAGTCTTTGCTGTCAAGTGATGACAATATTGATAATCCGTTGTCAACGTTGTGCTCCAGCCGCGTTTTAAGAGCCAGTGCTTCCTTGGGGTAGAGCTTCGAGTACTGGGCTAGTCTTCTCTCCCATTCTTGCTGAAGCCGCATGCCGTGCTGTCGTCGCTCGCGGAAGAAAGCCAATGCGTCAGGGGGCACGACGTGGGTAGACTCCGGATCCAACCCAGCGAGCTGCTTCGACCTACCAATGCTTTCCTTGTCAAAAGCACCGTGGTGCGCCTTGTGGGTTCCAGCTGTCGAAGTGCCCACTCCTATAACTGTCCTTACGTTGATTAACACGGGCTTGCCTTTGTATGTTTTCGCAAGCTTCAAAGCCGCCACCAGAGTCTCAACATCGTAGTTGCCATCTTGGACGGATAGAACCTCCCAGCCCTGGGATCTCATCTTGGCATCAATGTCTTCGTTGTTGATCCAGTCCAACGGACCGTCGCAGGTTACGGCGTTGTTATCGTAGATGAGGACAAGGTTATCGAGCTGCAAATGCCCAGCAAGTGATATAGCTGTTCGGAGTTCCGGTCAGTAGGAGAATATTGTGCTCGAAGATAGCAGTCAGAGCCGTACCTTCAAGTGCGACCCCTTCCATGAGACATCCATCGCCCGTCGTACACCATATTGTGGACTGAACAAGCTCGCAGCCGGGCTTATTGAAGTTGGCCGCGAGGTTCTTAGAGGCAATAGCTAAACCGACGGCGTTTGCCACGCCCTGTCCCAGAGGCCCTGTCGTTACTTCGACGGCGGGAGTCTGGCGCTCAGGGTGCCCGTGACACAAAGTGTGGTACCCATTTTCTTTCGGACTGGCGTAGCCCTTGAGCTCATCGATTGTCCAGGCATCGTATCCCACTAGGTAATTCATGACATAAAGGAACATGCTCGCATGGCCTGTTGAGAACTCAGTCAGCTCATTCTTGCTGCACCTTTTGCTCGGTACTGGGACGGTCATTACCATTCGATAGTACAAACCGGTCTCGGTCAAACCACTCAGGGTCGGCTGGGTTGTAGCGCATAACGTACTTCCACAGCGCAACTCCAATCGCAGCCATCCCCAGAGCAGAGCCACCATGGCCCCCGCCATTTTGTGTGCACAGGTCAAACACAAGATTTCGAACTGCCAGTACAGCAGCTTCGTCGGCGCCGGCGAGCTGTCCGAACTGCTCATGCCCGTTTACAGCGGCTTCTGCGCCGAGCTTCGTCTCCTTGGTCATCTTGACGACGTGGGCGGATTGCGAAACAATGGGAATTTCGTACACATCCTCACATTGCACATTTGTGGTTCGAGGCAGAGCGTTCACTTATTGACATATTTCCAACGTTGTTGGTCCATGTGACGTTCGTGACTTACACCCACACCCGGAATTGCATACAGGGATCAGGCCCGCTTTCGGGGACAGGGCGGTCGGGATTTGAATTCCGAGCAACTCAAAGTCCAGGTAGTCTATCAGGTGACGGGGGGTAGAAAAGCCTTGACGGGGGGTAGGAAATGTGGTCCAGCGCATGCGAATTGCTGGCTCGGGGTATCGCGACTGCCACCAAATGGATCACCAACTATGGTGTGGTTCTCATTACACCAATTGGGATTGCCAATATTGCTTGGAGATATTACATCCTTTACGCTACGCTCAATGCGGCATTTGTTCCTGTGGTCCAATTCTTCTACGTTGAAACCGCACGTAAAAGTTTGGAGGACATTGACCACCTGTTTAAGCGACAGTCGCCGGACCTGCCTACCCCTAACAGCGACAGGAGGATGAGAAATCTGCTGTTGCACATGTCAACGAGGCATGAGGCTGGGCCATGACGTTACCGGTACTGGGTACTTCTGTTGTTATCAGAAGGCGGGTTTCTCAAGTCAGAACATGGGTTATAAGGAGGTGGGAATTGTTTGACGCGAAAGTTCAATATACTTGCTGTTCTCAGGTTGCTTTATTTCTTCAACTAAAACGTCGCCAACAGGCTCGATCTTGGAATGATGGATACTGTAAACGTAAAATGGTAATTTAGACGACCATGAGGAAACAAAGGCGGGGGGG
>JACVEP010000438.1:38953-108689 GCA_018137895.1 Diaporthe sp. DP-2020a
AATGTCGTTGCAGTCAAGTCGCGTGGAGTAGATGTAGTCACGGGTAACACACGTGAACGTCAGCAGAGTGCTGATAGTTTTTACTTTCGCGTTCGCGCAGATCTCTAACAACCTTGCTAGCGTCTACTTCCCGTCACTAGCTCAAAGCTAAAATTTACGCGTGTTAACGTCTGGCCGTTGCAGATCTTGGTGAGGCTAGGCCTCTGCTCGGATTTCAAATTCCGGACGCCACGACTGGCCGCCCCGTGTGGGCCGACGCCGCCAGCTTTCGAGCATCGTGACAACATTGGAAGACTCTGGCAGACCAGCATTCAACTCCCCCGCAATCCGATCTCTTGTCAGACAAAGCAGCCAGCCACGTGCCGCTCCCTCAAGTATCGTTCCGGCTGATCTCGGCCGGCAATGCTCGGTAAGTGACTCGTATGTCTACCCAAGTACACTGGCCACGGACGCCGTCTTCGGCACCGATTGGGACACGATCCTGAAGGCCTGTTGCAGACCTTCGACACGTCTTGCAGCGAGTCAATGAACCCGAAGATATACAAGCTGGGCTACCATTTCCACGTTGTGTCGTAGAAGCCTATAGGCACGACGTTCGGACACCAACGCCACCAGTTCAGGGCGTAACAGATGAACGGCAGAACCTGGCAGCAGAGACGTAATAGCTGCTCGACCTGTCTACCCCGCAAGCCTCTTAGAATTTGAAATCCTACTCTGTCTTGTGCTTCGTGCCTCTTCTGCTCTGTCGCTTTTCCGTTCTGTTCTGCAGAGAACCGGGTATTGATTCCTAGTTCGCCTCCCTCTCTAGACCGACGAACATGTCGGACAGCAGCAGAGCCCATTCCACGGCCACCAAGGCTCGCCGCCACATCACTACAGCATGCTACGCCTGCCGGGAGGACAAGATCAAGGTACTGTCCGTCCTCTACTCAAATGGTCCATTGAAGCTCGCGCGTTAGCAAGTTCCCGTACAAGTTTCTGACCACGTCTTTATTGGCAGTGTGACGGTGCAGTACCGGAATGCCGTCAGTGTGCTGCAAAGAATCGAAAATGCACATATGCTGGGATAGATCGGAGGAAGTAAGCAGGCCCTTGCCGTTCGCCCTTCATTACCTCATATTTCCCTGCCCTCCCCCCCCTGTCTGATAAGAACGTACGCATGTGTCATACCTGGCTATCGAACACCCAACTAACTAGATCAGACTTTCCCTCCGCAAGGCCGTCGAGGCCTTCGCGCAGCGTGTGAGACAGCTTGAGGCTTTCATTAATACTCATAACCTTGAAATCCCATCGACGGATTCAGATAACCAGGCAACACTAGACCAGCTGTCTAGCCTGTACGCTCCACAAGCATGTGAGCTCAATGCTGCGGATAAGGACCCATCCCCAGGTGCCCTCCACAGACCACAGCGGCTTCCGGATCTTGACCCAGTGGGTCCGAATGCTCCCACTGTTGAAATGATGAGCAGTCCTCAGACGTCAAGAGACCTTGATACATTTCACATCACTCCTAATCCCTTCCAGACTGCTTTTCAGGCACCTGAAATAATCCAAGAACCTTTTGTTATGAATCCCCCAGACTTTTCGACGTCAACATTGCCTTTTAACCAATTTTTCGACGTTGACTGGGTCTGGAATCACTCCATGGTTGACTACATGGAAAACGACATCGATCTTGATGGTCTTCAAGTACCGGAGCAGCGACCCAGTGATCCCTTATCAGACGCAGATCCTCGGTCCAGTACTTCAGACCCTTCTCCTCCAACACTGCTCAACGATGACGAATCGACCGACGACGAAGACCAATCCGTTGTCACAAATGAGCTTTCGCATCGTTTAGGTTCGCTCTTGATGACGGACAATGGAGAGCGGCACTTTTACGGCGCGACGTCCAACCTTCACTTGGCAAGAGGTGGGAATTTGCCAGTCATGTACACCAATCGCCCTGACAAGGGACAAAAGGCCCAGGCCCGCTTAGAGGCTGCTGGTATTGACGAGGACATGGGCCGCAACCTCGAGGATCATCTTGTCCAGCTCTTCTTCGCCTGGCACAATCCAAGTCTGTACATCGTTGACGAGGCCATCTTTACCAAAGCCCGCCAGGACTTCCAACAAGGGAAACAGGACACCCTATTTTACTCACCCTTCCTTATGAATGCAATGTGTGATTATACGAGATCCCTCAACTCTTCAGATGGAAGCTGACTGGATCTCAGGTGTGCCGTTGGCGCTGCCTTTGAGACGAACAAACATCCAACCCTACCCACACCGCCGGCTGAATTCTTCGCAAGCCGTGCCATTGCTCTCCTTGACATCGAGTTACAGCACCCACGCATATCTACTGTCCAGGCTCTCACAATTCTGAGCAGTCATGAGGCGGCGTGCACACGGGACACTCAGGGGTGGCTCTTCAGCGGTCAGGAACTGGTGCCCCATTCGCCTCCTGTCAGTCTAGCAA
The DNA here is from genome assembly GCA_018137895.1 of Diaporthe sp. DP-2020a. Classification (NCBI taxonomy): domain Eukaryota; kingdom Fungi; phylum Ascomycota; class Sordariomycetes; order Diaporthales; family Diaporthaceae; genus Diaporthe; species Diaporthe sp. DP-2020a. The sequence continues at coordinate 41,412 of JACVEP010000438.1, forward strand.
CTGATGTTCTTGACGGCTGACGATCATCGTGGTATTCTAGGTATGGCTATGCGGCTCGCAGTCGACTTCGGTCTACATGTCAGCACCAAGGCGTACGTCGTGGCTGGATCAATGTCAGCGGAGGAAGCTCGGGGTCGCAGCGTCGCCTTCTGGGGCTCTTACGCTACGGACCAGTACGTCGTCACCAGCATGGGTAGTGTGAGAACGGTATATGGCTGACACATCTCCGAAGCATGTGGGGACTCTATCTCGGAAGACCCTTACACAACATCTCTCTCGCCGTTACGGTGGAAACGCCAATGGCCTTCTCAGCCGACCGATATCAGGATCTGGTACCATGCCTGCCCTGCGGCGGGCATAACGCAGGAATGGGAACATTCAAACATCAGGAACTCTTCGTTGAGCAGTGGGTCCAGCTTCCAAAGATCATGTCACCTCTAGAAGGTTCTCTGTAGGTCCAGTAGCCAGCCTTTGGCTTTTCTTGGTTCATTTATTGACATCGATAGGTATTTTGAGGCGGATGCGTCCAAGGTGGATCTAGTCAAACTGGCACAGCGTACGCTGGGAAACCTGGTCTCTTGGAGAGAAAATCTCCCTCGGGAGCTTGAAGTGGATGTTGACTGTCCTGTCCCGGCTGAATGCTCGCCCCACGTCCTTATTTTGCAGTAGGTTGACCATCTTACACTGCTGAGTATATCATCTCTGATTCAACAAAACAGCATGCTCTATGGATACCTCATTATACTCCTCCATCGCCCTTTTGTCGCAAAACGCTACATACAACCGCACCCATTAATCGGCGAGGGTCCTGAGCACGCACGCGAAATGTGTGTCAGGTCGGCATCTCGCATATCGATTCTCCTCTCCTTTTACGAAGCGCAGCACTCCCTCAGCCAGGTCAACATCCTGGTCGTCCAGATCACGTTCAGCGCCGCGCTCATTCTCGTCTACGCTACCGTGTCGGAGAGGGATATCGAGAACCACCGCCGCTTGACTGGCCATCTGGAGATGTGCTGCCGGGCACTGGCCGAGCTTGGACACGTCTTCAACAACGCGGCACGCACGCTGGATGTTCTACTCCACGTCAAGAGGACCTGGCAGGCTCGCCTCGTCGCAGCGTCGGCAGGTTCCAAGCGCCGAGCTCCCTCCGCAGCTGGGTCACCGACTAAACGCCGCACCATGTCGGATGTAACCCGCGTCTGATGATTGCCCTAGAAATTCATCTCAGCCATCACGTGGACCAACTGCCATCGAAAAGATTGGATGGAATCTCGAATGCCTTGTGTGCTTCAGAATTCAATTTTGCACGACTACCTTCACAACTAATGCTCCAGTGTCATCACTTGTCCGTCCCGCCATCGAGAAGGCTTCCGGAACACTCGGAAGGCCGTCACAAGAATGAGTGACGAGACGCCTAAGATCCGGCACTGACTTATCCTCGGCGCATCTCTCCATGATCTCCAGCCCGCGAGGATAACAATCGGCGTACCGCCACACTCCGACGAGGTCGACCTCACGTAATGCTGCAGCCGATACTGGCAGTGTTTGAATCGGTGTTCCCATTCCGACAAGAAGTACCTTACCGCCGCCTCGGGTGGCCTATGGTTCCAGATTAGCATGGATATCTGAGAAGAGGATTTGAGTTCCAAGCGTTTGCTCGCTTGTCGGCCTACATAAATCGCTGTTCTTACGCAACCTTCTACGCCTGTGCACTCAAAGGTTCTAGCGAATTTATGGCCCTGGTTCTTGGCCATCATAGCTGCGGCATCTTCCTTGGCGAATGCGAGGCCCTCTTCAATGCTGCCCGGCCTCCTTGGGACCAGAGCCAACGTCCCATCAGCGAAACCGTTCTGCAGTGCAAACGCAAGGCGGTTCGAGGCGATGTCCGCCATCACAACTCGACCATAGCCCGAGAACTTGGCTACAGCAGCGCACAAAAGGCCCACCGCACCAGCCCCGATCACAAGACACGTCGCCCCTGGCTTTGCGGCCGCTTTCCGGACGGAGTGGATTGCGACCGCTAGGGGCTCTAGAAGGGCTCCGTCGGCGTAGGAGAGGGTGTCAGGTATTCTTGATAGTTCCATATCATCAGCGTTGCCTCCCATAATTTGCCATTGGCTGTTCCAAACCTGAAAGAGAAAAGCGGAGAGGCCATGAAGACACTCACTTGTGGACCCACTTGGCTGGGTGGTTAAATCTATCCCGAAGTGTACCCTGGTAGTGAGGGAAAGCAGTTGCGCTGCTGCGGAATCGCATCTTCTCGCAGACGTTGTAGTCCCCGTCAAGGCACACCTCGCACTCATCACACGGCACCCGAGCCTCTACTGCCACTCTGTCTCCCACCTTGAGCCCATACTTGGACTCAACCTCCGAGCCGACGGCAACCACCAGGCCTGCGCTTTCATGGCCTTGCGAGAGCGGCTCCTTGATATGGATGTCTCCGTTGCGGAAATATGTGTAGTAGTGAAGATCGGACCCGCACAGGGTTGTTGCTTTCATCGCAATCTGGACTTCCTCAGCGTCGGGGGCGCTGATTGGCACGGAAACCTAATGGGGACAGAACCAATCATTAGAATGAGAGTGAAAATTAGTTGTGGCGTGACTTGAAGTATTCCATACAAACCAGGCGTAAATCCTTCGGCCCGTACAGTACCTGAGCCTGGATGCTGTCATGCCGTGGTGCTGGGGTGATTGCCATGTTGTGGTGCCGTAGAGGGCTTTGCCTGACCGGTCGCACCAATCCGTCAGATTTGCGTGCTGGATGCAATACGCATCTGGTTTTGGTGTTGGGTTGATGGTCGCCGATTATGACCTCTCGTAATATGCACACTCATCTGGATCGGACTAGCATATTCAATTCCAGTGGTGGGTGGCGGTTCGGACTTCAGAATCCGACGGCAGCTCCTTGGACAACACCACGCGGAGGAAACTCCCGGATTCGCTTAATTGAGTAATCAGTCCAAACAACGAGGGGCAAGCTGGGAATTCCGAAGAGTGTATTCCCGTTACCCTAGGCGTCGGGATTGAACTGTTCTCCAGGAATGCTCTGAGATCAATTCTCAAATATTTTCATAGCCGAATAGAGATTGCTGTAAGTCGTCTCCGCATTGCGTGTTTGTTTCGCTTGTGCCAATGATTTTGCAGTTACTACTCACTACTCCATCATACAACCATGGGTATCGACGCTATCATTATTGGTGCAGGGCCGTCAGGCATTGCCATGGCTCATAAACTGAAATATGAACTCGGCTTCGAAGACTTCACAATATACGAAAAATTAGACGGCGTTGGAGGGACATGGAGACCGAACACCTATCCGGGCTGGTAAGTTCTCATTCTTCAGCCCAGTTGATGAGTCTGTATTTGGTCCCACTGACAGCACCAAAGTGGATGTGACGTCCATTCCCAGCTGTACTCCTTCAGCTTCAATCTCAATCCGAACTGGTCAAAAGAGTTAGCTGAACAAGCGGAAATCCTGCAATACATCGAAGACACCGTGGACAAGTTCCATATCAGACCACACATCAACACATCTGTGGAATGTGTGGGCGCGACCTGGGACTCCTCAACGGCGCAGTGGAGTGTACAGTTGAGGGACCTCAAGACAGGTATCACATTCACTCGACGGTCCACAGTCTTCGTCAGTGCTGTCGGCGGAATCTCATTCCCACGTGATGTGAGTTTAATAAAATATCTCAATGTGGTCATACACAATGAGCTGACGACGCCCGTTAGGTCCATTTCGAAGGGATGAAGGATTTCAATGGGCCCATGTTTCATACTGCACGGTGGCGACACGATGTGGATTACGCCGGCAAGCGTGTGGTAAGAGCAGTGCCTGGCCCGGCTCAATGGATTTGAAAGTGCTCTCTGACCATGCTTGACATAACTAGGCTGTCATTGGCAACGGCTGCAGCGCCGTTCAGGTCATTCCCTCTCTCGCCAAGAGCGCTGCTTCGGTCAAACAGTATGCCCGCAGCCCTCAGTGGTACCACGAGCGCCCGAACCGCCACTTTGGTGCGCTAGAGAAGGCCGCATTTCGTTATCTTCCCTTATTGATGCGACTTCGGAGGTGGAATATCTTCTGGGCCATCGATAGGCAGTCTTATGCCTACCGGGGCACTGATGAAGGCATCAAGCAGCGACTCAAGGAGGAGCAGAATGCAAGAGAGTACATCTACAGCAAGGCTCCCCAGAAATACCACGACATATTAGTGCCTGACTTCGAGTTGGGCTGCAAGAGGAAAATTGCAGACCCTGACTATCTCGAATCTCTTCACCGCGCCAATGTTGAGCTGATCCCCGAGGGGTTGCAGAGGATCACCGCAGACGGCATTGTAAGCGCGTCTGGAAGAGTCGATGAATACGACATGATCGTCCTCGCCACTGGGTTCAAAGTCTCGCAGTTCCTCCACCCCATGCACATTGTCGGTGCCGACGGCAATTCGCTTGACCAACAATGGAGGGAGTGTCGCGGAGCCCAAGCATACCTGGGCACGTTTGTGCACAACTTTCCCAACCTTGCCATTTTGTAAGAAGCGCGATGCGTCAGTTTGGTATTTCTTTCCCGCTAACTGGTTTGGTGCCAGGTTCGGTCCCAACACGTTCCCAGCCAACAACTCAGCACTCTACGCCTGCGAGACACAGGTCGCTTACGCGGCGAAGGCCTTGTTCGAGCCACTTCTGGATGGCCGTGCCTCCGTCATCGAGGTGAAAGAGGCAGTCGAGAACCGCACAACCAACGAGGTGCAGCAGAGGTTACGGGGTAGTGTCTTCTCTGGGAACTGTACCAACTGGTACATTGGGGAGTTTGGCCGGAATGCAGCATCGTGGCCTGGCTTGGCCATTGAGTTCTATTTCGCTACGCTCTTCCCTGATTGGACTGCCTTTGATATGAAGGGAGGTGGCAGGCTCTGGTTCATCAATTCGTTGAGAAGGTGGATTATTCACCACAAGACCAGTTGCGCTGCGGGTGTTGCTATGGTCGTCGCGCTCAGCGGGAGGGTAGCACATGCTGCCCTGGCTGACCTTTTAGCAACGCGAGTCCCATTGCCTACCTATGTATGAACTCGGTGCTGAAGAACGGAGTCGGTAATTTCACTCTGTAGAATAATCAAAAATTAGCGGTTCGCCGATAATTCGGAATGTATACGCCTGTTTGGTCTTGGCCTACCCTATGGCTACTCGCACGACTCTAACATTTAGGTTTCCTCTCATCTCAAGTCATAGAACGTCTACTTGAGCTCCAAAAACCCGAAATCGTTTCGAGCTACGTCACGGAAAATACATGGTTGCCTAATAACAGTTCCGACGTGGTATAGCCCGGAAGCTAGTTTTACCAAGGTAACGTTCGGCAACTCGAGCTCTTAGTGGGGTCGCGAATCACCTCACCTCCCATTCTAGGCTGCAATGCATGCTCCCTCGACAGACAACTTTCAACTCCTGGCTTGATGGCCATGGAAAGACAGCATCTTCTAATTGACTCATTGGACAATAACTCACATCATGAGTCCGACCATATATTCCTGTAATCTATGCGGCTTCAAGATCTGGCCTGCGCGTTGTGCACAGAACGCCCCCATTTTTTGGCTGAGCGAGTTCAGAGCAGGCAAGTTCCCCCATCTCATTATCAGTGGCAGATTGTCTTACACTCGTAACAGTCACCTGTTCCTTGGAAGCACATGTCACGCTCACAGGCGTGGGTCTTTTTGGCAACACGAACCTTGACACTGGCTCCCTCTGGGCACGTCCCGAAGCAAATTCCCGTTGGAACGACCCTGGCCACAAAGGGGGAAATATACAGGAATTCGGCGTTGAAACCCAATTCCAAAATGGTCTTTATGGCTTTTTGTTTCACGAACGTTGCTGGTCTGTGTTGGAGGCAGCATTCCACCCCGAGCCCGTGCCCTTGAACCGACTGTACGAACTCTGCTTGTCGATGCCGAAGCCTCTCGTATCAACTTGCGTCAACTGGGGACACGACTACGGGGACCTCCACTACTGGCAGGAAAAGCCCTATTTCCCGTGGGATATCGTTGAGGAGCCTGGGGTATACGGCATGGATGATCTCGAGGACTCTGACTCCGGTGACTCTGAAGCCAGCAGGGAGTGGGCGGAACGATACGGCCTCCCGCCACCGCGAGAGGAAGATTCCGATGATGATTCTGGTGATGATGAGTGGACTGAGCCAACTCTGCGCGCATCAACAGTGACCAGCGACCCCTATCACGTACATGAGCTCCGCATGATTCTTCAAGAACAGCCAAAACCGCCACCGATGAGGCATATGCCCTACTTCTTAACCAACGCAACACCAGACCCATTCTCCGAGCTGCCTCAGGAGCTTCGCACTGCGATTGCAACACATTTGCCCACTCCGGACTTCCTCAATGGGCGCCTGGCCTTGCGCGGTCTCGGGGACATATTCGACAGTCAGCAGTTCTGGGCGACGAGGTTTCTAGGACACGGGGCTGAGCGATCGTGGCTTTTTGAGTCGTATCATCCGTCTGACCACACGCGCGACTGGCGTTTTCTGTACAAGCAGACTTCTGATGCCCATTTGTCCCAGTCGGGTGGAATTCGAAACAGGAGACGAGTATGGGAGCTGGCACTGCGACTGAAAACCGTCCTTTCTCTAAATCCCTTGGAACGACTCCCTCCTTTCAAGCACGCAACGGGAAGCGGGATCTCTGAATGGATAACCGCAAAAGCCGAAATCTGCAGCCCACCCCCTGAGGAACCTCACAAAGCTTTTGTGCGCGGCTGTCGGATACTTTACAGACAACGAGTAGTACTACAATCGCAGGAGACCCACCGAAAGATCGGGCTATCGTTTGTTCAGCTCGGCGAGCATTCCTACCTTTCAGGCCTCAGATTTGAGTCTGGAAACGGGGAGGTTGTTCAAGTCGGATATCGAGCCCCTACAGAGCAAATCTTTGAGCTCTGTTCGAAGTCGTTGACTGGTATTAGGCTCGCAATTGGGCCTAGAGGAATCCAATGTCTTCGATTCGTTACTGACGGCGGTAGTGATTGTTCAAGATGGTTCGGACGTTCGGACGACCTGCCAGAGACGGACTTCTTGGTATCACAGGTCCCTATATCCGCCTTAGAGGTCGGCTTAGATGTCAGTATTTCTATTTGACTTTAAGGCTATATCACTAATACGTCCACAGGCATGCAAAATACTTACCCTTGCTGTTGCCCGAGATCCAGGCCTGGCACCCCACGGATGCATCACCGCAAGCTATACCAGCAACAACGGCTCAGACATCCTGCGGCAAGCTGCACTCTGGTTTCCCGGCTTGCCGGCGTCGTCTCTCGACCTGAATCCACATTCCTTCCCACAGGGGCTACGTTACACTAATGAATATCGACCGCTAGTTTGGACTCATTTCGGTGGGCCCAAAGGGATCTACCTGAGAAACCTTGTCGCAATCAGATTCCATTTCGATCATGAGCTATATGGCATTCATTTCAGGTACAATGATGACTACGTCCCTGACAGCTGTTACTCTATTGGACGTCACACTTGTCCCGGACGCTCGTGTTATGGCAACTACGAGTTTGACATTGACGGACCTAGTGGTGAGCTGGTAGCCTTCTTCGAAATTTCTCTCTTCACATTGGATGGGAACGAAGCCAACGCAGGACATAAGACGAGCGTGGCAGATGTGAAGGTGCGTTTTAAGCTGCAGACCCATCTTGTACGTTCTAGAATTATCAGCTGACGGTATTGTATCCTGCCTCTGACAGGTCGAGACGAACCGAGGCCGATCCTTCCGGCTGACCAACGATGAAGACCTCGATGAAATGGCTACGCAATCGACGGGCAGGGTGATCACAAAAAGACTGGAAGCCACCAAGGGAACCACCATCACAGGGCTATACGCCCATCAGGTACGCCGGACAAATGGGTCCACATGGCTTAGACGTATTTGGCTGACTGTTGTACGCACTATGAGTCCCCAGGAATGAAGTCTGATTTCATGACACTCGGCGTGATGAGTGAAGCGCTATGATTACCTCATGTGTCTTATGTGCGACGTCGGGATTCTCGGCAGACGGCCGTGCAACATTTGTGTAATGAGACCGTTGAATTATGCTAGAAGCGGACCAATATTGATCAATGATCGGTACCGGTCAATCCATTTGTCATGTGTGTTCAATCAGGGATTGCCATATGTATCATTCTTATCGGGTCTCAGGCAATGGGCGGGAAGGCAAACCGCCGTGGCGTACAAATTCCCCGATAGCCACAGGCAATTCGCCCGTCCCTTATCACGCGCCCATTTCTGTATGCAAGATGCGTCACAACGGTGATACCCCGCCGGCTGTTTGACACCTCCAACCTACGGGCCACTGTCGGATGTTGGCACATCTAAGCCACGGCCCCCGCCGGGCAAGAGTTGGCGGCTCATATTATTCCTAGCGTGAACCTAGTCTCGTCTGGCTGACCTGACTACACCCTTTCACGAAGCTCATTCCGCTCCAGCACACACACTCCCTCAATCTGACAGCCTGCCACACCCCCCCAAACACACAAAGTCCAGCCATGTCAAAAGCCTTCCCAATCATTCAAACGGTGCCCGTTGCCAAAGGCACGCCGGAATATGAGGCACTCCGGGACAGCATCGTGCAGCAACAGTTCGCGGACAAGGTCCCCAAGGAGTTGCTCCTGCCGCCGGAGATAATCAAGAACCCGCCGAGAAATGTGACCAGTGTTCCCCGTGACTGCGGGCTCCTGACCGCTGACGAATTGGAAATCACCGAGGGCTACGATGCAACCGCACTCGCCCAGGCGATTAGGGAGCGCAAGCTCACGGCAGTGGCTGTCGCCACCGCCTTCGCCAAGCGGGCCATCATCGCCCATCAGCTTACTTGCTGCCTGACAGAATGGTTCATGGACGAGGCTCTGGCCCGGGCAAAGTCACTGGACGACCACCTCGCGTCGACCGGCAGGCCCGTCGGTCCGCTCCACGGCGTGCCGATCTCCATCAAAGAGCACGTCCAGATGGCGGGCCACTGGTCGGCTGACGGTTACATCGCCAGCCGCCAGGTTGACGACGAGGACAGCCACGTCGTGGCCATCCTGCGCGCGCTGGGCGCCGTCTTCTACTGCAAGACCAACCAGCCCCAGCACATCATGCACCTCGAGACGGTCAGCCCCTACGGGCGCACCCTCAACCCCCACAACATCGACCTCTCGGCGGGCGGCTCGAGCGGGGGCGAGGGCGCCCTGATCGCGCTCCGGGGCTCCGTCCTGGGCGTCGGGTCGGACATTGGGGGCAGCATCCGCGGCCCGGCTGGGTTCTGTGGTATATATGGCTTCAAGCCGACCAGCCACTATCTCCCGATGATGGGGATGCTGCACGGCGGGAATCCGGCGGAGTTGACCATCCTGGCGACCTGCGGGCCCATGGGCGTGTCGCTGCGGGACCTGGACATGTTCATGTCCGCTGTCGTCGGTGAGAAGCCATTCTTGCGAGAGCCGAGCCTGGTTCCTTTGCCATGGACTGGACTCAGCACGCCATTGCCCTCATCTCCTGCCTTGAAGGTCGGTGTATTGATGCACGATGGGGTGATCCAGCCCCAGCCGCCTGTGGTTCGAGCACTCGAATGGGCAAAAGATAAGCTCAGCAACTCCCCATCCATCACGTTGAAGCCTTTCACTCCGTACCGTGCGGCAGATGCGATAAGGAATATCCGCAGGGCCTACACACCCGACGGCGGCGCCAGCCTCAAGGCCGGTCTGGCGAAGGCGGGAGAACCGATGGAGAAACTGACCCAATGGACCATCCAAGACGCCGAGGGCCCCCCTTACACCTTCCAGCAGATGTTCGACATGCGCTGCGAGCGGGACAGTTTCCGATACGAGTTCGCGAAGCACTGGACGGAGCAAGACGTCGACGTGGTGATCTGTCCCGTATTCGTTGGTCCTGCATCCGCGCACGACACCGCCCTGTACTGGGACTACACTGCATTCTGGAACTACGTGGACTATCCAGGCGTGGTTGTCCCGACGCCGGTGAAAGCCTTGCGGAAGGATGAGGAGCGGCAGTATGCACCCGGTGAAGCTCTGGGCAAAGAGGATGCGCACGTGCGGGAGCTGTGGGCTGCGACAGACTTCGAGGGGGCGCCGATCAATTTGCAGATTGTTGCACGCAAGTATCATGACAATTATTTGCTTGCGGCTGCAAAGGAGATCGAGAACTGCCTTCACGCTCACAACACTTAGGGTTATGTTGAATTGAGTACGGCTTGAATGAAATTGCGGATTCAACGTCATTTGGTATTAGAATTATTCTACTTGTGTTTCACATGATCATTTCCAATGCGTAGGCTGAAAGGCACGGCGACTGGGAAGTTTCAGTGCTTGAATGCGATACGAATCTGAGGCGAACCATAGCCAAGGACTTCAGGCGTCAAGAAATGACGATTTCCGGTTCCATGGCCCCGGGACAAATTCAAGGCTTTCGCGATGCACAGTCTAACTGCTTATGGGGCCAAACCCGCCGGCTCGGGTCTCCTGCGGCCCACGGTCATCACACAGCATTGAATGACATGACATGAGCCATATCTGTTATTAGCGATTCGCTTACCTTTTCCGTCCGCAATGGCCGAATAGAGGCTCAACTGTCACACCGGTGCCGGTAATGTGGTGACTGGTTTTCGAGGCAGCGTAAGCCGGGTGCCCCATCCGACATACCCACCTCTTCGTCAGAAGTAATCACATTGGGGGCTGTGCATGCTTTGGGCTGCCTAAACCCTCCGAATTGGACTTGGGATCAATTGAACACCGCCTGAAATCCTCCCGCTTGGAACCCATTTGGGAGGAAATGGGGGCTAGTCAGCTAGACAGTGATGAGTGCAAGGCTGCTGGTTGCCAGAAGGATTACCAACCGCAGCGCCCAGTCATCGTGTGGGAGTCCGCGACACTCCCGATTGGCGAGTGTGCGGTGTGAACCGCCATGGTGTAGGATCGTGGACTCAATTCAAGCCCCCAAGAACCACGCACCACCCTAATCATCGGGCCACACCAGTTCGCAGGCAGAAGCCACGTTTTTTGGACTTATATAAATGCTGGATGTCCTCGACTTGTTTCAACTAATACTCTTCAAACACAGCACTATCGCAAGTCGCCATTGCTCTGTCTTTGCTGTAATTGCTATATAATTCATCAACAATCACCACCTCTTTGCCAAACGATATTAGTCGCCATGGGCATCTACGAGCCATTCCCAGCCATCACCATGACTCCAGAACCTCCAACAAAGCAAGAACAATTGGTCTCGACCATCCGACCTCTCATATCCAACTTCCTTGAGACAATAGACTACGACCCGCCCTCAAAGCCGGACAAAGCTGCCCTCCGTGCAGCCATGACCGAGTATGCGGCTCCTTCCGGGGTCCCGTATAACCAGGACAAGCACTCTCGGCAGTGCTTTGAGACGGGCCTCTCCGTCGCAATAGTAAGTCCCGTATTTCTTACACTCCATCCCACCTCGTGGGTGATGCAGCCCTGTAGGGCTGCATCGTGCAGTCATGTGGTGTCCAGGGTAGAGTGGGACCTGTCAGCTTACGCGCTATTTTTCTTTTCCTTTCCAATCAGGACATGTACCCTAGCCACCCTCTGGAGGTTCAGCTCCACATTGGGATCTTCACGTGGCTTGGATTCCTCATCGACGATACGAACAAGCGCATAGCCTCGGACCTGGCGCACTTCCAAGCCCGGTTCTACACCGGCCAGCCCCAGCCGTCGCTATTATTGGACCATTTCGCCCAGACCCTGCGCAACACATACCAATACTACGACCCCGTCGTCGCCAACACGATAGTCCTCTCGGCGCTGGCCTTTGTCAACTCGAACGCGCTCGAGACCCGCCGCGAGTTCCAGGAGCTCGTGCCCTCACAGGCGGCCGCCAGCTGGCCGTATTACTTCCGCGACAAGGAGGGCCTCCCCGACACCTACTCCGGCTTCATCTTCCCCAAGGCTCTGTACCCCGATATCGGAAGCTTCCTGCAAGCTACTCCGGACATGGGAAGGTTCATCAACTTGACGAATGACATATTGTCGTAAGTTCCCGGGATAGTTTAGCACAGCCACTCGGACGAGCCTATACTGATCTCACTTAGGTTCTACAAAGAGGAGGTCGCCGGCGAGACCAAGAACTATGTCAACAGCAAGGCCAAGAGCGAGAACAAGACGGCCATGGCGGCCATGAGGGAGATCGTCGCGGATACCGCCCAGAGGTACCTGAGCGTGACGAGCATCCTCGCCACGAAGGAATCGTATGCCCGAGCGTGGCACGAGTATGTCATGGGCTACGTCGCCATGCACCTCAGGAACGACCGGTACATGTTCGCGGACATTGGCCTGGACGAGAGGTTCGTGCATAACTAAACGAGGACGGGAGGAATTGGGGAGCCGGAGTGTTCAGTCAACGCGTTTTCCATTCTGACCAGACAGTGGCATGAGAGCAGCTGGCCTGCTTGGTCATGCGCGGGGAGTATTGTAAGATTTTTCTACGTTGAGGGAATTATTTCTTCATCACGGTGGTCTTTTCTCGAAGGGTTTAAGTTGCTATGAGCGGGCGCTTTGGGGCGCAAGAGGGTGGGATATATCCACTTGACTTATTCAGATAACATTCCTCACGGAACTCACACTGTATATCTTCTGTACTATTTATATTCATATTGATACTCTTGTAAATCATCAATCGTTACTTGAAATCCGAACCATCAAAGACAGCAACCCAAAGTCTTGCATGCGTATGTTGAGTTCTGACCAACTCTCTGCCTTTTTTTGGGGGAAGATCTGGAATAGGCAAAGAGTAACCTCAAGTGCTCGCCGTCGCAGCTCCAGAGCTCTTGCCAAATATTGAAACCCCGATGGCATTCTTTGCATTCTTGTTTGGAGTTGGATGTCGTGCGCCCATGGATAGTCAATGAGGGTCTCTCCGGCGCTCGGCGAGTTCCATGAGGCCGTACTTTGTCCCCACTGTCTCTACTTTTCACGCAACCCAGAAGATCCATTAGTTAAAGCTGCACGGTTGAAGAACATCTCATCCCGATCGCCCGCTTCCGTCGTGACTTGGATCCAGAATGAAAATCCATTACTCAAGACTACACCGGTGAAGAACATGCAATCCGGCTCGGTGGTTCCCGACGTGAGCTGGATCCACAAACTGCGCTAGCCACAACATGCAAAGGCTCAGGAGTACTACGGCCATCGAATTGACTTGTGAATCTATGGAGCCTGATTGGCCAGGTGTAGAATTGTCTCCACTTGCTAGGTTGAACGCGAAAAGTCTCTGTAGTATATCAGCCAAAGATCCACCTCTCTTCAAATGATTTTGGTGTACCAAAAAATATCTCAAGGACAGCTAGACCACGCTGTCTAGTCATAATGCACGTCCCAAGGCATTCAAACCCAGTTTCTCCCGTCCAACGTGAGTAGTCTTTGTTGAGCCCGATGTTTGAAGAACGTGCCTGTCACAGCAATGCTAACGTGTCAACACCAGAGACGCAAACATTCGACGACGAGGAAACCTACTCCGAGACCTACCCCGAAGGCGGCAAGGATGCATGGCTCGTCGTGGCGGGCGCATGGTGCGCCATGATCCCCTCCATGGGAGTCCTCAACACCCTTGCTGTCCTGCAGGCGTGGGTGTCCGAACACGAGCTGAAAGGGTTTCCCGAGTCCACCATTGGCTGGGTCTTCAGCACCTACGCGTTCTTTTTATACTTTTGTGGCGCCCAAGTTGGTGCGCTACCCCCATTGTCCGGGACACCCTCATAATTCGATTGACAGCTGACTTTTGCGCCCAGGTCCAATATTTGACGCTCATGATATCAGGCTCCTGGTTGTGCCAGGATGCGTGGGGATTGTGGCTGCCACCATGTTGTTGAGTGTGTGCAAAGGTACGAGGATGTCCATGAACTCTTAAATTTTGTTCCTGGTTTGGAAAACGGAAGCTGATCTAGTCCAGAATACTACCAATTCCTGCTCACTTTTGGAGTCCTCGGTGGTATTTCAGCATCACTCCTCTTCAACCCCAGCATCGCCGCGGTAGGACACTGGTTCTCCAAGAGACGTGCACTGGCAACAGGGGTAGCATGCACCGCAGGAGGTGTCGGCGGAGTCGTCTTCCCCCTGATCATCGTCTTCATGGCGCCGCGCGTGGGATTCGCCTGGGCAATCCGGACGGTTGGGTTCATCTGTGCTGCGGCGTCGGTAGGCGCGTGCCTGCTCCTGAAGAAGCGCCTGCCGCCCAACAAGAAGGCCGGTGCCGCCATCGACCTCAAGGCGCTCGCAGACCCCAAGTTCGGAGCGACCGCGCTGGCCGTCTTCCTGATCGAGTTCGCCGTCTTTATCCCTTACACGTATATCTGCTCGTATGCCATCCACGAGGGCCTCGACCTGCAGACGTCCCTACTCCTCAACGCCCTCGTCAACGCCGGCGCCATCCCCGGCCGCGCACTGCCGGGCTACGTCGCGGACCGATTTGGGCCGATGAACGTCATGTGCATCACGGCGCTGGTGTGTGGCACGTTCATCTATGCGTTGTGGCTGACCTCCGGTGGGGGTGAAGGTGCTACCATCGCTTTCGCCATCCTCTTCGGTTTCTGGTCCGGTGCTGGCATCAGCCTGACGCCGGTCTGCGTGGGCCAGGCGTGCAGGACCGAGGACTATGGCAAGAGGAACGGGACCGCTTTCTTCCTTGCGAGTTTCGGAACGTTGGTGGGTGTTCCCTTGGCCGGCGCCATAGTTCAGTGGTGTGATGGCGCGTATTACGGGTTGATGGTCTTTGCTGGTGGCTTGTATTTCCTGTCGTTGTGTGCCTTTTTCGTCGCGAGAGGCCTTTGCGGTGGCTGGAGTCTGAAGATACTTTTCTAGGTAGTATCTTACTCACTTTGAGCTCCGAAAAAAAGCGATAATAGATATATATATGTGTATAAAAATAGAAACATAGTTGCGTAAGATGACCCTCGCCGCCCTCGTCATCTGAGCAATAAGTGGTACCTTGGCGTCATCTGTCGAAAACCAAAGTCTTAGACGTCGTTGCTTCTAAAAGCGAAAACGAAGAATCTAAGCAATTAATGTAAAGTCGAAGTGCACATCGATATGGTTTGATGGAATACAGGTAAACCTATCGTTCGCTTAGCACGTGGAACTCTGAAACGACGCCCGAGACGTCTGTTGGCCGCTCGCGGTCGTCACAGGTGATGCAAGATAATTTTGCTACACATATCCATAGATTCACTTGGATACTAGGGGGGAACTCATATCTTGATATGGTCTTGAATTCGTTTAATCATGCTACGTGGACGCAATCAAGCCTACCCGCTGCCACCAATCCATTTAGCCTACTATGCAGGTCCATCAACTTGCAGCTCATCGGCGCCCAGTTGCCCCAGAGCTTCACGTCGAGTGGGCGCGCTCGGGTCGAAGTACGGCTTCTCGGCCAGCGAGGTCACACGGGTTCCGTGTCTTGGGTGCTTGCCAGCGTAGTCCCAGCTTGCATTGTGAATGGTAATTCTGAAACGATTGTCAGCTTGACTAGTTCCACGAATATCTGCTGAGGTGGTACACGTACCTGTTGTCCCAAATGGCGCTGGTGTTGGGCGTCCACTTGAACCGGACCTGGATATCGACGTTCTTCTCATACACATCGAACAGGTAGTTGAGGATGACGTCGCTCTCGGCCTTGTCTAGGCCCACGATGCGCCGCGTCATCGCCCTGTTGACGAACAGAGACTTCCAGCCCGTGGCCGGGTGGACCCTCACCAGGGGGTGAATCCGCTCGACGTGCTTGGGCCCTTCCTCAGGCTTCTCCCGCTCCAGGTATGGATGAGCGGAGACATACACCGCCTGCTTGCCGTCGATAATCTTTCGGAAGTCGGGGGACAGCTTCTCATAGGCGGAGTAGCCACTTGCCCACAGAGTGTCGCCTCCGACGGGAGGGGCAGAGTCGATGTGCAGGTGCGTGTAGCCAGCCGGCTGCAGCTCATGGACCAGGTCAGTGTGCCAGCGGGATGCGCCTCCTGGGTTCCTGAAGTTGGCGGCCCTCTCCGTGGCCATGAGATCGGGCCAGATGATGGACACCCCGGGCAGACCCGGGACCTGAGGCACTTGGGGCTGGACAGTGGTATTAGTAGCTGCGGTTTGAGACCAGGAGACACGTATATCAGTGAACTTACGTGAACCTCAACCTCGCCAAACCATTCTCCCAGTGACAGTTGCTGTTGGGGAGACAGATCCTGGTCCCTGAAGAAAACGACACTCCTCTCGGCGATCAACAGTGCGAGCTCATCCTTCTGCTGATCGGTGAGGTCCTTGAGCTGGAGGCCTTCGATCTCAGTGCCGATGTATGCGGTCAGATCAGTGACCTTAGTAGCGGCCGAGAAGAGGGACTTCTTCTCCTTGTCGGCCCTAGCGCCAGGGTCGTTGTGCACACGCTCCTTGCTCCGGATCTTGTATATGTCATCAAGGTAGAGAGGCCGTGAAGGGCGGTACGGATACCCATTGCTGAGGTCGATGTTGGCCTTCTTAAGTCGAGCGGCCGTAGACTCGGGCAGGCCCAAGGTGTCCTTCCGAGGCTCGACATAGTCAACTATCTCAGGAATGATTGGTGCTGGCGCCATATTGGGCAATGTGTTATGTTTCAGGATCTGGTTTCAAGAAGACTGATTTGGTATATGGACAGAAAATCACTGTTAATTGTCTTGGTGGCAGATATATATTCATCCAACTGGAGCTTGGCTGTGAGAGGGGAGGCTGGATATCGCCGGGTGCATGTTCGTGATATCACCTCAAATAACGTGAAGCAGCGTATTTCTAAGCATCATGTCGCAGGGCGAAGTCGAAGCTCCGCACGGGATGACTCGTATTGCCCCCTTCCATGCGGAGAAGACGCCGAGGTGCTGTTCGAAGCAGTCGTGCTGCATCAAGACGCACGGCCAACGTGCAAATCACAAGAGGTGCTGGCCCTCCACCCGAACACGTCCAAAGCACGCCATGCCCGGATGTGCTACGATCATCCCGCAATGGGATCGCAGACCCCAACTTACACGCCGGTGGCTCGACGCGATATCTGCGGGGTCGTCGTGCTGTGCCCAACGGCAGCGCAGCGGGGGGCCATTGCGTGATACGCGGCGCGCCTTGTGCCATGTTGTAAGGCGGTTTTGGCAGACACGCTATAGGCTAGTGTGGGAGCCGGAACTGAAGCTCAACTCCATCGGATCCGGATGCAACCTCAAATCAGATGTTTTCGAAGATAAGCAACGACCGCGGCACGGGAGCCGGTGCATATTGCCTGGTTGGTGGCCCGCCACGTCGTTGGGACACGGTTGAACTCCGGTAGCACGTCATTCCTGCTGACGACGGCATGTGCCATGATGGTCGGCCGTTTCATATCCTCCGGCCGTTTGAAGAAACCAACTAGCATTTGCAAGCGCTAGTTAATGATTGAATATCAGGTAGGAAGACCGATTTGATTCTAATGTCTCATAGCAGAGACCTGCAGGGAAAAGCCAGGGTATACTGAACAAATCAAAGTCAATCATCTCGCCACTTTTATCTAGCCAGATGATACCGTCATGGCATAAACCATCGACTACTGGTACTGGGACTCCAAAGACTCTAAGAGCACAACATGCACACCAGAATAGGTTGCTACCTGGGAAACTTGATTAGAAACCTTTTAGCGGTCGGTTGCCGGCGCTTCAACCAATGTTTATGCCACGGACAACAGCCAACTACCCATCCTTGAGGATCTAACAGGTTAATATACGCCGCAGTATCCGCAGAAGCTTCCTAGGATCCAAAGACGTTCTGTTTCACATCCTGACGCATGTCATTGGCATTTAGGCTAGATTGTATTCATCACTTTTGTAGAAGCGACCTTCAGGGTGGAGAGATTCAAAATCTATTGCTCGTGTCAAGCTTGCGGCTTGATCTATAAAATCGTATATTTGTCCTAGACATCGTCAAGCAGCTGTTTCAAGACAATTCGACGCTACGAATTGAATCTTCCTCCAGGCTCTTGAAACAAATATTCCGTACCATCATCGCCAATGAGGCAGAGCCTTGTCCCTGGAACTACTTATCACCCCATGGGTTGATTTCTGTCGCATTAGGTCAGATTTGCCTGGGTGCGCTGACCAGGAAGTGGCGAAGAGCATCGGTCTGGAACCTAGGCGCGGGCCTTGACCCAGTCCTCCACAGTAGTGTATTCAAAGTCGGGGTAAAGCTCTTTACCATCCAAGTACCCCAGGTATTTGGCATTATCGGGCGTATTATCACCGCGAATAGTCATAGAATAAAACAGCTGGTTCAAGACGAGCCCTATTATCGCTTCGGGGCTGGATGGACTCGCAGCGAGTGCCACTTTTGCTTTCTCAATGACTGCTTCGCTCTCCTCCTTCGAAATCTGTATAAAAGATTGAGCTATCATTTTCTCGACTGCGCATGTAGATGACAACTCACATAAGACTGCTGGATCTTTTCTCCACTCAACTTCTCAAGCAGGTTGTATACTTGGTTCTGGGTGTATATCTCATTGTATACAAAGACCCGCTTGTTCAGCGTTCGGGGGTCTGCAATAACCTTGGAAACATACCGACCGATATCGCCGATATCTGCAAGGGCAATAGGGACGTTCCCATCGGCACCGAGCTGCCCTTGCAAGACAGCACCATCCTGGTCCTTGGAGATTCGAGATGGTGGGCTCGGGACGGAAATGTCATACCACCAGCCCGCGTCGAGATATGTGTAGGGAAGGCGAATCTTCTGAATATGGCTGAAAATTTCTTCTTTCTGTAGCCGGGTCACTCGAAGAGCAGTCGTCAAGAGAGGGATGATGGGGCGCGTACCTGCTCACGTAAGTCGACAACTCCTCGAGGAGGTATGACGACCATCAACGCAGATTGAAGGAAACGTTTGACTCCAGCAGCCTTGGCTGCGTTCGCCAATGGTATTTCGGAATCCAATTCCGTGAAGACAAGAGCCGAAATGACAACATCAACACCCGAAAGAGCTCTCACAAGGTCGGTCTCCGATCCTTTGAGGTCAACCGGTATGACCTCCACTCCACGGCGTTCCAGCTCTTTATAAGAGGGTTTGTCCACAGACGGAGGACGAGCCAAGGCCCTCACGGTCTAATGAAAGATGTTAATAGAGCCTGATGTGTTTACCAAGTGATCGTACGTAGATTCTACGCACAAAGAGCGTTTCGCTGGAACCGAGTAGTCCAGCGACAATGGCTGAGCCTGATGTGCCAGTAGCACCGACTACAGCGACAGTGAGACTGTTCGACATGGCTGGTGATTCTCAGAACGATGAGTATGAATAATATAGGAACCTGATGATCGCTGTATATGCGTACTAGTAGAATACTACTAGAATGGCGCATGATGATATACTTTACACATTGCTCCTGCGAGCTCGTTCATTACAAATACTGGTGGGGACCTCAAACGGATGGATCCCGGATTGTATGCCTAGGTAGTCGACGTGATTAACGGGGTAGAATCTTCCTAGCTTACAAATTCAATGTTGATCCACATCTTTTGATGTGTCTGTGAAACCACTTTACGGGGCTAGATTACTAACTGGTCAGTATTCAGAGAAAGGTGCTGAACATGAGGCATTTTAGTCATTTTATCTGCATTAGCACGAAAATCCTCATTTGTAATAAGCATTTTAACATGAAAGGAGACCTCCATGCCTACATTGTCGCTAGATGATGCTTCAAGGTTGACTCTAATACTCTATGTCATCAGACTCACCCGCTTGCTTTGCACTAAACTAATTGCACCAAGCTTGCTTTCTAGCATTTTCATCATTCACCAGTATGACGGGGCTGCGATGGTCTGTGGCAGGACTAAGGCTTCCAAGTCGATTAGAAAAGCAGATAGCCCACGGCAACTGAAGGTAAATATTACGATACTTTATGGGAAAATGTTGAATTATGAGAAAGCTGTGTATAGTCATTGATGTGGCAGTTTGCTTTAATGGCTTGACTTCCAAGAGGTAGGACTGTTGATTGTGCGCCACGCGGTTGTACTTCAGCATATTGAACTACCTCAGCCTACCATTGAACTTGAGGAACGTAGCTCCCCTGGTGCTTGCGTCTGTCGGTGCTGAATTTAAAAACTACGTTATGGTAATACATGTCTTCAAATATAACAATTCCGAAGTGATGTACATACGACTTTTGTGCCCGACTTCAGGAAGCATACTCGATCAAAAGGTGAAGCACCTTGGTGCATAGGAGTCCACCATTTTGTAGCAGTATTTGATAACTATCTGTTGCTTAATCAGGTATTTACATGAAAACAGTGGCATAGGAAATTCCAGGATAAACTATGCGGACTGTGCCCCAGACATTGAAAGTGTTGTCGCTGTAGGCCCTTGACGGCTCAGTTCGGAACCTCTAACATTCAAGATATGACTACCGGGCTGTAGCTCTCCGAACTACCCTCAGCGCTCACTGACGTAACCCGTCCACTGGGAATTCGATACCTATGGATAGACGCGTTGTACGTATCACAACCGGATTTCAGGTCATGGCTAGATTAAACAGGCTGTCTGAGGTGATGTTGGTTGAGGCCTGGAGCCTGGGTTTCTCGGATGTTGGGCCAAGCGCTCTCTACTACCACTCCGACTCGGCCGAATCCCGGCTCTCCCGGCTTTCCCAACATCCCCTTGTGATGCGACCTCACCAGCGGGTAACTTAAAAGCTAGCAACTTAATATATTATAAAGGTTCCTTGCTCAATCCCCGATTGTAACATTGGCAAGGTTCAGATGAATACCAAGGTTGTCTTGGCAAAGCCTGGCCGAACCAATCGCTAGACTTCAACCTGAGGGGCTGCCGACCTAGACGACCTATGGCCCCGATACACACACTTTCTCTCAGCTAAATCGTACTAGCCAGCACTGACAAGTCCTTTAGAAAAGAATATATCCCGATGAAGACACGATGTAAATTATGATCGTAGTTCTCGTCAATCACCCAGGCAGCCAGTTCGGCAGTATCAAGATATGTTTAAGAATACGCGGGAACTCGGGACTTCCATGCCAGTACCTACCTAGAAATGCTATTGTTTGCTGCCCCTCTCTCATCACAGTGCATCGACTCGACTAGAAGATAACATCTCCCATGGCCTAGATGTCCTTGCTCGCCGAAACCCAATAGCTATCGCTACCTTCTGGATGCTTCGTATTACGATCTAGAATTGATGACGTTCCATGCCACCCCTACAGCAAGTCAGCAAACTTCAATGGTACGTCGTCTTCCGAGGGGTCCGTTGCAATGGCTACGCTTAGCAATCTTTACACGTACTCACATCTTATGTATTACCACAAAGATGAGAAATTGGTAATATTGTTGATTTCTCATCATTACCTATCGGCATCCCCTTTGCCAATCACGAGAAAGGATCTTGCAATTACCGACCTAGGTACGCAACCCAGGACCTAGGAAATATCTACAACCATGCGTGGGAACCCGAGGTCTATGCTTCAGGGCTACGGGGCCTAGTCCAAGCGTCTACCTCACGGGTACCCGATGAGTTCTACCCGTTCTTTCGGTGATTCGGGTACCTAACGAGTAGCTGCGCGAAAAGTCAATTCCTAGAGCTACATTCGACAACCAGTTCTACTGAGAGGGCCCATTTATGATAAGTCCTTTGGTGCACATCAGATGCAAAAGCTGCCTTGTCTGATCAAACAGTCGCTCCCGTCAATTCTGTCTGATCACCGGCCG
Organism: Diaporthe sp. DP-2020a; assembly: GCA_018137895.1. Lineage (NCBI taxonomy): Eukaryota > Fungi > Ascomycota > Sordariomycetes > Diaporthales > Diaporthaceae > Diaporthe > Diaporthe sp. DP-2020a. The sequence continues at coordinate 63,181 of JACVEP010000438.1, forward strand.
GCAATATAGACCTGCAGTTCTGCAGGATTGGATCCGTGTTCTATGTTTTTCCCATGAAAGGCATCCACCATGACGCGATCACAATATCTTTCCAGCCTGGCTTCAGCTTTGTTGACCATATTTGGCACCATAGCTACCTCAGTTCCTACCAATTCGAGCAGCAGCATTGTTCAACCGCAACTTGAATATCTTTTTCAAGCTACTGTTAATGTTGGGCAGAGGATCGACTTCGGTTCTGGTCCCCTGGGAACCAGAGTGTCTTTCCCCATCCTGGGGGGCTCCTTTACAGGCCCAGCAATGTCCGGTACGCGAATATCCGAGAGCGAAATATCAATTCCATAGCGTCAGTATCAGAACAAGCAGGTCTGACTAATCGCGTACAGGAGAACTGCTTAATATCGGGGCTGATTGGGGTTTGATTGATTCCAAGGGCACATTTTCTGTGGATGCCTACTATCAACTCCGTACCAGTGACAATGCCAACATCTTCGCCCGCTCGCAGGGTCCTCCTCAGCCAGGAAATACTGGGGACCGTATACAAACACATATTATATTGGAAACCGGGGACGAAAATTACTACTGGGTCAACAATATGCTTGTGGTTGGGGTGACGACGGTTGGAGACGGCTTCCTCACGGTCGATACTTGGAGGATTTCACAAGGCGACTGAATCTTCAGATCTCGAGCCCCCTAAGATCCTGCGATGCTGCTAAAGAAAGGAGACCCCCCCCCACCCCGATTGAGCTGCTCACGTAGCGCCCTAAGATATTATTCTAATCATTTCATGAGGGTATTAGGAAGCATACGGACGGGATGGTTGTCGTAGAGGGCCTTGTCTGACAAATTAAGTGTGCAAATACTCTTCACAGTTCTCACGGTTGTCTTGTGTTTCCAATATCTGAGAGAGCTGCAGTTTCATTGATTCAGTACTAGGTTGCGTTTACGAGTACAGCGTGCCAATCATATCTGCGCCACTTTCGGCGACTGCGTAAACCGTGGTCAAGATATTGCCCCTGGGTATGATGGGGAAAATACTGGCGTCACAGACCCGCAGGTTGCTTGTTCCGTACACCCGAAGCTCTCCGTCCACCACGCCTCCGAGGTCAGCCCTCGCCATGGCACAAGTCCCACACGGATGGTAGTTCGTCGCTCCATATTTCCTGATTGCTTCCTTTGCTTCCTCAGATGCCCTCGGCGCGTAGCTAAACTCTGCCGGCAGGCGGTTGCCGTTGGGTTTGATTATGGGCGTGTACGTGGGCTGCTCAAGGAGTCGCTCAAGCTGAACAGCGTGCCTCGCAAGTATCTCGGCATCTAGCGGATGGGAGAGATAGTTGCAGTCGATTATTGGGGCCTCATGCGGGTCTGCAACACGAATATGAGAGGATCCACGGCTGAAAGGATGCGACAACATGGCCACGACTGTCATGTAGTTGCCCGGGGCCTTGTTGCCCGGTGCTGTGTATCTCTGTATCCGGGTCATGAACACCGTCGCGCTTGCTTCTTGTTGATCCAGGATCATCCTCCTGACGAAGTCGTGATGTAACTGTAACTTTGGATCGTCCGCCTCGCGATACTCATTCAAGAGCCGCTGTAGGTCTGCTTCCTCGGCTGTCGTGTCGAATAGCTGAAGGGGACAGTATGCAAAGCTGTGCGCTGCTCCTTCTGAGAGGGGCCCTGTTCGATGCTTCTCGTATTCTTGCGTTTGCAGTTCCGCCACTGCTGGATCCCTGACGGCCACGTCCATTGTCTCAATTTCAGGGTTGACTTCAACGCTTGGCCCGTAGTTGAGGTGATCTTGGAGATTCTCTAATCATCTTTGTCAGTGATAATCCACACAGCCTTCCTTGTGACTTCTTACCGCCTACTGCTGGAAGGTCGACCAAGCATTCGACGCCCGCGCGCTCGAGGATGTCTTCACTTCCGATGCCAGAGAGCTCCAGTATCTGCGGACTTCCAAAAGCTCCTGCGCACAGGATGACCTCCTTGTTCGCCTTCACAGATACCGTGATACCTCCCTTCTCATAGGTCACTCCAATAGCCTGTAGTGATTTTGCATCGCCAGAGCCAAACTCTTGGAAGTCGACCCTCTTTACTATTGTATCCGTCTCAACAGTAAGATTCACTCGCCCCAGCGCTGGCTTCAGGTATGAATTGCCGGAATGGCTCCTTTCGCCTTTCAAAAGCCGGCCATCGACAGCATTCGTAATGGTCATTCCTCCCATTGCTCGACCAGACACCCCATCCAGATCGGAATGTGCACCAAGAGAGCGAAAGACGTCTTCCCACGCGCTCTGCAGGATGTGCATCTGCCTTGGGTACGATGCTTGGATCGGTCCGCGCTCCACTGGCTCGACTGTCGAGGAACCCTTTCCGCTGACTTCTCGGACCTGAACGGTTTGGAATGCCTTGTAATAGCGCTCCATCCGTTCCCAGGACCAGCGCTCGTCCCCTGCGATCTCAGCCCAGGCTTCGTGCATCGCCCTGTTGGGATACACCAGACTGTGGGAGTTGATCGCGCTGCTTCCGCCGATCATACGCCCTCGGGTCTGCTCAATGACACGGCCACTGAGCCCGACTTGGGGAGTTGTTCTAAAGTTCCAATCATACTTGGGGTCGTTGAACATGCGGCGGCTGGTAAGCGGCGTGGACACTTTAGGATCTGCGTTGTTATCCGGGCCAGCTTCTAGGAGAAGAACACTCAAGTGACTGGAGACTGACAGTCGAGAGGCCAGAACACAGCCAGCCGTGCCACCGCCTACGATAATGATATCAAATGATGCCATTGAGGTCGACCTTGAGAGCTATGGTTCCGTGATATTTTAATGACAAGCTGGAAGTGTCTTTCGAAACACCAAGCATGTCAAGTTCTCTCGAAGGATCAATCAATGTCGTCAGTATATCTCTGACCTATCCGATATAGCGGCTAAGCCCTAGCATCAAATCGGCAGGTCGGAGTTTACAGGAGTTATCACGCGGAGCTGCACAGGATCCTGCCGCCGGCAGGGACTCCACGGTGAACAACAGGTGGTCACCCACAGCCTGCCCGATCCACGTGCCCGAACACTAGGCCAAGTCGCTGCCGGAAACCCTCCAGATCGTCTCTCCTATCAAGAGGCAGCGGCGCGGGAGCCGCGCACTCGCAGCTGATAGCTCTACACCGAAGACGCCGCATGATCATGGTACGGAGAACTACAATCGTGTTCAAGTTCTGCCCAAGTTAGGCGAAGTAGAGAAGGAGATAGCTACCAGGAGGTATAGAGGGCAGAATTATGCACCAGTAAGCGAGATCCTATGCGCATTTAGACTGTACAATACAGGCAAGAGGCGATGCGCACTAGCTGAGCTTCAAGTGTACTGGAGACATTGCTATTCTAAACGGCGTGAGTTGTTTGAGGCTAAGGGTAGCAGTCCTTTATACGTGATGTGTTGACGAGGTATTCAAGCTCAAATGTAAAAGATAATGTGCTAGGTAAGAAGAGCCATTGACTAACGCCGAAAAGAAACGCGCCAAATTAACGCTTGGGGTGGTTCTTGGCGCGGCTTGTCTCAATATCCGCAAGAATCACGTCTTCGCTATAGCTTATGGTCAAATTCACTCATGTGGAGATTAATCTTTGCGCGAAGTGGTCGGGACCCTAGGCCCCAAATTAAACTCGGAATTTAAGCTCCTGCGCTTATGATCAAGACGCCGCAATCTCGCTATTTCGGTGCAATATTGCCCCACGAAATACTCCAGCTGTCAAGGTATGGCGGATGTTACCATGTAGTTAAAGCTGCGCTGCCGCGCTTTAATAGCCCGTAATCTGTTACTGCCATTCATCGTCGCGCTCCAGCACAAATCAGACTCATCCGTGCTTTCGGTCGGATTGCTCGGCATTTGTATTTCCAGTCAGGAACGATGCGGGCACAAACCTTGGCACTGGCTCTGGCCGCAATGATCCCGGCGTCCATGGCGGCTTCGAACGAGACCCTCCTCTACCGAAACCCTCTCAACTCGACATCAGACGTCGCGAGTTGGGTACCCGAGGGCCCCGTCAACGTCACGGCAGTCGAGGGCGCGCTGGAACTATCCGGGGGAGGCGGCATCGATGACCACTTTGTCTTCTGGGCCCCAGAGGTGTTCCCAGACCGCGTCCGCATCACCTGGGAATTCTCCCCGCGCAACGAGCCGGGGCTGGCCATCTTCTTCTTCGCCGCCGAGTCCGTCAGCGGCGGCAGCATCTTCGACCCGGGCCTGGCGCCGCGCAACGGCTCCTACCCGCAGTACCACTCGAGCGACATCCGGACGCTGCACGTGTCGTATTTCCGCCGGCGATGGCCCGAGGAGCGCGCGTTCCTCCTGTCCAACCTGCGCAAGTCCCCGGGTTTCAACCTCGTGGCCCAGGGGGCTGACCCACTCCCGCCTATCGTGGACGCGGCTGGTGCGTTCTATAGGATTACAGTAATCAAGGACGGGCGCGATGTACGGTTCTTGATCAATGATCTGCCTATCTTTTCATTCCAAGACGACGAGTCTACTGGTCCGGTTCTGGGTGGAGGGCGCATTGGATTCCGTGGAATGACGCCGTTGGTGGCCCGCTATCGAAACCTTGAGGTTTGGAAGCTCTAACCTTGGGAAAAGCACGATGTACCCTATAACAACGACTGGGTCACTTTTTCCCCAAACCTTGTTGTAGATACTGCTGTATTCACTGTACATAGGTATGGAAAGGTTCTTGCAATAATTAATGCAACTGCATTGATAAGCATCGCAGAATGCGAGGCCTTGCATTGGGACACCAAGTACCTCAAGAGCCTCTTGTATAATACCATTGTAAAATGAGCAGAAAGGTTCCAAAACTTCACACACAATATGTAATTCAACTAGAACATTGGCACCCGACTCGAATGGAACGGCTTGAATTTTACCTAGCAGGCAGATATTCAGACCATGCCATTCATTAATGAACGCACCTGAATCTCTTTTTCACCTTTCTCCCACTCAAACCATGCAATGCTCAAGTTAGCTACCCCCCGGGTGATCTACTCGTCTAAACAGCCTTCCCAGCTGTACTCAGCGAGCAAATTGCTACTGTGCTGTGACGCGGCGTATTCGATGTCCTTTATGCACTCATTCCGAAGAGATGTCGTAAACTCCTCGTTCTCAGCACCATTCCAGAAGAGCTCATCAACAACCCCGTCAGAACCACTCGCTTTCCCGCAGAGGCTAATGGCTGTCAGGTAGTAGCCATGTGAGCTGCTATTAGTCAGTATCCCGAGGCCTAACCCAATGCAGCCCTCAATGCACCCCTTTTCAGCCCAGTTGTGGCATTGTCCAATATCACGAGGTCTGTAGTCGACCCTGTTCCAAGGACCCCCTCTGAGCCAGTATTCGGGCTCAACGTGTCTCCAACCCTTCCAAAATGGAGGAATTATGGGGACAGGATCGTTGAAGTGGGTGATGCGGTAGTTCCTGTCGCCTTGTTCAGATACAAATTTTGCAAATGCCTTATTGCCCACACGTGGCGCTCCGTATGTGTATGTAGTGATGTTTAATCCGAGGTCCATGCGTAAATGGGCTGCGAGGATAATGGCCAGAGCGCCGCCGCGAGAGTGTCCCACTACCTAGTGGATCATCAGCCAGGGCATTCTATATACTCACCTACGTACTCAAGTGGGAAGGTGTGGAATGTGTATTCAAAGTTTTGAACCTCTGCCTGCCTGCGGTGAGGACGGGATCTTTGGACGAATGGCTTTGGACCGTGCTGCTTGGCAGCCACCGTGTGTTTGACATAGGGATTTTTCAGTTCTGAAAGTGGTTGAAGCAGATACTCGAGGTTCTCATCAATAGATAAAATGATGCTGTTGTGGATAGATAACTTACCGTGATAGTATGTTCAGGGTATTCCCGAGCAAGCCTCTTGATCTCTTTCGTAACCTCATAATTGACTTTCGCCTCTGCGTCTTGCCATCCGGAATGGACCTCACAGTCGCCCGGACATCTCATAACCTCCCAACGTCTTAGATGCCGGTTACGGAGATTGTCATACCAATCAGCCCAACCTTGGGTTCCCTGAAAGGAGACAATTATTTCTTTCACAGCATGGTCGACGGCAATGAAGCCGCGGAGGTCTTCGATGATAGTTCTATATTGGTCGTTACCCTGTCAGATACGATTGAGGTGCTGTAATTGACTTTCTCTCCCGTAGGCATTTGTGAGGCTGTGTGAATACTTACTCAGAATATGTTGCATTTCGCGATGGGCAAATATCGCCATTGCAAAAGACCTCACCACCTGGGCTCACGTGGTCGCAGTAGGCCGCGCCAGCATACTGTGCGTATGTTCTGAATCGATCCAGCTCCTCATAGGTGACATAATCTGTTACGCATCACAGTCCTTTAGTGAAAATCAACTCTCCGCGACGACATACTGTAGGGTACGATGTTGAGCCAAAGCATCTCATCGTGAATAATTGAAAAAGCATCTTACCATGATAGCCTTCAACTAAATGTGCGGCATGGTGAACTGCAATCTCGGGAGGCAAATCGTTCAGACTTGCCAAAACGGCGGAGCAAATCGTGATGAAGATGATCAATTCTGACTGGAGCATCATGGTGACTTGGTGAGATATGCACAGACGTCGGTCACAACTTTGTACGCGCAGAAAACGATGAGCCCTGGAGTCAAAGAGAAAGGCGATTTGGAAGAGTGATAATCCATCCTGGGGAATGCCTATTGCCTAATTTCAAATTTCCATATCTAGGAACACAAGTTTCGGAGTCACGAAGCGCTATGGAGCGGAACAAGTCAGAAGCTTCCTCTTGCAGGTGTGCCAGTATAGCTCTCCACTGCCATTGTACAATCTATGAGCTGGCAGCGTTTGTGGCAGCCAGGCTCGGCCCGCCCACCGATGCATCTCCGCTCAGCAGCCTACGGCCACTGATAATCGAAGCTTGCCGAACGATCTCTTACACAAGTCTGATCAGTCGGGAAATGCTCTGAACATCCGCCCCATGCAAAGAGCACCAGACGCGGGTGTCACTCCAAGACGCGGATTTTGACCGCAGTTTGAGATTCTGTAATGCCTAGATTTCCACTGCCGGTATTTTGAAGATAAATTGTTGGCTCTCAGCTACTTGATTGCAAGCTCTGCTTTCGAGTGCCAGCCGGATGGGGACCGGCAATGATGTTGAACCGAGGAACGGCACATGCTCACAAGCCGGGTGACACGAATGCGACCATATGTCGATATGTGATTTCGGTCGGAAATACTTTAAAGAACACGATCATACGTCACCGGAGAAAACTGAAGCGCTCTCAACATCCTTGACGACTTTAAATAATTAATCAACATCTTGGAGCCGGCCATGATAACGCGGGGGCTTGGCAGCGCACGCAGTGGGCAGCGCGTAAGAACAGATGAGATGCGATTGCCTGATTCCCAACAGTCAGCGGCATTTGCCATACGAACCAAAAGCTGCCGACGTTGAACCTGATCTCGGTCTCTAGCAGTCGCACCTGTACGTACGTAACTCATAACAAGGTACATCGTCCACAACATGACATCAGTGCGACCTCCACCCGGATTTGATTTGCTAATTAACTCGGACCATGAATGTCAGGAAAACAGATACAGTGCTCGCAGAATCACCAAGTTGTGTCACCTTGGCGCAATGCTGCTTCACAAAGGTGGGCTGATGAAGCAGTGGTAATGCTGGCCATCTAAGCGTAAAGTACGCTTCCAGGAGCCGTTCAGCCGTGTCGTGCGTGGGCATCAATGAAGAAACAGTCGGTCTATCAGCCGTTTCCGTGCCTCCAGGTCCTGCCAGGGTGGCAGTAATCTCCTGCGAGGCTGAGGTGTTGTGACAGTACTACCTCTGCCAAGAGTGGAGACGTGCGGCTGGACCATCTCGAAGCGCTCCGTTGTGATCCGAGTCTGAAGTGGCGGCTGTGATTCCGGAAGAGGAAACCGGAGGGATGCCATTGCCCTGCTTCAAGGATTCCAAGTCTGAATCTCGAGCTGCGATATCGAGCTCAAGTTTGCGGACATGCTCTCTGAGACTTGTGACCTCAGCCTCCAGATCCTCGATGTGACCACGGGGTTGTTGGCGCTGCGTAATGCGATCCACGACAATGCAGGGCACTTTGGCTTTTTGACAATTTGAGCATTCAGAAAGCTTGCCATCGCACTGTCGCGTGTAAGGGACTTATGTCCAAGCTTCTGCAAGTGATATGTAGAGGTTATCAACAACAGCGGATGATGGCACACACCTTGTTCTTTCAGAGTTAACCCTAACCTTAACCCTAGCCCTAAGCATCTTTCGCACACGATTTGGACCCGTTGCAGTCCAGGCCGATGCTTTCTCTTGGCGGGGACCACCGAGGAGGAAGAAGGGCATGCTGACATGGTGAGCCTGCATACCCTGGCAAAGGCCACCCAGCGACCTCGAGAGGGAAAAGGATGGGCCTGATGCGACCACTGTGAAAGCGTAAAGGAGAGGTCTGGCGGAGAGATCCAATGCTGGCGTGAGCTCTTTGTCAGCCGATTCACTCCAGCGCTGATTGGCCTGTTCTAAGCTTGGGACAAGATGACTAAGCCTCTATCAACACGGAGCACGTCAAGTCAACGACCAATCGGACCTTTTCTCGAGATCGTACACAGTCCTCATCAAGAATGCAATGTTCTCCTCCTGTTCTTCATACCTTTCTCGCGACTCTCTCAGATTATGAGCAATGGTGTTCTGTGATTATTGGTACTGTAGTTGCTTTCCAGCATATAAATCTTGGTCTGCAAAATCATAATGTTTTGAGCAAATGGTCAGACATTGAGAGTCCAATAATTCTGTATATACCGGTACTGTCTTGCTTCGATTTGTGTCTCATCTTTAAAGAGATCATCTTCTGACATGTACACAACTCCACAGGATTGGGAGAGCAGAAGCTTACGCAGAAGGATCTGCAAGGTTCTTTCAGCTAGGCACTGGGGCAGGGGGCTGGGTCATCAAACCGCCCCACCCGCACCACCAACATTAGATATTGCATGTCTCGTCGTGTTCTCTCCTCTCATCCATCACACACAACTCCCCTCGGATACATCGCAATTCCGTAATGCCTCTGAAAACAGTTCTCATCACCGGCTGCAGCGAAGGTGGCCTGGGTGCTGCCCTCGCCAGAGCCTTTCAGGAGCAGGGTTACCACGTCTTCGCCACACTGCGTGATCCCGCCAAAGCAGGCTTACTAGCCGGCGATCATGGAACAAACATCGATGTCTTGCCACTCGATACCACTTCAAAGGAGTCTATCGATGCGTGTCTGGACACAGTGAAGCAGAAGACAGGTGGCAAGCTTGACATACTTGTTAACAATGCTGGGTTTGGGAGCACTATGCCACTGCTCCATGCATCGATCGAAGAGGCAAAGGCAATATATGATGTCAATGTTTGGGGCACCCTCAGCCTGGCTCAGGCATTCTCTCCGCTACTCCTCGAGTCCAAGGGCGTTATTATGAACATTTGCTCTATTCTCGGCGTGGCAAGGTAAGCGGTGTCGGTGCATTTCCAGCTTTAAATTGGATGACCGACGACTAACAGCAAGATCCATTCAGGGATCTACAACAGTTCTAAGGCGGCAGAAACAATAATCTCAGAGTCACTACGCATCGAGCTGGAACCGCTTGGAATACGCGTGATGACGGTCATACTGGGCCAGGTCAGCACACAAATATACGCCAACACCCCGGCCTTTCACCTGCCCGAGGGGTCGCCGTACGAGAAAGTCGCCGGCACTATTACAAACTCGAGTAGGGGGGACTTGAATCATAACAACGAGTCGGCCGAGGCCGTGGCGAGGAATCTCGTGAGGGATACAATCAGTGGCCGACAGGGGCAAATCTGGCGTGGTGGCTTGGCGCGTACGGTTTACCTGGCGCTGTGGCTATTGCCGACGAGGCTGTTTGAGTGGATTGTGCACAGGCAGAGGGGTGTTTATGCCCTTTAGCTGGGACTGCTTCTCAAGGGCTCAAGCTGCGTTAAGCGAAAGTGATTGCCAGTTGTCGTCCTGTCCCATCACGTATCACCTACCGGTCTAAACATTCAGTCTCTCCGAGGCAATCCTCGCCCCCTTAACCCGGTTCGTAATCTTTTTAAAAGCGACGTCCCTCGCATAATCCGGCCCCTTAACGTACTTTGGCTTGCGGTCGATGCTAAAAGGGCTGAAACCGCAGTCATCTGTGGCACCAAGCTGGTCGACGGGGATGTACTCCGCTGCTTTGCACAGCTCATCCGCAATCTCCTCTGGGGTCTCCACTCGAGGATCCAGCGGGTTCGTGACGCCAATGAAGGCAACTTGTTTCACGCCATTGGCATCCCGGCGAATATTCTCTCCGATTTCCCTCCAAACTGCGGGCTTGTCCCTTTCGGTAGAGAGTTGAATCAAGAAGTACCCTGACTCATTCGTCAGCATATGCGACTCCTTCGATATTCAGGATATGATTTCACATACCTGCGTTAATCTTGAAAAGCGAAGGGAGAAGTGAATGGTACGGAACGTCAGCGGAGTGGACCGAGTCGCAGTCGCCACCGGGGCAGGTGTGGAGCCCAATGTTCGCACGCTCCTCGGCAGAGAATTTGCCGAGGACTTGGTTGTTCAGGTCTACGAATGTCTGAAGAAGATCCTCATTTGTCCAGGGGTTTCTAGGGTCCTTCGTAGCCGTCAAGCCTGCATTCTTGTTAGCGCGCCATTCAACCCAGGCAGTACTCGATAAACTCACGACCCTCTGTGAAATCGATCGAGACTCTCTTAGCCCCAGCTGCGAAACACCCCCGGATGTCCTTCTCACACTCCTTCACCAGGTCATGCGTGAATTGCTGCCTGTTGTAACCCTCAAGATCGCCTTTCAGAGGATACAGTAGGTAGAGCATGCTAGGAGCAATGACAGCAGTCTTCATCCCGTATCCTCCAGATAAGGCCTTAGACTTCTTGAAATTTTCGTAAGCATAGGTCTTGTACCTGAATGTGCCTTTGGTGAGGCGGGGAAGTTGGCGGTGGTGGCCGTCGTCGAAGTAGGCGAAGAATTGACCATCGGCAGCAAGTCCTGGCGACCTTCAGCTCAAAAACCTTTCATAATCGTGATGCAAGTGGTGAGAATGTTGCTGACCTTCAGCAAGACCTGTTCCGTTCAGCGTATCTGTGATCGGGTAAGTCGCGAAAGAGCTTGCCCGCTGTTCACCATCGCTGACAAAGGTCTCGCCAGTCCGTTTCAAGCGATCGATCGAGTCTTCAGCCGCTGCATCCTGGGCCTTCTCCAATTGATCCTTGGAGATTTTGCCAGCGTCATAGTCCGCGTATGCCTCTTGCAATATCTCCGGTCGGGGAAGACTGCCGACTATTTCTGTGGGGATGCCCATGACTTCGGCTTGCTGGTAAGATCTTCAAAGATGACCTTGAAGAAGGAAATCTTGTGAGGGGATCCGATGCTATTGACGTTTCGTTTTCTGAGTTAAAAGCTGGCGTCGTCGGAGATGGCCTCCGCAGCTCGCTCATCTGATGCCCCACCTTAGCCACGTAGGTCAGTAGATCACTCCACACGAAACATCCTACACACAAACACAAGAGGACCTTTAACACCCACCGGGACCACTAACAGCTCGAATATACCGAGTATCTCTAACGGTTTACTTTCCATGGAACAGTAGTTTTTTCGTGTGAGTCGAATACATAATTATTACTATAAGAGCTATCCAGCCCCCTTACGCCAGCTTTAAATCGTGATATATAAGCTAGTATGACCTTATTCTCAGACAATAAAATGTCTGCCTCATATTGTCGAAGGCTTGGCGTGCCTTCTGGATGTTGAAAGATTGGCCGCCTCACTGCCGCTGCCGCCACCGTCTGTAAAACATATACGAGCATCATGGTTTCGACATGCTCCCCCATACTACTAGTACTCTCTGTATCAAGCTCGTAGGCTCGCGGAGATCCTAGTAGCAGCAATTGTCAATTGGTATTAAGAGAGGGGCCCTTGGAATATTCAAAGATCGACAGCAAACAAGCCTTCGCGATTTATTAATCCTCCCACAAGACATCTCTGAGGGTATCCTACCCCCTTCCTATCAACAACGAAATACTTGGCAAGTGCAATTGTCAGCATACAGAACAGTCTGTCAGCATGCAAAAAGTTCGATGACATACTGTATCAGGCCAGAAAAGGAATTATTCTTCCTGTCCTTTCTTGGAGATGTATGACAAAGATTGGACCATACCTCAGCGTTGGCACACAAGACAATCAACAGATAATTCATTCTAAATAATTGAAAAGAATAAGAAGATTGCTATATGACCCTAGCTTCTACATGACTTGTGCTATAACGGGAAGTGCTTTGGGAGTTGAAGTGTAGGCTTGGAAAAACAGTCGATTTCTCTTGCAGTTCGACAGCTTGTCGGATGTCGGCCCTCCGGGTTTTATCAGCGAGTACTGCAAGGACTCAAAGTCTTTTTGTAGTCCATGAAAACTTCTTTGAATGGTGGATAAATTCCCATGCCCGGCTAAAGGATCTGTGGCCAAGCCAGTTAGGACTTATACCAAGACAACGAAGTGCGGGGAGCGTTCGTTCCCCATGTCTTTCCCCAACCAGGACGAAGAATTATTTGATCACGAGTGACCGTGAACAGCATAGTCTCCTCTTGTGGTCCCCCAACGCCCCAGCCCCGGTCGCTGTACCCCAATACCCGACGGGACAAAATGTGACGGCACAAGGGACAACATATATAATGCCCGAGGCCGGTGAGCTGAAGTTTTGAGATGTCCCTACACCCGCCCCGATATCAGTGGACTTGTACTTGGATCCATAATTTGCAACAGAACATTCCATAGTACATCGGGGGCACGACCAGGATGGAGAAGAACGTGTTTGTGAGCGGCGCGCAGAAGGCGGCTGACCAGGAGTTGGAGGAAAAGCTCGGCCACACTGCTGTCTTCGATGCAAAACAAGCCACAGATGACGAACATGCGCAGACTCTACGTCAGGCCTTCAGCCAAAATAGGAGAGCAGTTCTTTGGTCCGTGTTGATATCTATGTCGATCGTTATGGAAGGGTGAGTCTTTCACGCTACTACCAACCAAGGTGCGGGCAAGGCTGCGGCGGGGTCACCCACGCTGACATTCTACAATTAAAGCTACGATACAATCCTCATGGGGAACTTCTTCGCATATCCAGAATTTCAGAGAAAGTTCGGGAGCTGGTATGGCGGTGACGTTGGCTGGCAAGTCTCTGGTCCCTGGCAGACTGGATTGAGCATGGGCAGCACCGTCGGCGGGATATTCGGAGGTCTTCTCAACGGCTATTTCGCTTCCAAGTACGGATATCGATGGGTCCTGATCATCTCCATGGCTTTCCTCAACGCCTTCATCTTCTTGACTTTTTTTGCCCCCGGGCCCGAGGTGCTGCTCGTCGGACAGATCATGTGCGGTCTCTCCTGGGGCGTGTTCGCCACGCTCAGCCCAGCATACGCCTCTGAGGTATGCCCTACTAATCTGCGTGGCTACATGACCACATACGTCAACCTGTGCTGGGCCATCGGTCAGCTTATCGCTGCAGGCGTCCTACGAGGATGTCTCAACATCGAGGGTGAGATGGGATATCGGATTCCTTTCGCGATCCAGTGGCTCTGGCCCACTCCCCTCATGCTGGTTGCGTATCTGGCTCCCGAGTCTCCCTGGTTTCTCGTGCGTCATGACCGGCTAGATGAGGCGCGATCCTCCATCCATCGACTGAGCGGTCCGGAGAAGACGGAGGAGCAGATCTCGGCGCAGCTGGCCATGATGCTGCACACCACCAAGATCGAGTCCGAGGTCACGAAAGGCGCCAGCTATATCGATTGCTTCAGAGGTATCGACCTGCGCCGCAGTGAAGTTGTCATGGTTGCATTCGCGGGTCAGATTCTGTCTGGAAGCAGCTTCGCGTATACGCCCACATACTTCTTCACAACCGCTGGCATGGATACTGCCAAAGCATTTGAGTTGAGCTTGGGCGCGAAGGCGATGGCGTTTATTGGAACCGTTCTGTGAGTTTTGAAGACCAGCTCGATTCTACCTCTGAGATGTACTGACATTACGGCTCTCAGCTCTTGGTGGCTCATCTCATACTGGGGACGCCGTCCGATCTACGTTGTAGGAATGGGGATTCTCTGTGGAATTCTTCTTATCATTGGCATTCTAGATGTCTCGGCTGGCGATAACGCTCTTTGGCCATCAGGAGGCTTATGTGTGCTCTGGCTGTTTGTTTATTCCCTTACGATTGGGCCTATTGCTGTAAGTGGGAGTATCCGTCATAGCCTGTTGCAGATTCTAACGTGCCGATAGTACAGCATCATCTCCGAGACATCCTCCGTCCGACTTCGACCCCTCTCGGTGGTCCTGGCGCGCAACGCGTACCAGCTGACCAACATCGTGTCGCAGGTATTGCAGGCATACATGATGTAGGCAATCAAGCCTCACAGAAAACGCGACGACGTGCTAACGATGAACTAGGAACCCAACCGAATGGAACCTCCGCGGCCTAACGGGCTTCTTTTGGGGTTCTACCGCATTTTGTGTTTTCATTTGGTCGTACTTCCGGCTACCCGAAGTGAAAGGCCGCACATATGAAGAGCTGGACATCCTTTTTACGAACAAAGTTCCTGCCCGACACTTCGCCACAACGCACGTTGATGCTTACACTAATACGTCCAGTGCAGAGGATGAGAAGACTAGGGTCGAGCAGGTTGCATGATAAGACAGTACGTATCTTAAGTGAGTTCTTGTTGGCTGTTCTATCTGACGTCCTTGGAATCCAGCTCGTCACTTGTCCGTCTTTCCGACTGGTTTCTGTCAAGGGCCAAGGAGCGGCGTCAGAGTCTGGCGGGTTTCAACAGACTTCAGGAGCTTCAGGAATCAGTCATTATAACTTTGGACTACTAGAATGGGAGTAGTTTAGCACACAATCAGCTTTGTGGAACTAACGTTGAAAGCAATGTGACAGCATAGGGTGCAGTTCTGAGTGGCAGCTGGCTTTGTCAACAATCACCTGCAGATATCTTGGTCTGCGGTACTACCTAGGTAGATAGATTTGGACAGATGTTTGGAGGTGCTGGTGCGGGGAGTCTCATTTGCTGGACATCGTGATCCTAATGCAAAGACCACCTTTGATGGCACCATTCTACCACTGCAGGAGTGGGACAAACTTCACCACCTATATGCAGCGAGCGATTCTCCCAGTGGACACGGATATGTCGACTGGCCAATAACATTATGCCTTATTACGGGGTATTGTACTGGGTTTCTAATCATTTCTCAGCTGCGATAAACCCAAGATGTGTTTAGGTTAGCACCCCTCTATAACGCAATTCGGATATGTAGATGGCGTGCTCCCGCAAGGCGTCACCTCGGCGCCGACCGCGGCATAAGCTTCCGTCTGGCGGTTGGCAATCGGACCCGTCGAAGAACACCCACCAAGTCTGATTTAAAACAGTTCAATGAACGCCTTACAGTCAGGACCTTGTCCCTGATCCTCAGCCTAGGGAGATCATCCCAGACTTGTCCCAGCTCCCCAAAGCTCCTGGCGCCGTCCTAACTCCTGAAAGACGTCGGAGTGCTAGTACGGCACCCTGAATCGACCATGGCCCCAATCAAATCAGTAGCGGTCATTGGCGCCGGAATCAGCGGCGTCTCGTCAGCAGCTCATCTTCTGCGCCACGGCTTCGAGGTCGTCGTGTTTGAGCGCTCTAGTGTGACTGGCGGCGTTTGGCACTTCGATCCACGGCCGGATCGGGATCCCGAGTACCCAAGCACAGAGTCCCTTGACGGGGCCCACACGCCCGACGGCACTGAGAGCCCCAAGGAGAGTCGGGAGGCTAAGGACGAAGACGAGATCGCACTCCTACATGCACCACCAGGGCCTTGCTATGAGGGACTCATGAACAATGTCCCAACAACGATGATGAAGACGACTCTGCTGCAGTGGCCCCAAGGAACTCCAGACCACGTCACCCACCACGAGATCGAGACTTATGTGCAGCGTCTCTCGCAAGAGACCGGTGTCCACGACGTGACGCTGTTCGACACACGCGTCGAGGAAGCCGTCAAGAACGCAGCCACCGGGAAGTGGGATGTGCGCACCAAGACACTCCTGAAGAATGACGACGGCAAATACTCCTTCGAGAACAAGGAGTGGAATTTCGACGCCGTTGTCGTCGCCGCGGGACATTACCACGTCCCGCTCATCCCGGAAGTCCCGGGCCTGGCTGAGTGGAAGAGGAAATACCCTGACAGGGTGAGGCACTCGAAGAGCTATCGATACCCGCACCATTACAAGGACCAGAACGTGCTCCTCATCGGCGCGGGTGTCTCGTCTCTCGACATCGCCAAGGAGCTCGACGGACTGGCCAACAAGACCTACCAGTCCTCCCGCGGCGGCAAATTCGACCTCGACAAGTCCTTCCTGCCTCCCAACTCGGAGCGCGTGGCGGGTCTGAAATCATTCAAGCTCGACGAGGGAAAGAGTGTCTCTTCTGGATCAGAAACACCTGGTGCACCCATCCCTGGCACGGTGCATCTGACTGATGGGCGGGTTCTCCAAGATCTCCACCATGTCATCATTGCCTCGGGCTATCAGACCACATACCCCTTTCTCACCGGACTCGAGTCTCAAGAGACAGCTCCCGACGACGCAGATAAGAGTGTCATTATCACGGCAGACAAATGTGTCACACACAACCTTCACAAAGACATCGTTAGTACCCTCAAGTGCTGCTGACTCCTCTCGCTTTCCTTCCATGCTGACTCCATTCGCCCCGAAGTTCTACATGCCAGATCCAACCTTGACATTTGTGGGTGTGCCGTACTACACCTCCACTTTCTCCATGTTCGAGTTCCAAGCTGAGGTGGTAGCTCGCGTATACGCGGGCCTCGCCAAGCTGCCATCAGACCAGGCTATGCGCACCGAATACGCAGCCCGCAAGGCTAAGGGGGACAAGGGCAAGGCGTTCCACAGCCTGATCCAGAACCAGGTCCCGTACATGGAAGAGATTCTCGCTTGGGTGAATGAGGGCGTTGATGAGAGGGGTGTTGAGCCTATGAAGGGTGTGGATGAGGCTTGGTATAAAGGATATGAGGAGTTCAAAGAGAAGTCGAGGCGGTTGATCCCCGTTGATTCTAATCAGATACAGCAGCCTATTGCTAGTAAGTATTATACTTCGGACGAGTAGACAGCTACGATATAGAGTTTTTGGTTCAGACGATTACATGAGACTGATGGCATGAGACTGATTACATGGGATCAATGGCATGAGACTGATGACATGGGACGCACTTGCAGTTAGAGTGACAGCCTCGTGGTAGCATACTAGCACAGGTCTTCTGCTATACAGATACAGAGACATCATGAGTTAGTCTGCAGCAATACGGATTTTCCCAACATTCTGCAAGTTTCACGATCTTCTTGATTACGATGAATTTGTTGTTTTGCTTGTTATTGTCCAAAATAAACTTTGACTGGTCGACAAGCTGAATGGCGAGGCGCTGGTCACAATACCTGAAGACGTGTGATTACGTATGTGACACAGACGCGATGATCCCCCGATGGCACGCATGTAGTATTAAGCCATCCCATACCATCTCCGAACTGATGGCATGCCTTCTCTCAGCATGATCAGTATCAACCCGATTCATGAGTAGCTGTGCACATCCAGTCATTCCTTCTAGAGTCGCCACTCCGATGCACTGGATGTCAAGCTCAGTTCCCGCCTCAAGCCGTCTTCTGACGCTTTGCCTTTGCCGCATTCTTGTCGCTAGCCTCCGCAGAAGCGTCGGAAGAGCTGGCAGCTCTGTGCTTGGATGTGGCCGGGCGTTTCCGATCAGAGTTCGATGGCAGCGAGGCCTCAGAACCATCGTTGTCCTCGAGCTCATCCTCGTCCTCATCCTCGGGCAACCAGTGATACATCTCCTCCTCTCGCTGGTCCTCCGGCACAACATCCTCCGGCTCAACACCAATGCAATCTGCCATGATAGAGGGTGCACGAGAGGTAGGGGTTCCAGTCACCTCCTCACCCATGGAGCGGCGTGCCCACCTGTGGACAGCCTCGTGAGTGACGTTGACGCAGACGAAGCGTCTTCCAGTCCAATTCGTGATCGAGTGCCTCAACTCGCGGCCCCGGAACATCTGGAGGCAGCCCGAAGGAGCCTCGATCTGCAGGCCTAGCTCACGGAGGATGAGGTCACCGCCTCTGAAGTCACCGACGGGCAGAAGGAATGCGTATCCATGGTGCCAGTCTCCGGTATCCTTGTGCTCGTATGTCATCAGGTTGACCAGCAGAGCTCGCATCAGGAAGGGCTCGTTCGAGCGTCTGGTCTGGAACTGGATGTAATCGAGCTTGGCGACCTCGTCCGCGACGCGGATGTACTTCTGCAGCAGGTCTGGGTCGAGGACCTGGAAGAAGAACCTGGATATCTCGGTACATGCACCGAAGGCACTGTAACGCAGCTTCTTAAGCTGGTGAAGGGCGTTGCCGCCCTCAGGCACTCTGTATCCGGACAGGTCTTTGGTGGGAGCTGGCAGCTTTTGGCCGTTCGGGTCACCTACTGCGCATCGGCCTCCAATATGGAAGACACCTTGCGAGATTTTGGTCAGCTGAATGTGGACAGTAAGGTTCAAGGGCTGGTGTATTACCTGATTTCGCCTGACGCGGGTCGTTGTCCGGGTTCCGAAAGTCAAACTCCGGCCTCTCGACCAGGAACGAGATCCAGTGCAGACCATGTCGAGTCATGTCTGGAAATGGTACGGGAGTACAAGTGCTGTAGGTGTCGAAGGACTGGACAACGAGCTTCTGGACAGCCTTCGTGAGAAGCTTGTTGAAGACATCACTGCACTGGAACAGTACCAGGTTGTCGGAACGGTCCAGGATAAGGACAATGTCGGTCTTTCCAACTTTGTAGAGCAGGCCGTTGTCAACGGCATACTGATCTCTCTTGGCCTGGTGGTAGGAGTTGTGTGCTTTCCTGGTACAGCCCTTCTTCACGAAACCCAGCATCTTTGAAAACGCTGGATCCTTCTCGAGCTCGCCAGCCTGCATCTCTTTTCTGACCTCATCCTCGAGCGCAGGACTGACATATAGTTGCTGTTGTGCCAGGCTTCGAGCCTGTTTGAAGTAGTCATCAGTCCTGCCGCCAATCTGGCCAGCCATGGACAGCAGGACCTGAGCCATCACCCAGCGCTCGACCTGAAGGTCAGGCTGGGCACCAAACTCCTTGTTGATCTTCCGTTCGAGTGATTTCGACACCTTGGACAAGCTGTACGGGGACCCATTGCCAAAGGCATTGACGTCGCTGAGCTTGACGCGGCAAACAGTCCGTCCATGGACTTCGAAGGTCTCTATGGTGCGTCCGTCCTCCTCAAGACGCTGAACCGGTCCATCTGCAATGTCCTCTGGAGCTTTGGATCGGATGTTGCCGATGTCGCTGGCAAGCTCCATGACTGAGCGCTCCTCGGTCTCGATGTGGGTGTCGTCCTCAAATTCCGGCACAACCAGGGACTGGTCAAAAGGGTATCCAATGTTACTCCACGAATACTTCTCGCCGCCGTGATTGGTTCTCTTCGGCCACTCGCCACTCCCGTCGTACATCGATTTCAACGGGAGTCTGAGGTCGGGAATGTCGCCGTACGCAAAAGGCACATCCGGCCACGGGATGGAGGAATCGGTGTCCTCATCTTTCGGCTGCGAAGCTTCGTGCTGATCGTCCGCATGATCGGGATCTCCAGCAACCGTTCCGTCGTCGACAGTGTCTTTCTGGTCCTCCTCGGTCTTGCCTTGTTGCGGTCCTTGCTTCTGAGCATCACCACCCTTGCTGGTAGTCTTTGAACGCCTCCTCTCTCTAAGCTTTTCAAGGGCTTGCAATGCCAGCTTTGCCATTGTCAGCGCGGCCTCGTCATTGCTTGGTGTTCTTGGGGGCATGGGCTTCTCGCCAGGATAGCGAGGTATCTGCTGGCGGTTCGCAGTGGCCTGGGGTGAAGGTTGTGACATGTTGATCGTCGGTATTTGGGTGAAGGAAGGAATACTGGAACGATTGTATCACGGGTGTTGTGAGACGGGTTTCCTTTTGCGGTCAGACTGTTTGTCGGCGAATGGAGGTAAGGTAGGATCTCACGACCAAAAGCTGGTGATGGGCTCCCGGTTACCGCTCGGGATCTTGCGTTTATGCGTTCAGATACCTGAGATGGTTGACGGAAGGGCAATACTGGAATGGAAAGTTTGTGGTAAGCCGGCGGACAGTGGTTTGAGTGCGCCTGCAAGAGAGGAGAGGAAGAGAAGAGCCAGATGACCTGATGCAGAAATAGTGTGGGAAAGGTCCGTAAATGGAGGGATGAGTGACGTTGATTGTTCACCGGACCACAAATTTTTTCGCTCAAGTTAATGTTCCAGAGGAGATTCACTGTTGGGCATGAAGGAGTTGGCCCATCCTGTTTGAAATTAAGCACTCGTTGTATCGGACTGAGACAATTCCTAGGCTGTCTACACTGGTATTCTTCTAGGTCCGTGCCCTGAATTGCAAACGCGGTAGTAGATGTGTGTATGCGTGCATGTATAGTGCCGACGTTAGATAGCCCTGGGAGGTGAGTGCATTCTCCCAGGAGATAGAGGCAGGCATATTATTACCCTGGCAATTATTTTCAATTATTTTCTGTTATATTTACTTGAATAGCATGAGTTTTGAATGATATTATGGTATCCGGCAAGAGAACCTTACCTAATTTTCTGAAAAAACCATGCTGGCCCCGGGTGAGTGCCGGGTAGGCGCATCTTCCGGATGCAGAAATTTCATGGGCCACTGCATTCTTTATAGACACGCCAACATCATATCGTTTGTTCGTTGACTCACGTGGTTAACAAATCATGACGTCAATAGTCCAATGCTTTGCACCTCTTGGTGAGTCAAATTATGTCGCGGTGCAATCCGGATCAAGCTCGTTGGGCCACATCTTGAGTCGTTTGTTTATTCTGTGCCAGACTAAGCC
This sequence comes from Diaporthe sp. DP-2020a, assembly GCA_018137895.1. Lineage (NCBI taxonomy): Eukaryota > Fungi > Ascomycota > Sordariomycetes > Diaporthales > Diaporthaceae > Diaporthe > Diaporthe sp. DP-2020a. The sequence goes on from JACVEP010000438.1 coordinate 84,205, forward strand.
ATCTGAGGACTATGCAACCAGGCAGTTCAAGGATACTGAAATGTACCCAATCACGAATTGGAGGGATGACGAGATCTTTCTGAGGGAGCAATTGTGAGTCAAGCACTGCTGTGCGGATGACTGGTCATGTATATGACACCACTTTACATACATTCAATCATGTCCGCCTCCTCAAAGCAGCCCGCTCAACCTTGGCCTCCTCAGCATCAAACTCCCCAACCCACTCCACAATCTGGTCGATGACAGCATCCTGCACGGCCTTAACGCCAGCGTTGACCCTGCCATTCGCCATAGACAAGTCGCTGCAGTGAATACCACCAGGGATGAGCAGCACAGGTGCGTCCTTTGTGCCCTCATACGGTCCATCGGGGCGGAACTCGCTCGAGACGGTGGCGTCCTTCCAGGGGTCCCACTGGCCGTTGACAAAGATCAGGCGCGTCGTGTTTCCTGCGCGGTCCCACCCACCCGTGTAGGCATTGGTGTCCTCTACCGTCTTGCCCTCTGCGCTGCCGTAGGTGCCTGGCGGGGGGAAGTAGAGCGCGCACTGCTGCTGCCAGTACTCTGCCGTCACGAGACGGGAGACGATAGTCGGCGTGCCCTCGGGGGCGCCGTCTTGCCAGTAGGCGAAGCTTGGGTAGCCAAGTTAGCTGAGAACTGATAGACTGGGCAAGGTGGGCTACTTACGGGTCGTTGCAGAGCATCCACGTCCATTGGCGGTCGATGGGGTTGCTGACGGTCACGTCGGTGTAGATTGGGCTGGTCTCGTTGTACGAGTCGAAGCACCCGAGGCTGTCGTCGTCGGACCACTCGTCGTAGCCATAGCCTGCGCAGTCTGTTTATAGGAAGCCATCAGTTAGTGAAAGACTCATATACAATCTCTCGTCGTGATCTTCACTTACAGCCAGGCAGAAGCTCTGTCTTGACCCAGTTGGCGTATCCCTCCAGAGCCTTCTCCAAGCCGACACCCTCGGCTCCAGGGACAACAGTGGAGTTGGGGTACAGAGGGCCGACGTTCTCAACACTGTCGCAGAATTGGACTGTCCAAGCGGTGGTTAGCAAAGATTCACAGAAATACTTTCACAACAATTCTCAACTTCAAGAACGACTGGGACCGGCATACAGAATTCAGAGTAGTTAGAGTTGAAGTCGTGCCCCTGCCACTGCCAAGGCCCATTTTCCAGAGCGCTGGCAAAGTCATCGTCGTGCTCGATAGCACCGAGACCGAACTTCTCCTTGAGGGCCTGCTTCGCCTCGTCGTCATCGCCCAGCAGGATGCTGTCAACGTACTCGATGACCTTGGACACGTCCGCGCTGCAGTTGGCGGGCATGCCCTCCTGCACGGGCGCGAAGTATTGCCACTGTTGACGAGCATGTGTTAGTTTCTTGTCACAAGCCTATCTTCCATGCATATAAGTTTTGTGAAAAATACTTACAAAATCGTAGATGACCTCAACCACGGCGCTGGAAGCGTGATAGGCCCAGAACGTGCCCGGGTCAACGCTCTCGACCCATGCCGCGAGGGCGCCGCTGTAGCTACCACCGGAGAACACCCAGGGCACGCTGTCGGCATTGCTGCTGGCATTGGTGGCGAAGGGGAACTTGACGTTCTTGGCGAAGTACGTCGTGTCGTAGATGGAGTTCTCCAGGGTCAGATATTGCAGGTTCTCGGTGGTCAGCTCGTCGTACGGGCTCGAGTCGCCCCAGTACCGGTGCTCGAGGATGACCGCGGCCGCGCCGAGCTCTTGCGCCAGGGTACCGGTGAGAGTCCTGTTGGTCAGGTATCCGGTATATCCTGCCGCTGCAATCTCGCCCGGGGTGAAAAATACGACTGGTGAACCGGGTCCTTGCCAGTACTGGGTGCTCCACCAGAAGGCCTGGCTGAAGGTACCCTTGGAGGGATCCGAGTGGTCGAGGATCTGCTGGAAGGTGCCATTCCCGAAAGTGGCCGAGGAGTTGGTGTCGCGCCTCTGGACGAGGCTGGAGGCGAACTCGGTATCGGCAATATCCAGGGGAGGAGGGACCAGGTGCATGAAGTTGACGGACTTAATGGCTGAGACGCCGGTGGCGAGCAGGGCGCTGCCGGTAGCGAGGAGAGCTGGCACCTTCATCTTGGCGTCGTCGACTTGGCAGACCCAGATGAGAACGACTGACTGACTGACAAGGAGAGACGGGGGTGAGGGAGAAGAGAGAGCCGGGCAAGGAGAAAAGATGGAGCACCACAGCTATTATATAGGACGCGAAGCTCACAGACCCAGGACGCGTCGCAACGTATCAGCCGGGCGAGGAACATGAATGATAGACCCAGGAACAGGAAAGTCGCCCCGAGCGTCGGCAAGAAAACCTTCCAGAAGGAGGTGCAGATGGTACCCTGCGAGCCTGCGGGTGCGATGCGAGGTGCCATCGTGACCGCCAACCGGGTGCATCAAAGTGGAGCCATCGGGCGAGAATGGTACCCACCATATTTCCGTTACCATTTGTCTGTTAATGGAGGAATGGCAGATAACCACAAGTGAATGCTCGGCCAAAGGGCTGCTATCACGGATACTGTACAGTAGGTGGGTTCACAACATGTGTTTGTGCTGGTCGACCGTGTACAAGATCCTGATACAATCTAATCAGTTATATCGTGTATACGGGTTGCGCACAATACGGAGTCCACTGGACAAGTATTACACGGGCGGGGGCGTCTTGGCGTGCACGTTGCACTGCAGAGAACTGCAGTGGCGCCGCATGTCGAGAAAGCTTGTTAAAGTCCCCGCGGACAAGAAACGACCAGAGATGAACGGTGCGGCGAGCGTAAAGACGGTGGTGGCGTGATAGAATCGTGGTGCAAGTACTACGTAGTAGACGTGAACAGGTACAGGGGCAGGGACTATGCCAGTACGAATGGAAGTCATCTGATACACTCATTTGCATTCCACACCGCCAAAACCACGCTAGTGACACCGCTATATTAGTATATACCTAACTTATATGTATATTATTATGCCGTCAGCATATTTAATTATTAACCTTGCCGTTAATATATCTACTGGCAGCTATTTATATTTAAAAGTAAATAAATTGATTGCTATATATAGGGACTACCCTTAAATATGATTTCTTGCCCCCTAAGCCATTATTTAATAATATAGCTGCCGCTAACGTCCTGCTAACCCTTTTTATTAATATGCTTATAGCTAAATATTTATTATATATTAACTTAGGCTGATGAGAGAATAATATCTTTATAAGTTAATAAACTTATATTATTAATCTTAAATTAATTCTTTAAATTAATTATAAGCTATTATTTTTTAGCCCTTGCTATACCTAATTTTATTTAAAGCATTAAGTTGTTTTTAATATACCCCTTATTAAGGAGATAATAATACTATTAAAAAGATTAAGAATTACTTTTAATAAATCTTATAATACTGCTATAAAGAAACGCTAAATAGTAGCTAATTATAAATATATTATTATGCTTAAATTAAAGGTTATACTAAAGCTAAAAATAAAGAATATATTAGCCTTAAGCAGCCTTATTAATAATAATCTTAATAATAATCTTATAAGCTTTAAGGCTGATAAAGATAAGGTTAATAATTATTAATAATTATAAGATAAGGATTTAGCTTATATTAAAAAGGAGGTTTTAGAGGAGATCCCTAAGGAGGTCTTAAAGGTTTAAGAGGTCCTAATAATAGATATTATAGGAAGCTTTACCCTTAAAGATACCCCTATAGATAAGGACTTATTTAAAAAGGTAATTCTTTAAGCAAACATTAAGATCTTATAATATAACTTATTACTTAAAGCTAATAAATTTAAGGGTATTAATATATTAAATAGCTTAATAAAATTTATAATAAAAATGCTTTCCTTTATAAGGTATTATCTTTAAATTAACCTTAAATAATAACTTATTAAATTAAAGAAGCGGGTTTAAAATTACTTTAAGGGATATAATATTAAGGGTATATTTAATATAATAATTATTTAATATAAGAAAAATACTACTTAATTATTAGCTATATATTTAAGGGAATTAAATAATAAATTTAGTATTTTTAATAGCTAATAATTAGTAATTAATTTAATAAGAGAAATAAAATATAATAAAGGTTAATATACCCTTTTTATTATTTATTACTTTTATTTTTATAATATATTAACTTAGGTTATCCTTAGGTGATATTAGACTCTTATAATATCGTTATTAAATAGTTATTTATTATTATTTTATACTACTTAGGATTTTATAATAGCTATTATTATTAAAGCTAAAGAAAATAATTTATTTAGCTAGAGATTATTATTTAGGGATATAATAAATATTTCTTAGCTTAATGATAACTTTAGCTTATCTTTAAGTAACTTAATAAAGAAGAGAAGTAGAAAGATATAAGAATTTATATTAGCTTAGAATAAAAAATATTTAATAACTTATACTTAACTTATAAGGTTGCTTTAATACTAGGACTTTAATTAATACCTTAATAATAAAAGAGGAATTTATAAGGCATTATATTACTTTATTAAAGAGGATAATATTTATTTATACCTTAATAATAAAGAAATAATAGCTTAAGCTAATAAGATTAAAAAGCCATAGGAAAGAGCATTTTTAAAATATATTCTTTAAAATATATATAATAAGGTAATAATTTAGCTATTAAAATAAAAAGTTAATAATCTTAAGGGTATTACTAATATATTATTAATATTCAAGCTAAAAGAAAATCCTTTTATTATAATTTTTAATTACCTTAAAAAAGCTAATATTAATAAATTAAATAGTAATATAGCTAATAAGAATATTATTATTAATAGCAATAATAGTGGCATTAAGGTATACTTATTGCTTTTTTAAGCCCTTATAAGTTAATTTAGGTAGCAAATTATATTATAATAACTATATATATCTTTATATACACTTAATTAAATATATACTTTTCTTATAAGCTTATTAGTAGTTAGCAGGCTATTAAGGGTTATACTGCCGCCTTTAATTTGCTAGCTTATAGTATTATCTTCCTTACTAATAGTATTTAATAAGGATAAGAATTTTATATTTTTAAAAAACTTCCTTATATATTTAATATATTATAAGGCATATAATTATATAAAAAAGGCAATATTTTAATAGCTTTTTTATAAGATTAAGAATATTAATTTATTATTATTTAAGGATTTAACTAAATAGCTAAATAAGTAATATATTATAAAGGCATTTAATAAGGGTTTAAGTAGCTTTATATATTAATATATAAAGGATTTTCTATAAGAAAGGGCCTTATTAAGCATTCCTAGCTAGCTATTATTATTACTACTAGCGCCAACATAGCGCTAGCCTTTTAGGGTAAGCAAGGGCATTAAAGAGGGTAATATAGCTATAAATAATTAATTATTTTAAGTTTTTATTAAATTTAAGTGCTTTTTAAGAGTATATAAGTTATAAAGTAAAGTATTAATAATAATATATTAAGGTAATATTTTTTTATTTATAAGGTTAATAAAAAAAGCTATTTAATTATAATATATAAGGGATTATTATTATACCTTATAAATATTTAATTATATCTTAATGAAATAACTATTAATTATAAAAATAAGTATATTAATGGAATTATAAGCCTTTAAAGATTTAAGAGTAAAAGTTATATTATATTTATGATTTTTTTTAATAGTATTATAGTAGTTTAAAGTTAGTATTAAGGATATTACTTTATTATATTTATTTAAATCCTAACTTATATTTTTTTTATTTTATAAACTACCCTTTTTATTACCTTTTATTTATTAATAGATACCCTTAAATGTTTTAATATAGTAGTAGTTAAATATATTATATAATTAAAAGGTAATAGGTTTAATTGCTATTATATTAAATTATTTAAGAGGTTATTATCGTTAGATAATTTTTTTATAACTTAGTAATATTTATTTATTATCTTCTTATATTAATAATACTTAATAAAGTATTTTTATAAAATAAAATTATAATTATTAAATAACTTTAATCTTTAGTAATCTATTAATATATTCTTTTTTTAAATATAAGCTTTTTAAATTAAGTTATAATAGATTAATATTAATACTTTATTTAATTAACTTATGGATTAACTTATAGTAATTCTCTCTTTTTTTATATATATCCTTTTTAATATTACTTAAAGTAATTATCTTTATAATGCTTTTTAAATATAATATATATATTATTTAATAACCTTAAAGCAGGACTTTTTTATTATATTAAGAATTTATATATTAAAGCTTTTTTTATAGAGATATATTTTAATAAAGTTATATAATTATAAGTATTATAAAGGGAAAGATATAATAATTATAATTATTAATTATAATTACTTATATTATATTACTATATTTTAAAGCTTATAAATATTTAATTATATATTTATTTATATATTAATAATTAAGCAATATATTTACTTTAAAGTATTATTAAGCTTAGGAACTTTTACCTTTTTAAAGTAATTTTAAATTACCTTTTTATTTAAAATAATTTAATAAATATAATTAATGAGAAATTGCTTAAAGTTATCCTTTATATATTAACTATCTTTATAATACTTAATATATTAATAAATAAATAATTTAAGGTCTTTAAAATATAATTTAATAGGGTTTAAGTTAAGCGAATAAATAAATAGGTATTTAAGTAAAACGCTATATTATTTATATAACTTACTTAATTTAATATAAAAATAGAAATTTATGTTATTTATAATTAGCATTAAATTAGGTTTTAGAAATAATATTATATAAGGTAGAACCTTATATTATATATACTTAATAAAGTTAATTAAATTATTATTACCCTTATATATTAATAAGTTAATAATATTATTAATTATTAATGCTAATATAATTTAAAACTATATATTATAATCTTTATTATCTTTAGGTAATAATTTCTTTAATTTAATACCTTTTAATAATCAACCTATATAGTAAATACTTTTTTTTATTAATATTAAATTTATTAATAAAAATAAATTAATTATAATATTAGCTTTAAATCTTAAATATTTATTTAGCTTTAATATATTAATTATATTAAGTAATTATAAAGGCTTACTTTTTTTCTCTTAATTAGTTTAAATCAATATTTAATTAATTATAAATAATGAAACTTTAAGCTTATATATTTTAATTAATTATTATTATATTTTATTAAGGTATAAGTTATTTTTTTATATAAGGAGGTTGAGAAGAGCTTAAGTAATTAGAAAATATATTAGTATTAATATTAATCTTTAAGAGTTTAAGAGTTAATATATATATTTATATAGAAGTTAATTAGCTTTAGCTAGCTATATATATAATGCTTTTTATTTATGGAATTAATTATATAATAATCTTTCTTTAATTTATATATTTATTATTTTAAATATTTTATAATCCTTAAGATTATAATATTAAATATAATATTAGCCTTAAATATATTTTAAAGGATGTAATAATTTAATGTAGTTAATTTAGCTTTTAATATAATGAAAATATTATTAATTAATTTGTGATAATTAAAATATATAAGATAAATAGTAGTAAATTGATATAGTATGTGCTGGTTGAGGAATGAATGAGAATGTTGAATGTATAAAGGGTATGATAGTGTATATATAAGTTAGGTATGTGCCAATATAGCGGTGTTATTAGCGTGGTTTTGGCGGTGTGGAATATAAATGAGTGTATCAAGCCTTCGGCAAAGCGGGTCCTTCCCGACCACCTTCTCGATTAGGTCTCGATGATCTGCGGTCAAGGTGAGCGTGATGATTGGAGCGGTCACGAATTTTGAGGACATGTAAAATAATCTCAAAGTCGCGGCGGAATGACCAAGGAAAAGCTCTCTTTAACTCGGGGCTGAGCTGGTTAACATTTATGGTCTTTGCCGCCTGGGCACTCTAACGAGGCTTGGAAAAGCGACAAACAACCGGCGGCTAAGGGCCTACGGCGGCGGCGCAATGTTTACAGACCGCAGTGCCCGGGCCCGTCGCTCGGTTTGTCGGCGGGTATCATCGGTCCCACACAGCTGCTTCATGCGGCTAGTGTGAACTTGTAAGGTGTCAGCGCAGGGTCGGGGGGTGTGAGATGCATGCCATGCAGTAGAGATAAGACTATTGAGCCCCTGCTTTTCGCATTGCTTGGATGAACTTCGGTTCGGATGGCCACAAGGGTTATTTACCTATGCGAGTATGCATGACTCGGGTCACCGCGACAGAAGTAGTCAAAATGGTGAACGTTCCACTGTGTGAGCCGAATTCAATTGACAAGTACGAGCTGCTACTGACGGCTGTCTGGTTTCTCCTTTTCTCAACACTGCATAAGTATTGCGAAGAGCGCCGGCCTATTGAATTGGCTGAAGCTGGCCGCCGAAGTAGTCAAGAATTTGGGAGCCACGGAAACAGGCTAAGAGTCAGACCCGCTGCAATCATAGGCATGGTCGAATGAGACCCCTCCTGATGACAGCGTCTCTAAACATGCATACCAAGGGTTGACAGTTTTCAGAACACAACACATGGGATACAAAGATTATTCCAATGCCTCAGGACGGAGAACTTCGCCAGCAAAGAGCGTATTGAAAACCCGTGCATGGAGAATAACAGTATGTGGGTCTTGTGAATAAGGTTTCGTAAATCATCTCCAGTGAGTCGGTCAGGTGGATCAAGTTGACGCTGGGATAAAGCGGATGTTCTAGACCCAGCTGCGAAATGGCAGGGTTCTCAGACAGTTGGGCCAATTCAGGACATTCATATCTTCAGGGAAATCTGTGATGTCTCCGTGCATTGCGTCTGTCGCGGAAAGAAACAGCCGTACGCAGGTCTCTGAACCAGCTGACCTGTAATTCACCCGTCATCCAATCCAAAGCAGGGTGTCAACTAATTAACCGAACTATTTCCACCAAGGTCACGGCTTTGGATTTTGCCAATTATCTAGAACATGTAGCTGATGAGTTCCTTGATCAAAGGATTCCAATTCTATATACACAACTCTAATTGATTTACAAGTCCTTATCACGGTGAGTAGAGCCTTTGCGCTGCTCCAACATACCAGTAGATACGAGTTAGCTACCTTCTATATCTTCTGAACCTTGTAAATCTGTCCAGGTCGGGGTGCGCATCTTCAGAGTCGACTCCGAGTTCGAGCCCGAGCCCGAGTCTCTCGACCCGCTCGAGTTCTTCCCTTCTACGTCGTGCTCTTGCCTGCCGTTCCCTTTCCTCTGCCACAGCGTATTCCTCCTCAAGCCTTCTCCTCTCAAGACTTAAGGCGGTCAGTTGTCGTCTGTGTCGCTCAATCTCCAGTGCGTCCTCTCTTGCTCTTCGAGCCAGTTCCACGCCCTCTTCCCTGGCTCGCTCCCTCCGCCGAAGTTCCCTCCTCAGCCGAGCTTCGACAGCCTCGGGATGTTCCGGCTCGGAGCGAGATCGTATGACATCTTCTGGAGCCTGTCTAGTGGTCGCACCCCTGTCCCCAAACCTGACTGATTGTGATGCGCGAGACCGAGAGTTTAGATCTCGAAGGATGCCTCGATAAGCTCTCGAGTCATATTCATCCTCCTCTTTCTGCCGGCTGAGGCTCGGTTTGATGGGTTCACTAAGAGCTTCAAACTTCTTTGCATTGTCCACGGCCAACTCACCACCATTCCTCCTCTCAGACCCGAAGACCACTTCAGATATTGTGACTTTTCCTTTTTCTGCTGGCTTTGCTCGAGTATCTCGACCTTGAGGCTCGTGTGTGTTCCACGTGCGAGCCTTTCTCGGAAGCCGAAACCCACTCGGATGTCCAACTCCGTCGACCTCATCCAGTGCTGGTGGTTTCCTCGGCTCTTCGAAATCCCCAGGGTCAGAGTGGATGGCTGTGCTTCTCACAAGGCGCCTGGCACGATCGAGATGATCTTGTGAACCGGAGGTCGCAGCGTCTTGGGCCGTGGTTTCTTGATGTGCTCTTGCCAAGGTGTCAGCCTCGTTCCCGGGTTTGTCGATGCTCTCGCTCTCATTGTCATCTTCGTGCTCGAGAGATTCGCTTTCGGCGTTGTAGTTATCCAAGTCCTTGTCAGCGTCCAATACTGTATGCGCGTGGTGGCCGTCACTCTCACCAGCGGGGAGCGGTGTCTCCGCGGCGGAGCCGCTGTGGCTATTGTCGTCCTGGGGACTACGTTCCTCCTCTTCAGAGACGCGTGTTACTGCATCAGATCCAATTGCGAGGTCGGTGGCGCATTCATTTGTTGTTTCAACGTGTGGTGGTCCTCTGTCCAATTCGAGAACAGGGCCGTCCAAGCTTCCAACATGCGACGCCTGGTCTCCATTCACAGGTAGCAGTACAGGAAGCTCTTGATTGATCGTCACTCCGTCATCTTGCTGCTCCGGCTCGATCTGCTCCGACCCTTCACTATGATCAGGGCTTATCGGGGCCGCCTTGTCGGCGTCGTCCACGGCTTCATTCCCCGGCGTCCATGTGAGCAACAGCTGATCGATGGCATCATCCGCGCCTGGAGAGTGTGCCTGAGGATCATATGGCTTACGGTCAAAGTGAGTGGGATATCTGGGTTGATACCTGGCTTGTAATTCCATGGGTGCAAGACCATAGGCTGCAGTGTCGGAAATGTCTGCATCTGTTCGCCGGGGCGTGCTCCCTCGCGCAAGTATGTCCAACCTCTCTTCAGCCTCCTTTAGCAGAGATATTACTATGATTAAAAGCAGGTTAGCCAGGGAGCAAGCTAGACTATGTGAAATAGTCCGAGATACTCAGGCCACAAACAGGCCATGGCCTCTGTATCAAAACAACACAAACATATACCCCCAATGGATGTCCGGAAGCCAGGGAAGAGATAGGCAGTGGGTTTGAGGGTATGGAATTCTTTTTTTTTGAACGAAAAACACGGAATAGAAAACAAAGAATAGCACTTACTCATATTCAAATCCGATCTTGCTTCCTCAGCTTCCGAGGATGTCCGGGCCTTTTGTACCCTCTCAGCGGCTTTTCCTTGGCGGTGCTCGAGGGCCCTGATTACCAGCAGCTCGTTGCGGACCTCATTTTCAAAATACTGCCGCTGCGAGCCATCTGTGTTTTCACGCGGTAGACGAGAGACCCTGTCGTCAAACGAATCTCGATCTTCGGCTGGTTGCCAGTAACCTGCTCTGTGGTGGCGAGCGTCGACCTGCCCGTAATATCGCTCCACGGCCAGCTCACGCTTCTCAGCCTCATCCTCTCTCTCCTGATCTTTGCGTCCCGCAGAGTATGCATCATAACGCACTCTCGACAACTCATTGTTGTGGGACCTCGATGGCGATGGGACTCGCGATCGCGATCGTGACAGCACATTTTCGCTTTCGTACACACGATCACCGGCATTGTTCGTCGAGACCCTCGACAACGGTGGCCTCCGGGCAATGCTTTCCTTTGCAGCGCGGGAAGGCTTCGACCTGGATCTAGACCTTCTAGACCTGGAATCGTCTAAGATGTCGGATGATCTGGCTTCTCCTTCGGGCTCGACATCGACTTCGATGACGGGTATGTCACCAGTGTCTGCGGCGGCTGTGTCCTTTACCAACTCCGTCTTCTTCTCAAAAGATCTTATGGACGGTGAGTGTGCCTCTTTATTAGGAACAGTTAACGGTATTGGCATGGTCTGTACTGGCGGGGGAGCGGCTTTTCCCATGGGGTTGCTTAGGTTGTTTCCATTCGCGTTCGCCGCCACCACCCCCGTGCCAGAGCAGCGATGCCTCTGTCTCTCAGCAAGTCGATGTTCGAACCCTGGCCGCGTCTCCCTAGCAAAAATAACCAAGATCCCCGAGTCCTCTCCCCTCTTCCAGAAAAATGGAGTTTCTTTCTGCATGACTTGTAATTGGCGTAGCAACCAGTACATCCCAGGATCGGTCTCGGTCGTCACGACATTGGCGTGGACTCGGGTCACCTGCGCCTGCTGATCTGAGCGAAGCAACAGCTTTTTGTCTATCACGGAAGTCTTGTCCAAGTCGAGCTGTCTGATCCGTTGCAGGATCTCGTTGGTGCCTAACGGCTCTTCCCGCACCGTGCATCTGACCCAATTACTCGTGTCCTTGGCCAGCGGCTGGATGGAGAAAAGGCGATATTCCCGCGAGGATAAGGAATCCTCGTCTGCACTGTCTTCGTCGAGTGTCAACATGTCTGAGACATCTTGGATGCCACGTGCGTTCAAGATGCTCTGGCGTGCCTGATTTCTGACCAGGGAACGGGAAGACCGTTGTGGTGTAGGTTTTGGCTTCAAATGATGTGATTTCGGCTCATGAACCCCTGCTGGTAGGAGCTGTTGGTTATGCTTGTGATCTTTGTCCTTGTCATCAGAACCACGTGCACACGGAGCCCGGCTGTTGGTCTTGGGGGATGAGGAAGGGAAGAAGACACATACCTTGGAATGATGACTTCCTGTCTTGATGTTGTTGAAGCGTAGCCCTGAGTACTGATGTCTCCGAGTTCTCCTCCACATAGTAATGCTCTTCAACAATTGCAAGATATGCCTGGCAGTCATTCTTCATCCGCGATTTGAAGTACCAGCGACCACTCATTCTTTTCAGGTCTACCAAGAACGGGTATGAGCCGTCGTTTCCATGATCTTGCAGAACTTGCTCCAGAGCATCCAAGTCCTCCTTCGTCATAGTGGAGAAGGTTTTGAGGAATGACTTGTGCGCCACTCGAAATCGAGACCGCCACCATACTGAGGCTTGGCGGCGACCATTAGGTTTCCAGGGGCCCTTCGGAACCCATGGTGAAGTGTGTCTGTATAGAGGAACAAGGTGAGCGGAGCCGGCTGCGATCTTGTATGCTGCGATTAGTACGCGATTAGTCTCCTCAAAGGTCTTGTTCGGCGCGATCAAAGTCCGCGACCTGCTCCTCTCTTTAAGCTCGAGGTCCTTCTGGTGTGTTTCAATGTATCTTGTAGAACCCGTTTTTGTTGAATCCCTGTGAAACTTGAACCCCCCGCGGTAGGAGCCGCGTCGTTGCGGCTCATTGGTATTCCGGGATGATGCCTGATCTTCCATTCTGCTTAGCGATTCGTGGGTGCCATGTTCTTCCTCGTGGTGACCGTTGTTCGCAGTTTGAGAATATTGTGATACTTGGACATCAGAGAGAGGTCGTTGGTTGCGGTTGTCTTGTGCTGAAGCTTGATCAAATGCACGCTCTGCCACAGAGCTAGTGATATTCTCCCTTTCTCCTTCACTTCCTCCATGAGCAGCAGCATCATGGCCTTCGGGATGTGCTGCCATGGACTGGGTTGAACTGACTGAAGCTGCCGAAGTGTGATATAGGTTTGGTTCGTTCTTCAATGCGGCACTAAAAGGTACGCCAGCGTCATGAGAAGTGATAGACGCAGCCTCGGAATTGGGAGTCTCAGCTGTGCCACAGGTTTCATTAATTGTGTCAAATACCATGTTGTCCGGAAACCGGATTGTATCAACGTACCATAATCCACAATGTGTCTCTGTGTATTTTCTCTCCGTTCATGTGAAGTTTGCTGTCCATTTTCAACGGTCTCAGTACTGTTCATTTTGCCACTCCACGGCTCTTGAGCGGGCTGTTCCACAGGGCCATACGATGGTCTGGTATCATGGGCCTTTGATGCTGTATCGACACTGCTCTTCGAGGACTTTAGATCTTTTGGTTCCATCTTGAGTTGTCTTCCGCCAGTCGAGTTTGGGCTGTTCGGCTTCTTTGTGTTTTGGCGATTCTGCGTTGCCTGGGGCCGTGAAAACTCGGAAGCGATTATTACAATGTCTTTGTGACTGAGCAATACTCGGTATGCCTCATCTATAGACCTGAGATGCTCGTTGCTGCGGAGACTGGTTTCCGTCAAAACGATATTCTATATTCGCGAATATGCCGACTTACTGGGTCCCTATCGTTCGAAGCTCTCCCAGTGAGACCACCGAGCACATCAACGTGAGACAGCCCTGGTAGTGATGAAGCTGCTGGCTGTACCCGTCAAGCTTGAAGTCAATGTAAGTCCAACGAATGCTTCCAAACACGCTCCAGCTCTGATCACCAATGGTGTTGTCAAGGGAGACCTTGGCCGTCTCGTCCTTGTTGAGCAGCTTGTTGAACTGGACAAGCTTTCTTGCCAGCTCCTCATCAGACGCAGAATCTTTGTTCCCGGTAATAGTGGCTTCAATCCTCCAGAAGACGATCAGACATTGGTCTGCCGTATCCTTGAGATCAATCAGAGCCTGTAGTGAGAAAAGCTGGAGCCGCCCCCGCCTGTGCACCATGCCCTCTCGCTCGAGTTTGACGTATGTATACAAACTCTCCAGTGCAGATGCTGTCGATCTGATTGAAGCCAGTAAGTTCCTGAGGCTTTCCTTTGCCGAACGGACTTTCGACTGGACCTTGTACAAATAAGCACCTAGTTGCAGCCCAAACGCGGCGATACCAACTATGGATCCAGCGGCACCCAGTGCAGTGATCGGGTCCATATATTCAGATGGACCAGTCCGGAAGCTGCAATTAGAGACATCAGGTATGTATTTTGAAGGGGAATATGTCGAGAAGTGTGAGAGGGAACATTTTCATAAATGTCAAAAGGAGAGACGGGAGGGGGGCAGAGAGATGGAGAGCAAGACGACAAGGCTCTCACCATAGGCAGAGCTGAAAAAAATCCACGTCCTTAATTTCGCACATCTGTCAGCGTAGTGAATCCTACTGCTGACTGTTGCCGCCACCTTCGTTAGCTTCACGCAGTGCAACGTTGTCCATCTATACCTAACTAGTGCAGCTGCCGCTCACCATAGTGCATCTACGCAGGGGGTCTCACACCCCTAGAATACATGCTGGGAAAAGATCAGCCAATACCATGGGGGTTAAATCCTCTCCAGGGGGCGGGACAAAAGAATGGAGTGGTTTGCCGCAGAAGCACTTCGGGGCGAGGTAAGCCTCCCACACACATCCGTAATTCCCCTCCATCCAGACACTTGAAACCTAGTTTGTGATTGACTGAGAATATGGTAGAATAACTAGATTGGTAGCGAAGAGCTTTTATATGAATGAATGATTTGATACCTGAAATGAGTATAATAAATAATCACTGCATTTTTATGGTTTAATATTCACAACACAAGAGGCGTCGAAAAAGGTACTTGACAATTTTAGTTGACGATTTCTAATTGAAAAACTAGTCTTATTTCTAATGAGCGTTGCGTTACACTCCTTTAATTTCAAGATCGTGGGTACCAAGTATTCCTAGGGAATCAACCGTCTTGTATCAGATTGGAACCCTCTCAGACCCGACGGATCCGGCGAGCAATGCTCGTCAATAATCACCGGCACGCACATCTCCTTTCCCAAATACGCCGGCCAGTTTACTGCATAGTAACCTCCAATCTTAACATGTTCTTTTGGCCGGAGTTTTCCCAGGACTCGAATGAAGTCCATGCTCTTTCCCAGTCCTCTACGCCCGTCATAACAGTCCCAATACACCTTGAGGCGTTTCAGATTGGGCGCCACGTCGTCAGTGGCAAGTAGTTCGAATAGACGCTTCCATTCGGATGTCGTATTGTAGTGTCCCGATGCGAATGGTCCGTCGGGCAAGCCATCACTG
Organism: Diaporthe sp. DP-2020a; assembly: GCA_018137895.1. NCBI lineage: Eukaryota > Fungi > Ascomycota > Sordariomycetes > Diaporthales > Diaporthaceae > Diaporthe > Diaporthe sp. DP-2020a. The sequence goes on from JACVEP010000438.1 coordinate 99,776, forward strand.
TCAACATCGGCAGCGCTACTGAAAATGCTCAGCCTCGAGAGTTGGGTTGCATCGTTGCTCCGAAGCCAGTGATAGAGATGAGAAGGGCCGGAGACTGAGACATCGAATTGACTGTTTTCGGGTTGCCCCTTCTCCCGAAAGAACTGCTTTATGTCCAGCTGCTTGGGCAGAGGCCCTGAGGATTCGTCCTCATAGTCTTCCCACCTCCGTCTGGGTCCCCCTCCCTCGTCTCCCCATGCATAACAAAAGCTTTGAGGATCATAGGCACCAGTCCCATAGAATTGGATCAACAGGCGCTTATTCATCTTCAAATATGACAAGATAACAATGTTAAATGCAATATTAAGTAGTAGATAGACCTCGCTTCGGCATGTTGCGGGGAATATGGAATGGTGAGCGGGGAAGACAAGACGATCTGGGCACTAGGACACACATCCTTGTGGCGAGAGAACTATGCATTTACTGAATATTCTTATCAGCCAAGAGCCATGAACATATGCAATTCAACAGCCACGAATGAGGAAGGCTTCGAAATGCAACTCCCTATCCCACCAGTATCTACCTACAGGGACACTGAGTATTACTTTCTTAGAAGATTTCATGATAGAGAAAAGGCGGAGTAGGGCGCTAGAGTGGGGTGTAAAGTGTGTAAATAGACGTTCCATATCAAGCATAACCCCTTGTGCTAATCAGGTTGTCTGATTTTCTCTTGGGTTGTCGCGGGATTCATATTCAAGTAATAGCCAGATTAGCCCTACTAGACTACCTTCAAAGACTCAGGTATAATATTCCCCCCTTGACACATACAAAATTAGATTTGCAGCAGTCTCAATCAGGTTCGCACAACGATTAATCGTGTCATGTGCAGACCAGTGGATTCCATATTTTATTCTCCAATTGAACTACTAATACTAAGAAACCACCGAACGCAGTAAGTCATTATAGCTGAGCAGCGGCTGAGGATAAGAGAAGGAGGGAAACTCAAGCAAAATGACCGGCGTCTCTTTGAACACACGGTACAGCCCCTTCCAGCCCTCGTAAACGCTACGATATAATTTGACCCGACCAAGCCCTGGACTGCCGCCCAACATAAACAATGTCTTTCTTTCACACCTTCTAGCTAACAGATATGAGAGCACTGTCAGAACAGGGCGTGGTCTCGGCGTCCCCAGAACAGGTTTCGTCCCTTGAAACACCGGTCAGACTTTCAGGGAATAGGCCCAGCCAGCCAGTGATACGCGGCTCAATCGCTGCGGCCCGTTGCAGAACCGCTTGACAGAAACGCGATCTTGGTGTCACTGGTACCGCAAAGTTCTTGAAAGCTTCTGACATGCTACCCTGTCCTGGTGCTCTTGCTTCCAGTGAAGGTACCACTGCCCTTGCGCCCAGGGCAATGAATTTGTCCAGATCATATAAGAACCGCTCGCCATGCTCAAAGAGGCGCGGGAAACGTAGGCTGAATATGCAGAATTCGACCCAAGCTGGCAGTGCTCGGCCAGCTGCCATAATGTGTGCATTTGGATCGGCCCCGTGCTCGAGTAGCAAGGTAAAGAGTCCCAGGTCCAGACACGAAATGAAGGAGGCCTCGCAAGTGTCTTCGAACACGGCATCACGAGTATTCGGAAAGCACTGCCCGATTCGGAAATCTCCAAATCCGGACAATAGCACTGTCCAGGGTGTTGTTTTTGCGTCTCCGCCATGACTGGAATGTACTTCTTCAGCCCCATTGGGGCAGTGGCCGTTGGAAAGAAGGATCTGAATGGTCTGTGCCTTCTTCGGAGTAAGCACCTGGCCGTGACTTCTCGGAAACAGGGGAGGTCTAGGGGTGACGCCACTCAGAACGTGAAGAAGGGCGTGAGGGACGCTCGAAAAGTAGTCGCGTTCAAAGCTGAGTTTTCGAGAGATGTAGCCGGGCAAATCCTGGAAGAGGAGATACTGTCGGAAGAAGACAGCTGTTCTCTCAATCAGCGCTTCCTTGTCTTCGGCATCTAGGAGATTCAATTTCCCAGTTGTAGCCTTGATGTGAAGTGACCATTCCAAGTCGTCCAATAACTCAATGGTTTCTTCTTCGTCCTCGTCCATTGCAAGGCTCGCATATCTCAGTGCCGAGACAATAGCGTCTTCCGCTAGGGAATGTGCATTGCCACAGTCGAAACCCAGAATGAAAACAGATTCATCAATCTCTCCGGTGAACCTGGTGTGCTTGATCAAAGCTAAATGAGCCTTGAAGATAGACCTATATGTCAGGAACGTCCTTTTTCGCTTGTCTTCTAAGAACATGGCCATCTCTCGTGTCCTCAAGAAATCTCGTACTGTGCGATGTAGGAATTCTACCAGCATCTGTTCCACGCTCTCGCCGTTTGCGTAATGGCGTTGCCTCGGGCGAAGCTCCAGCAACCCCTTTGACAATGCGTTGATGCGGGTAGCTGGTGGTGTCTCCAGGTAATACGATTCGATGGGAGTATTGATAGCGTAGTGTGCATCCTCGTATTCCTCCTCGTGTAACAAGTAAATAACATCCTCCAGAGGGCTCTCGCATGCCGAGGTGATGAGGAGAGTGCTCGCCATCTTCTCATGGTAGATATCTTCGACTGACATGAGAATATGTCGAAAGAACCTCTCAAGGTCTGTGGGCAGAGCCTCAAGTCGTTTCCAGAGGTCTGAGAGGTTGTCATTGTTGGTGAGCCCATTTCGCATCTCACGGATCACCAAGAAAACCCAGAGAAACACGCCGTCGGCTCGGTCAGTGATCTCCATTATCAGTCTAGATGCAGCCCTTTCTCGCCGGCTAAATTTAGCCCATTTCGGATGCTGGGACAGCCTGTCGTTAGTATAGTTGTTGATGTCCCCTGCTGTGAGCTCATGCACAGCAAGGACATGATGGTGACCTCCTTCAAAGTTCTCCTGAAATACATTCCAAGGACGACTGGAGACGCAGATTTTGAATGACGTGGACTTTGATAGCGCAAGAATGCTGTCACATAAATCTTGATGATCGCCTGAGTACTCATCGAGGCCGTCAATGAACAAACAGAAGTAGTAGGGCAGGTCCATGAAACCCGCAACTCTGGTCAGTACGCTCAAAAGCTCTGTAGTGGTCCAGTTCTGCCGCCGACTCTCTTTCTCTCCAGCCCAACGATGAGGGCACGCTCGCGAAATGAGCTCGGGGACTTTCGACAGAATTCCATGGAGAATAGACCGCAGTAGTCCTTCGTAGCACTTCTGCATGGTTGTTCCGGGGCTCCAAAAGTAGTGACTGGGCAAGACTACTGTTTTTGGTGCGGCCAACGCAGCAAGGCTCTCTTTTGTCTGCGGATGGTTTGCGATATATTTCATGAGCGTTGACTTTCCAGACCCGGGTTTGCCGGTGACCCAAAATATACCTGACTTTTGGCTTAGCCATTGCGAAAACCTTTCCTGTGATCTTCGCTTGGCTGCTCCCTGGTTGTTGTTGCGGCGATCGAAAATCCAACGAAACGTCCTTTCGTGCGCAACTGGGATCGTGCCGAGACGAGCCTCCCGATGCTCATAGTCAAGACTGGTCAGAATGTCGTACTCCTGTTCCACTCCTTTGGCTCTCTCTGACGAAGCCAAAACCCTTGACAATAGACCATGGATATCAAGCTGTGATAGATCTGCTTGAACTCCAGAAGACCTGAAGTCGGCAAGCCGGTGTTGGATGTTTGTAGCGGTTTCTTGAATACTGGATAATTCCGAGGCCCATTTGACGGATAGCGAATTCGCCTGATCCCTCAGAGCCTCGACGTCCTTGAGTGTCTGTTCGACAATGGGGCTGCGGAATTGTCAGGACCATTGCAATAATTGACCCAGTCCGATGGGCTTCTCCGCATTGGAATGCACGGGAGTAGTCGGTACGAAGGCTGCTCACCTGGAGAGGGCACATATCCTGAACACGATTGTTCTCTGCACACTGGCGATTCGTTGCTCTATGCGGGCGATATCGTCGAGCTTCCATGCCTGTCGTAGAGCCTTACGCGCACTACTCCACCAGTGCCTTTTACGACCATGCTGAAGCTTGACATTCTCAACGATGGTCATGAGCTGTTGACAGTCAGATCGGCAGGTCTCCGCCAGCGACTTTATCTCGATATCAATTCCTGTCTGGCAACCTTGTAAAAGCTCATCATTAAACTTGGACAAGCTTCCATAAGTAGCGTCGAGCCATCCGATCTCCTCAGAAGCCCCCGAGGCGGAACGGTGTATTTGCTGGGTAGAAGTGATCAGGCTGCCCGCAGCCTGAATGAATTGGACCACGGTGCCAGCCAGGCTGAGTGCAGAGAGCGGGTCCATCTGCGTTCATGAAATAGACATTTGCACGAATTGCGGAAAATGCAGAACTAGCTGTATGGAAGTAAAGCCAGTCCAAGGAACCGTGTAGTGATCGCTGTCCCGGATAATGAACAGCCCTTGAGCCCCAACGATTGCTGGCAGAGATTTTCAGGGAGTGGCAGTGCCATCCAGCCATGAAGTGTAATTAATCCGTCAGCTGGCCAAGAGGGGCGCAAGCTGCTAGTTCCCGCTTGTGGCTGGCTGGATTGAGTTGGGGTGGAAGTCCTAGATTCCTGCACTTCATGCCTGCGCGCATTTGCCACCAGTACTTGACTCTGATTCCAAGTGGCTGTGCCTCTACCGTGCTTCTGCATACTGCAGGGGATAACTTAGCGGGACAGAAGTGAGATGCAACCTAGATTGAACCTGCATGCTCTACTGGTCCAGGTCCTATTCGTCTTGTGCGCTATTTATCAAGCTAAAGAAAATGCCCCTGTCTACCATGGGAAGTCGGCCTGCGAAACGTACCATACGTATAACAATGAGTACAGGACCGTGAAAGAGTCACCTTGTTACCTTGATCTCGCCCACGCCAATCCTCTCTCAGCCACGTACTATAGATGCATCCTGTTGCAGCTGTACCACCGCATATACGGCCCTTTTGAGTGGCGCATCGCCTTCTTCAGCCCCCACAAGATGAACGACCGAAGACTGTAGACTGATAAGACAAGGCAAGCCAATATCTTGTAGGGTAGCCTCTGGCCGGGGAAGGTGCGACAACGAAATACAAGTCATGAAATTCTGTGTGTCTGATTTCACAGAACTCACGGAATCTGCACAAGTATCTGGGTTTCTCGCAAGTTACTGACTAGTTGTCTAGGGGTCACATAGCATGTATCAAATGAGACGAGCTCCAAAGGCGAGTCTCAAGGCGGATATTTTATTGACTACTTAGAAGTGTCCATCAGATCCGTTGCTTTCCACGCGGCCTCTCTTCTCCTTTAAGAGCCACCCTGAACACCGTCAAAACCCCGTCCAGAGCTGCCCTGTCGGCTGCTTCCTTGTCCGCCGCCGGTCTGTCCAGCATCTTGTCCAGTGTTTCCAGACGCGGGTGGCTGTGGGGAAGGCGCCGGTCTGCAGCATGTTAGATTCTTAGTCTATAGTACACAGACCAGCGGTATCAATGGAACAAGGACAACCGCGAGGCAGACCTACGGCTGGGGTTTGATAACGTTAAACTCGGCTCTCGGCGTCATGATGCTGCGATAATTCAATTTGACTGATCGATTTCTTGGTCGATTCTTGATTCTGGTGAAGTCTTCTTGCTGTGGTGTGAAAGCTGATGTTGAATTGAATGGAATTAAAGTTACACTACACTGACTTTTCTCTGGATATTTATACTGGTACACGGGTCCGTGAATCGAACTGGCCGGTTCGAAATAGTCATGAAGACGGAGCTGTGATTGATCTCTTTACGTTGACTGTATTGGCTGTCAGGCGGGCGCATCAATCACTCTGGGGCTTAATCAACTGGTTGATTCAATATTGCCATGCCTCAGTCCCCAGTCAGGGCTGATCAACTACTCAAGTTTAAGTCACTCTCACCGCAGCCATGAGCTGCTGAGAGATGATTATGACAGGCTCTCCAGTCACATTTTGATTTTCCAGCATCAATATCAGGCAGGATAAGTTGGATTGATGAGTTGTGAGCCAATTGGGGGAAACATACATGGCCACCAGACCCACACCACTCTGTTTATCATCGAGGATTGATGATAGGCGTAGGACTTGGTATTCTCCTCTATGAATATTCTATCTCATAACTTCCACAAACCGGAGTATTACACCTGATACTGCATGACAATTCGAAGCAGAGAAGGTGCCAGGTTGTGGTTACTAAACAGCTTCATACCTGTAGACACCGACCTTAGACCTCCACTGTGTTCCATCAACGCTACACGGTTTCCGTGGTGATTCCGTGAATGTTAAGAATGCTCAGCACCGAAGCAGCTGGTACATACAACATTAGGCATTGAGGTGGGAAAGTAGGAGAAGACAAGCAATGTTGCATAGCATTAACTATTGGGCCTGACGTTCCTTTCTTCTGTAGTAGAAGACAACAGCAGCCCACAAGTAAGGTCAACCCAGGAACAACAATGACAGTGTATATACGAATTTCATAATGTGGACTTCTTTTTCCCATCAAATGCTGTAGAATCCAACGCCCTTGGCAGGTTTGAGTCAACCAGCTTAGGCTCGCCTTGAATATTAGCTGCTGCTCAACATTTTGGGGGTATTCAGGACTCGCACGTTCCGCCTCCTCCGCACACTTGGGACTCCATTCGTTCGGATACGCGTCGCTTGTCACAATTCATTCGGTTGTGGAAAATCAAGCAGTTGCGCAATTGTCGCTAGAGCAGGACCCGAGTCCCCTAAATACGCTTCGCAACAATAGCGGGAGGAACAAGCCGAGGTTGTAACACTGTGACACAAGACATGGCAAAGCGTGGGATCTAACCGTTTCCAGCCACTGGCAATTTATCCTGTCAGTCATTCCCGGCGGTAAAATCAAACTCCCGCAAAATTGGAGACAGGGAGAAAGTGGCAATGCGTATGCTTTTGTTGCGCTCCAATTGAGACGCGCACCACATTTCAGTCACACTGCATTGTGCGCCAACTCTCAACTCCAGATGTCAGTCGTTCACCAAGTGCGAGTGAAGATGCCTAGGTTCACCGTTGTCGATCTGTATAACCATGAGGTTTGAATTGGGTATTTAAACGGCACAAAAGCTGGCAACCAGCTTGCGTCTGCCCGCCGCTCGTCTTCTTGCTGTGAGCTTCAACAACAGCTAGCATCCCCTGCAGACATGGCAGCTCTTTGGCAATTTGTTCTCGCGGCCTTGGGCCTGACGACCCTGGTACAAGGTCAAAACTTCAACAACCCTGTGCTTTGGGAAGACCTTGCCGACAACGAGGTTATCCGAGTCAACGACACGTACTACTTTACCGCCTCAACGATGCACTATTCGCCCGGTGCCCCTATCCTACTCTCTTACGATCTTGTTAACTGGGAGTATCTCAGTCATGCGGTCCCTACACTCGACTGGGGCACCAAGTACGACTTGACGGGAGGCCAGCAAGCTTATGTCAAGGGCGTCTTTGCTTCTACGTTCAAGTATCGCAAGAGCAACAACCTATGGTACTGGATCGGCTGCATCGAGTACTCAACAACCTATGTTTTCACTTCCCCATCGCCGACGGGGCCCTGGTCTCAGAAGGCTAAGATCGCGACTTGCTACTACGATGCCGGCCTCCTCATCGATGACGACGACACGATGTACGTCGCGTACGGGAATACTCAGATCAGCGTCGCACAGCTATCCGCGGATGGTCTCTCCGAGGCGAAGAAACAGAACGTGTACTCCACGCCGTCTAGCATCGGAACGCTTGAGGGCAGTCGGATGTATAAGCGCAACGGGAAATACTACATTTTCGTTACGAAGCCAGCGAGTAGTCAGTACGTGCTCCAGGCAAGCAGCCCGTGGGGCCCGTACACCATCAAGGCAATAGTGGAGAGCGTGGCCGCTCCGGTGTCTGGAGCCGGGAATCCTCACCAGGGCAGTATGGTCGACACCCCTGACGGGAAGTGGTATTATATGGCGTTCATCGACAACTACCCCGGCGGCAGGGTCCCGGTCCTTGCCCCGGTGACTTGGGGTTCAGACGGCTTCCCGGCAGTCACCTTGTCCAGCGGCGCATGGGGAAAGTCATATCCCTACCCAGCGACGCAGCGGCCGGTACAGTCCACACTCGGCACGGATACGTTTTCCGGAACGTCTCTCGGGCCAGCCTGGGAGTGGAACCACAACCCTGACACGTCCAAGTTTACGGTTTCCAACGGCTTGACCCTCAGCGCCGCAACGGTGACGAGCGACCTATATGCGGCCCGGAACACGTTGACCAAGCGTATCCACGGTCCACAAGGGGTCGGAACGGTCGTTATTGACTTCAATTCCCTGGGTGACGGTGACCGTGCCGGGTTGTCGTTGCTGCGCCAGGCGTCCGCGTACATCGCTGTCCAGCGGACCGGTTCATCTTATGCCATCGTTATGTACAACGGCCTGAGCATGACCAAGAGCACTTGGGCCACGTCATCGACAGGCTCTCAGGCAGCGACTACGCCGATCACGCAACGTCGTATTTGGTTTCGTGCTACCGTCGACATTAGTCCCGGCTCGGGGAAGAAGGGCACGTTCTCGTACAGCCTCGACGGCAACTCGTTTGTGACCTTTGGGTCGCAACTGACTCTGAACAATGAATGGGAGTTTTTCATGGGCTACCGATATGGCATCTTCAACTTCGCAACGAAGGCGCTTGGTGGTTCTGTCAGGGTTGAGTCTTTCACAAGCGCTTAGAGGAGGCTGTATGAGATTCCACTCTGGGCTCGAGGCCTAGGGACAGGCTCAGGTCACCTTCTTAAGTATAGTCTTAGCCGCAAGCTACAATTGTGTTCGAAACCTACTGTTATCGGCATTGTGTTTTTTTTTTTCAACGCTAGGTGTTTAAGCGTTTATCACTGTATGAAGGGACTGATGCATACTGCTTAAGAGGCATATGTATACAG